>JBBCBC010000018.1:19971946-20401816 GCA_037126765.1 Stenogyne calaminthoides
CTAATCAATAATGAGTTATATAAACGAGGTTTCAAAGACACCCTGTTCCGATGTGTTACACGATCAGGCACATCGTCCCTAAGGAAGATATATGAAGGGTATGTGGAAACCAAGTTGTGGGGGCAATCACTCAAGATAAAGACCAGCAAGGATATTTTTGGCCAACCTTAAGAGCCGATGCAATGGTGTTTGCCAAAACATGTCACAAATGTCGTTTCATGCACCATCGATCAAGGTCGCCCCCTGAGAGGAACTCATTAAGATCCTCGATCCTTGGCCTTTTTGCAAAGTGGGGATAGACATCATAGGGTCATTACCAATAGCCTCCTGCCTCAATCAGTACGCCCTAGTCAAATTGGATTACTTCACAAAATGGGCCGAGGTCATTTCTAGCAACCATAGATCAAGACCACGCCATCGATTTAGATGGAAAAACATCATCTGCAGACGGTCTACCACAAGCAATCATATCGATAATGGGAAGAAATTTGATGGCCTCAAGATCGTGAACTTCTTTTCAAAATGGAAAATTACCAAGTTATTCTCTAATCCATATCACCCTCAATCGAATGGTCAAGTCAAGTAGTGAACAAAATCATCAAGCACACTCAAAAGCCAAAATTGAGGGAAGAAAGGGAAAATGGGCCAATAACTTCCAGATGTATTATGGTCATACGAAGCGACTTGATTTAAATTCAATCGGGAAACCCGTGACTAATGGCATTTAGCGGAGAAGCAATCATACCCTCTCGAGGTCGAATTCCAGGACTCTCCAACCTCGCGGATCGTGATCGATCACAACGATGAGGCTTTGGCGAAATCTAGACTTGCTTTCTAAGAGAAACGATTAGAAGCAAGTATGAGAAATGCAAGATACAAACAACAATCGGAAAAGTATTACAACTCTAAAGTATGAATTCGCATTCAAAGAGGGAGACTCGTCCTAAAGAAGACACTTTCGGAGTAACCAAGGGAATTTTTGGGCTGAATTAGGAGGGGCCATACAAGGTCACCGGGTATTATCCAACGGTGCCTACGAGCTCGAGAACCCGGATGGCACCTAGGCTCAATACCCATGGAATGCATCTCATCCGAAGATATACTATCGATGGGATCGAGAGCATTGTACTTGTAAACTTTCGCGCGGTAATCAATAATAATGATTTCATTTCTTTTTTCACAATTCACAAAGTTTGAACCCGCGAGGTCGAATATGTGAATCATCGACCTCCCGGGAGCGACTTTTCGACATATAAAGCGGTGAGATCGCCACCCCACCCCCAAAAAGGCGATCCTCCCCTAACTTTATAAGATGACTAAGCAAAGTTCAATTTAAAATTGCAATGCCAATAAGACGAAAGAACACATGCAAAAATTAAAGCCGCGTAAGAAAATCAAGTTGGCACAATAAAGGAAAGAAAAAGACATTTCATTAATGACAACAAGCTCGAAGGTCGGTACAATATAAAGGCCAGAAGGTCGATACATCAGAGAGCCCAAAAAGGCTAGTTACATCAAGTGGCCTAAAGCCCATAGGAAACAAAGATTCATCATGATAACTGATAGCAGAAGATATACCAATATCCAACTTCCACGACTGGCAGACGACTTCCGGCTTTGGAGCATGCTGATCAAAAGTATTGTTGGAGATGGGGTTCAACAACTTCTCAATCTCTTTTTTCTTATCAGGATTCTTGAAGTTATCATTCTTAAGAATGCGAGAATCCCATCAAAGAAGACTAATCGACTATGTTCAAAGGCTACCACCTAAATGTTTGTTGAATAACACTGGTGGATGTGTGGGTAGCCCGCCTCCTGGATCTTAGGCTGGTAAACATCTCCCCTAGAGGCCGGTTGTGGCCTGCTCGTTGGGAGGGACTACACCCAATTCCCCAGTGACCTCCTTCTGGGCCCCAGCTTCGCCCGTCTGAGTATCGAGGACCACCTCGGAGTTTCCCAGCTGCGTCTCATCAGGATCAGGAGTGGGGTACACGATCCGGCTCTGATTGGGGAAGAAGGACAAGTCAATGCCCATTTTTTCCAGATCTTTAATCTTCATCACGACGTCAGAGGCAGGGGGAAGTCGAGGACATAATCAGCCAACTCAGCCACAATGTTAGTGAGGTCGGCATCAAGATTCTTTTAACGAACGGCTCGGATGGCACCCACAACCGCCACGACATAGGCGCAGTTGGCATTCTGCTCTTCGACCCGCTTGAAAAGCTCGTCCTTGGTGGCCAACTTCTCCCCGACCTCAGCATCCTTGCTAGTCAGCTCCTCTTTCAGCCGGGCCACGATATCCTTCTCCACCACGAGCAGACCCTCACCTTCCTTCAGCTGGCCCTCAAGCTCCGAGACCCTTTTAGCCAATTCAGCCTTGGTGACCTCCAGTTTCTTCTTCACCCCATGTGCGGCTATCGGCGATTTGGCCTACTCGGAGGTCGTTGCCTGGGCCTTCTCCAGGTTGGAGGAGCTCAGTCTCGAATTGGGCGTAAGCTTTCTCCATGTAAAGAGCAGCCTTTAGGGAGTGGACTACAGCTGAGTACATATTACCCGTGACTTTTTGGTGGCGGGCAGTGGAGTGATCGTCCTTCGTCCACACATGCGGCACGTTCCTCATCGTCCACGCCAAGTAGTTTGGGCGATCGCCGGTATACCCTCTAGTGGAAGCTTTGACCTCGAAGCTCAAGACACCTCCGGTGAGAACTTGTTGGACGCCGTGTCCCGGCCGCTGAGTAAAATGGATACATTAGAATTGACAATTTTGAGTATTACTTCACAATCAAAAGTCACAACGACCTACCTCTTCACCTTCTCCTCATCCCAACCGATCCAGGAATCGTCATTCGGATGGCGACCTCCCACCCAGATGAGAGTTGGCAAAGGAGCTGAGTTGGGAGTCCCCCTCCCGGTATCCCGACTTGTCACAGATCATGCGCTTGTTCTCCACTGGCTTTCATGAGGTCGCCACCCGCCATGCTAAGGGCGACTCGACAAATTTCTTTTGCCCCCTATTGGCAGCAGGAGGCGGGGTCTGGACCGGGGCATCTATAGGGGCGGCCGAACTGGGTAGACGCCTCATGGAGCCGAGCACCGACTTAGGTCGGGAAGCCATTTCGGAGGCGGGGGGCTGACGGCGGAAAGTCAGAATCTCCGGGACTATCATAAAGCAAGGAAAATCGTTAATACAAAATAACAAAGATTTACAGGGAATTTTGAGGTGACGGGGATAGGTATACAACCCAGCCGTCAAACGGTCGAGCTCATAGTTCAGCAGATTAACGTCTCGCCAGCTCAGAAACATATCCCGAACCTCCTTAAACGCCTCAAGAAGTCCCAATACAACTCGGAGGATCGGGGCGCAAACACTGTAAGATAGGAAAAGAATTAGATCAGTACAACCGAACACAAAAACATTAAAAAAGAGGTACCATTCTCAATACGGATCGCATAATCCATAGGAACTCGAATAGATAAAAGTCTTTGGAGGGGCCACCGACTCTCATGCCCTCCGACAAACCACCATTTATGGTGTCATCCGTCGACCTTATTTAGAATTCCACTCACTAGCTCTCCCTTGGGAAGTCGCCGACGGCTGCGGATAGCCTCCTACCGAGCAATGGGCGCCATCTCTTGGGATATCTCTCCGAGATTGGGCAATCTTTATCAAACCGGCCTGCCCCAATACGACCATGGTGGAGATAATGTAACTCCACCCATTCGGGGTGATTTGCGTGAGACTCATGTTCCAGGCCACTAACAAATGGAAAATGGCGGATCGTGAATCGAATTCCCGCAGCCATTGAAGGCTCATTCACAGCTATCATCCCCGGAGGAGGCTGGTCAACGCTTTTGTCGGAAGTCGGCCCATAGAAATGCACGTCTAGGGGCACCTTGTACATGCGGCATAGCCCTCGCACATATTAATCAGAAAGCACCGACCTGTACTTCTTATCTGACGCAACGAATTGTGACTCAACCGACTTGCGATACTGACATTCAGGTCGCTTGTACGGAGATCGACTATGGTACAATTCATAATCAAAAACTCGCTCATAAGCCCTCAGAATCGAGCCGCCGCAGGCGACCTGTTTGCTGACCGTTCTCAAGGAGCAGATTTGGAGGAGATTGACATCCAACGGATGAAGATGGGTAATCTCAGCCAGTTCTTCTAAGAATCGGTCATCCACCGGTTCATCACTAACATCTTCTTCCCGACGATCGCCCATGGCCCTAGCCGAAGAACCCTCACCCATATGACCGGTGGTGGAACCAGAACCCCGGCGGCAGCGCAAAGAGAGGAGGACATCGTCCTCAGAAGAGGAAGAAGCCACCATGGGCTGAAAGGCAGATGGAGAAATACGATTTCGGTGATCCATACAATCAAAAAGAAACCAAAGTGTTTACCTGTGTTGATTTCGCTTGAGGGACACGAAAATATGCTTCTGACGAGAGGAGAACAAGAATCCTAAAGAATTTCTTCACAAATTTTTCAGAGCTTTAGCAGGGAGTAAGGTTTTTTGAAAACCTAATTCCCCGCCTATTTATAGAAGGAGAAGAGGGGCCGAAATGAAATTAACCAAACTTCGGCCCCTTAGCAACAAGAAAACACGTGAGCCTCGTGTGAAACCCACTGCGGCATCTCATTGGACCAACTAGTGGCTCCCCACGTCATCATCCTGACACGCCATCATATTAAATCCCCGAGATCGAGGGAAATCTGATGCGACGATTCGCATTATCTAGGTGACTTTTCGCCTGCCCGAAGACGGTAAGCCGCTCAAAAGAAGATTCCCAGGCCGGTTGGTCGCAAGTCGGTTTTCATCCATATGTCAAGTCAAGGTCCCGATGCGGAACATGGGACCTCAACTTGAGGGGCAATTGTTGTAGCATGAATAATTCCGACCTCCTACCTGGTCATGAAGATAACTAACGTGGAGCCAGAACTACGTGAAGTGACCTCTATAAGAAGACAGCGGAACCAACCCGCCTAATCCGGATAAAAGTTCAAGACTCACAAGTCGCGGAAATAACAAGTCGCCAAGCGACTAGAAATCGAAAGCTCAGGAAGTTGCGGAACGACTTACATTTTACATTCTCAAGTCAGGAATGATCAACATCAGCCTCAACTACATAGCTCGAGTGGTCAAAGATAACCCCCGACATGCCATGAAATATGCCCCCAAAGTCCACTCCACGATTGGCGCATATTAAAAAAAGGCGACTTCTGGCCCGTCAAGGCGGGATTAGCGATTTCCAGAATTGTAGCCTTTTCACATGCATTATTCCTTATGTAAATTCCCGCCCAAGGGATGGGAATCATAGTATAAATAAGCCTTCACGGCCACACAGGTTGAGCATCTTAGCATTCTAGGCAGACATATTATGCACAAATACCTGGCTTGGACGCCCCCAGACGTAGTCTGATTCAAAGGACGAACCGGGTCATCAATTGTTTGTTTTTTCTTATCGTTTTGATTGTCTTTTGCTCTCATTTATCTTAAATTCATTTATAAACTGGGCAAATTATAGCCAGTTACAACAATTATGAAAAACATTTGCAAAAGGGTCCAACAGGAAATTTCTAATCCTACTGTTTCTTTTATGCCTCATATTAAGAACACTGGATTGACGAAGTCCCCCATTTATTAAACATGCGGACTGTGCAGCTTGTTTACACTTTTCATCACCAATCATTTTTATTATGACATCAAGACCAGTAGGTACATCATCTAATGCCGATAATTTACCCCAAAAAATAGTTTGAAGTTCAGGTGAAAGTAAATTAGCCCAAACAAAAGGAGTATCAATATCAGTGTCTATGGTCGATGGAAGAACCTTTCTTCGAACCAAAAACTCCAAATATATGTACATGTCATACATGCATATAAAGTGTTCTTCTAGAGTTTGATTTTCTTTCATTTTGCAATTCAAAAAACTTTCAAGCATTGTTTCCCTTTGATGAATGTCTCGTATAGAGACAGTTCTTCTGAGACGCATACCTAGAAAATGAGCAACCAACCAATAACAAATTAGTCAAACTTCCACAACATGAATACAAAACCTACTCACGTGCAAAAGGAAAACACATTTCCAAGCGTAGTAAGTTAATTCACAAGTGAATAAAGTTTAACTTTGGTCCTCAATTTCATAGATAAATAAATATTTTAACAAATATCTCAAATTCCATATAACAATGCTCATTATGAATCTACACAGAAAAATAAGCTCACATGAATTTTCAGTGATAAAAACGGAGTTAAAATGAGCTCAAAGGGGTCGAATGAAAATTGAAAGAGCGCATAATTTCCAAAATTTGCTCAAACAGGCCGGAAAGACGCCTGTCTTTGCCTAAAAACCGGCGTACGTGCAGCGCACACTGTTGGGGTTATACTGAAAAGCATGTTTTTACTTTGTATAACCAAACTGAGTTTTTCTCATTTATTTACTGAAATAAATTATTAATCACTGTTGCATTTAAATATGAATGAATGTTATATATATTTATTGCAAACCCATTCAATAAAGTCAGTAAGTATTACGTTGTAGTTAATTTGATGATACCAGATCACAGAAGATCGAATTAACAGTTCCTCGTAATTAAGTACAAATTCACAACCTAGATGGAAATGAACAAACCATCATGAAAGGTTGATGTATAAGACTCGGATTGGCTTGTCTTGACCAAGAGATTATACTAATGCATTTGGATGCGCTGAATAGGACCTATAGGAGAATAAATTCTTCGGTACTGAATATACAAGAATTAGACCTCAGTGGTGTGTTGTTTCTTAATCTCCATCCCTTAAATAGGATCGTGTAAAATTAATAACTATTGCTTTGACTTATGATAGGAAGAGAATCATTGGGATTCGATACCTTATATCTTGGGCAATATTATTAATTACATGACGATTGCTGACATTTAATATGGAGAATTATGTGCAAGTACGTCTTGTTTGACTTGTCCCCTTGGTGGGCTCAGAACCTTTATCATACCAAATCTTGCAAGTGGAAATTTATTTCCGTATGGATAACAATGTTGAAACCGTTTTACTCCAAGGATAAAGATATTAATTAATATAAAGCTTGTTCAGTGGCTTAATTAATTAATGGACTAAAATAATCTTAAACACGAGAAATAATGACCGGGAGCCATATTATAGTGAAGTCGTAATATGTATTAAGATGGATAGTTCAATATTAATTTTATAGTGGAATAAATTAATATTAATGGACTTTGAATAATATTTGGCCCAATATTATAGTTTCATAGTCCATTGGAGGTCCAATCTTAATTCTCCTAAAGGCCCCTCAAATAGCCCAAAATAAAGTCCAATTAATGAAAGAGAGAAGAAAATATTCTTGCCTAATATTTCCTTGAAATTTTCGAAATATGTAGGGAAAAGGAAGAAAAGATTGTCTTGATTTTCTTGTAGATATTTTATGGAAATAGATAAGTATTGTAGGAATACATAATTATCCCATAAATTCAAGAAGTCAAATCTTGACTCCTTTTGCCTTGTTATTTTTGAAAAATAGGGATAAAAAAGGGGAAGAGATTTTTATGGAAAATTTAATTAAGGAGAAAAGAATATAGGAGATATATTCAAGATTTCTTAGAGACCAAGAAAAGATTTTCTTCCCTTATTTTCTAGACCTAAAAATCGGCCCCCTCCTCCCTATAAATAGGGGATGAATTTTTCATTCCCAACTGCAATTCCATGTGTTGGAAATATTAGAAATCCACAAAGGTGGTGGCAAAATATTTTTGGTTTTCCTCTTGTTAAAATCATTCGTGAGAATCCTCCCACCGGATTGCGTTCGTGGACTTGGAACATATTTGGGAAGGCTCTTTGGGTTGATCCGTTGTCTCATCTGTCATCTCTACAAGAGGTTAGTAATCTCGTAACTCCTAGATTCCACATGCTTAGGATTTACGTGGATTACGTGTACGCATGTTGTTTATTCGTTTATTAATTATTATGTTGAATTGATTTAGGATTAATTCATGTTAGTAATTAATTGATTAATTTAAATATGTATTTAAAATCATCTCGAACAGATCCAGGCACCCCTAATTTCCCAACACACAAGTGTCCAAGGGCCCACAGAAGCCAACACACGCCGCCAAAATGCCGCACGCGATCCCCCACGCGCCACCGTGCGTGTGACACACGCGTCACCGCAGGTGTGGGCCACGCGCCGAACGCCGCCACGCGCCACCACGCTTGTGGTTCACGCGTCGGCACGTCTGCCTTTTGACTAGGTTTGAAATATAATTTTTGAAATTGGCAAGGTCCCTAGAAAATATCTAATTCTCAAAAGGCAACCCCTCAAGTTTCTGAAAATTTTCGATCTAGTCCCAAAACTCTACAGAATTTTCAAAAACCCATAAGTCACTCAATACTTGACCAAAATTAACAAATAATATACTAAAAGAATTGTCTCGGAACGTAGAGTCTTTCTACACTAATAATTTTTCATGATTCATATTGTATATGTTCAAATTTTTCAGTCAAAGTCTCGTAAATTTTCCCAAAAAATAATTTTTATCTTGAAATCGGTAAGGCTAAAAATTATGAAACTTTCCAGTATGCTTCAACACTATACACCGCATATACAGTAAAAATTTTGGCCTCTAATTTGTCCATTTCAAAACATCCATATTATGCATTGGTATTTAGGAAAAAATACACAACGCCCGTAAATTATGTGAACAATGAAAACACATATATCTCAAGCTATATATATAACTAGAATCATAAAATACACAACGAGAATCCAACACATTGGCTCTGATACCATTGTTGGATTATTCCTTCAAGAAAAGAGAACATGCCTTTCTTCTGGAATAATATTTCAGCGGAAGAATCAACAAAGCCGGTTGAATTCTACGTACAAACTGTGATCCCCAGGGTCAGAAATGCAATCACGCAAACTGCTTCCAATATCCACAATATAAGAGTCTTTAAGTATTTTGGTGTTATCCGTGAGAATTTAAGTAAAGTTCTAATGAGGCGTAAAAGCCAGAATCTGAAACTGAGAAGGAAACATCCTTTTACCATAAGCGTGAAATGGTTTTCTCATTTGAAAATCAAATTCAAATCTTGGGATAACTGAAATCCCAAAACACATGTGTGTATAATATATTTTATATTAATTAATTAATACTTTCACAGTGAAATAATATATACTTTTAAAAGATGCACTTGAATTGCACAATGCACTTAATATACATAAGACCTACTCAAAAATATATATAATATGATGTAATACATGACAAGATTGTGAAACTACAAACCATGTGGATTGAGTGGAAAGAAATATGCAAACAAAAATCTGAAAGGGGGGGGTCTTGGGGTTCGGGATTTGGAGGTCTTTAATAAAGTTCTAATGGGAAGTGGATGTGGAGATTTATAAGTGAAAAGGATAGTTTTTGAATTCAAAATAATTGAGTCTAAGTATGGGGGTTGTGGGGTAGAGGATTTTTGAATTACATAGGGGTCAAGTTAAAAAATGTCCGGATGGTGGAGAGATGTCGTGAACCTTACATTCATGTACCGTATTGTGTGAGCAAGGTGTACCTTATAGCTCTGCTTTCTTTCAATAAAATGTTTTCTGATAAAAAAAATATATATGAGAGATATTTCAAAAAAAAAAAGTGCTAATTATTTTACCAACCTAGGCCCCTGAAAATGGTGTGCAAGTTTATAGTGTATAAGTCACTATTATTTTTTCAACTAAGATAAGTTTTTCAAACTTTCCTAACATTCAACATTGAGTCTTGGGTAGGTTTATTGTGAATTCGAGTAGTCGAGTTTATATGAACTTTTTTTTGTCACTGTTGTACACTAAAAATGTTACTGTTGTCTATACAACGTTATTGATTGTTGCATAATGTGTATATTTGAACCATATCTTTGACTTCCCTTATTTGAAGGCCTATTATTTTGGGTGTAGATATCTTCTTCCTTAGTCACACGCGTTTTGCTTAATTATAAGATTTGAACGTTGGCATACACTGTATATATATTCCTTACCTTTGTAATATTTGTAATTAATTCAATAGAAATATCATATCAAATTCCAAAACTATCCTGCATATTTTTCTTGCTCACAGTCACTTATATCATAGTATCAGAGTAGATTAGATCCTAATAAAGCTTCCTCACATATTTTTTTTCCTATCAAAATTCACGTAGTAATCACCTGCAAATATGGTAAAACCTGGTGATGACAAACTCACACCCTCAAAAGTGGTGGACGTAATTACCCCATATTATGTGCATCTGTTTGATAACCTCGGATAAGTTTATGTGAGCGAAGTTCTTCGCGATGGTAATTATGCAGATTGGATGGAGGAGATGACAAATTTCCTATTTGCAAAAAATAAAATCGGCTTTGTTGATGGCACAATCCTAATACCAGATGAAGATTCATCAGAGTTATCACTGTAGAAAAGGTGTAACACGATGGTAAAGGGATGTCTCACGGTATCAATGGAGAAAGATATCCGCAATAGTGTGAAACATGGGAAAACTGCTCGAGCGATCTGGCTCGATATGTAAGAAAGATTCGGAAAAGAGAGTGCCCCTAGAGTATATGAACTGAAACGTATGTTGACACTCACACGCCAAGAAAAGATGTCCGTGTTGGCTTACTACATGAAATTGAAGGGAATATGGGAGGAAGTCCAATCTATTTTGTAACGCCCCGAATCCAGAATGTCGGCTCTTGCACCTTCGACACTCTAAACTCGGGTCGCCACTTAGTGATTGTAAAATCTGAGCTTAAAATTTTCTTTTTAAAATATATCGACAAGCATAAGTATTACATTTTTTTGCAGCGGAAAGTATTAATGACAAATATAAGTTATGAAAAAGCAGTGTGGGCCCGTTTATTAAAGCTAGATCATGACATTATAATAAAATCAGTCGTTTACAAGGTAGCATATATTTTAATCATCGAGCAATCTTTAAAAGAGTTTGTTGCTCGGCATAAGAATAAATTCACCAATCATAAAATCGAAACATTTATTTAAAAAGTCATATCTATATATTATTATCATTAACCAAGGGAAACTCCGTGTCAATCCTGCTGCAGCTCCGACCCCTCTCAATCATATCCTAAAAATATCAAACTGTGGGGGGGTGAGATAAAAATCTCAGCGGGCAACTTGTACACTGTTACTCATACTGGTCACCGAAATATAATTATCTTAGTATTTTATTAATGATTTAGTCATACCCTTTTGCGTAGATGATTTTTGGAGAATTGTACGGAGTCTTTGTATAGACTCGTTCGTACCTTGGTTCCTTATGGTAATTTTATTAGTAGCTTAATTTCTTAACATCTATGATATTCATAAGATATCATCCATCATGATCATTCGATCATAAACATTTCATTTGGGACACTTGTTGCTCCGACCACATGCAATCCCCTTGTCGCTTCCAACCTACATCGCATGATAATTATCATGTGGGACACTGGTAACTGCTACCACTTGCAATCCCCTTTTACAACTTCCCACCTCCTTCGTGAAATCGCATCTTATGAATCTCGTAAGATCACTAATACACATTTGGGCTTGGACAGCTGTTAAAAAAGCCCTTAGAGAGCGGTTATAACAGCTGTCCAAGTAACAACTGTCCAAGCTTGGACAGCTATTAAAAAACCGATGTCCAAAAGTTGGGCTTGGACAGCGGTTTTCAACCGCATTGCAAGAGGGGGGCTTGGACAGCGGTTATTAACCGCTGTCTAACTTATTTTTTTTTATAATTTCGTTTATTATGTTAGATAGACAATGCTTTATTAACCGCTGTCAATATATTTTTTTTAATTATTAATTTATATTTTAAAAATCCTATAATAAAACTATAAACCAAAACTTATATATACGTCCAATACCATAAACCATAGACCAAAAATCCTATAATAAAACCATAAACCAAAACTTATACCACATATATATATACCAAAACATCAAATAAATAAACATACACATCATGAAATAAATAAACATACAATCATAAACATACGTCCAATACACCAAAAACAAAATATATATCATCACAAATATATAATTTAATTACATGCTACCAAAATTTCAAACAACGGTCACTCAATATCGTATGAATATAAGAATCGATTGTAAAGGTACCTCGTCCAATCGTTTTTTTCATTTCTCCAGTCTTTTCTTAGAGTAAGACTTGAGTTCACGTTCATAGACAAACTGCAAACAACGAATCAATCAATATAGTATGAATTTTTATTCAATCAATAATAATTTAAATAAATCGATAAATTGACTTACATTGAGAGGAATGTTCGTTAGAGAAGCGCGGATTATATCTTCAATAAAGCAACACACAAAATGTCCACAATGTTCATTATCTCGTTGCATCGGAACCTGTTGATTAACAATTATAATCACGTATTACAATTATGATTTCTTTCTATTAATTTGATAATTTACTAAATTAAATTTACCTTAATGTTAATCCAGTTCACTTTATTTAACTTAGATCTTGAACCTTGACTCTGAAGGCGACTCCGATACATCGTCATCACACTATTATTATTATAATTAAAAAAATAAAAATAGATTAAATATGCATAATTTTAAAAGTAAAACAAATCATTGTATAGAATATTAAAAATGAACTTACAATTCCATATATGAAATGAGATCAGGGCGATTTGAATAAACTCCATCCTGAGCTGGGTCCATAAAATACACACTTAATGTATTCATGTGTATGGCGACCAGCACCCAATGGTTCCTATATTATATTGAGAATATTAAAATTAACTGCAAATTTAGCATATATATGTGCAAATATTATAAACATGAATACAAATTTTAACGAAATGTTTATCACTCAACCACATTTGTTGGCCAAAAAATGAGATGATCGCTCTCAGTTTGATTCAGCATATGATTAACTAACACATCCATGGTCTGTACCCTATCACCCATTATGCAAGACACCTGGGGGGAGACGAAGGAATACATTCCACTTGCTCGGACATCTCTGGAGAGATATACCTCACCCAAATATCTTTAACCAACATATATACGCTAATTAATATTTAAAAAGAAAATTAAACTATACAGAAAGTGAATATTGAGAATTAGTAAACACATACCTGAGGTAAAGGGCTATGGTTGTTGCACTCAACCACTTCGTCATTCAAGACTTAAACTCACATGTTCCTCATCGATTTAATTCTTGGAAAGTATTCTCGATGAAAGTGAGCAATCATGGGAACTGTGGATTTATCTCGAAAGCATTAGACGATACCATCTGGTGCACCCTAGACTGTACATAATCATCGTGATCTAAGTCTCCAGTCATGGGATAACCAAGTATGAGCACAGTGGAGTCCCTCATTCTCCCCTAACTAACCGCTTCTCGACACCCTCGATTCTCTTTTAGCCTTTTTGTGGTGATTTCTTCCGAGGCATTTGTGGTGTCGGCAGATTCTACAATTAATTTGCAATATTATTTAGAACCACAAATAAGATAATGAACTTTAATAACATATATTTTACCCTCATGGTGCTAGAGACCAAGTTGCTCGGCCATTCGATGAAACTGTTGTTCCGACTGTGACGGCTTCATCGATTGGTTTTGGCACCGATGAATCCTCTTGTCCTATTATGGGTACATCGAGTGTGACCCTCACGAAACCAGGAGTGATGGAATGACCATGAATCATTCCATGGGAGCTGTGCAACGTTCTTGTGGCCACCAACCGATCGGGATCCTCCAAACAAAGGTAGCAAAAGGTCGTTGGTTGTTCGAATAAGATATTTAGTTAGAAAATTTTAATACACTAGTCTTTAATTAAAACAAATGTGAGATATGCATATCTGATACCTGAGAGACGTTTTAAAGTGCCTCAATAAAGTCGTCCCTAGGGTTAGCTGAAAACATAGCATTAGCGACACTATGTTCACAGCTTGCTCCACTCGACGACATTCTGTGGCTCGTTCTTCTCTCGGACCTCAAACGTTCCACATCTTTAGACAACTTGGCAACCTGTTCCGTTAGTATACCCACCATATTCATGGTCTGAGATAGACGCTCCTGAATCACAAAAACAAAAGATTATTATTTAATTATTTGTTTATAAATAATAATTTGTAATTGAAAGATAAATTAATGGATAGATTACCACTTCTTCGATGATGCGTTGTGCACTGGGATCGTGAATTTTCCCGTCTCAACCCTTTCTGGTAGTCTGAAATAAGTCGAAATGGGTAACAATAGGCTCACTCTCTCCAGTTTTTCTTCTTTCTTCTTTCTTCTTTCTACGATAGTGATGAACGTGTCCCTTTATTAGATATATTAAAAGTGAATATATAAAAAAAATTAAAAGTTAGGATTTTGATCTCACCATATTTTCTCTTATTCGTGCATAACCTTTGTTCGAGCCACGATATCGCGCCTCCATCGACTTGGCTTGATCGCAATTTTTATTACTTCGATTCTACAGTATAATAGAAATATGATAAACACTGAAAAACTATATGCATTAGAAATTGAGGAAATGACATTGATTAATTTTACCTGGAAATCATCCTCCATAGCTCTTCTCACAAACTCCTCCCAGTATGGAGCCACCATAGGGCTATTCTGATACGCCGGAGGCGGACTAGTTGAGTAAAGACCAGTTTCCGGATCTCGTGTGTTACTTCTCAACCAAGTCCAAAAATTCTTGGTCATTACTCCAGCTTGTGACAATATTTGTGGTCAAGACCTCTGAATGTAGTCTATACGCATATAACATAACAATTTAGTAAATTTAAGGGTCATACTACAACTTTCAATAAATATATAATTAACATACCGTAAGTTCGTCCCATATTCTTTCCTTCAAAGGAGTCAGTTTGGGGCTACGCCAGTCCTTGGGTGGCAGCACGATAGGGATCACGCTCCTGACTGTAGCTCCAATGTAGAAGGACAACGACTCACTCTCTTTTCCTATTGCCTGTCCAAGCTCATTGAAAGATAACTGCAATAACATAGTATTTAATTATGTTCAACGATCAATCAATATATTTATCGATTTCAAACTGTTCAATTGTAATAAAATTACCTGAAGTGTTTTCCCCTTGCTACGAGCTCTCTTAATAGATGACATGGTGACTATACCCCAAGTGTGCTTCTCCCCGGAGCTGCTAGTGGTGGTGGGAGCATCAGTGTCACACTCTCTCAAGTCATCAGGATGTTGTCGATCATATGCACCATGATCATATGCGCCATGATCTCCATAAGAATATCCATCATCATCTCCATCATCTCCGGGATATGGCAAACGAGACATGATCCTCGTAGCGTAAGAAAACAACATTTAATAAACAAAAAACAAACAATATTCAAAACTATGCTTAAATCCTCACACAAGCATATTATCAAACACCTTGAGTGCATCAATTGTTCATATCTAAATTAGCATAAAAAATCAAGCCAAGCCACACAATATATATTCATCTCTAACAAGTTGTTCATCTCTAACACTAACGACATTAATCCTAATAAATTAACACTAATTTATGTTTAAATCCTCACACAAGCATATTATCAAACACCTTGAGTTCATCAAACACCAATATATATACAACAATATACATACACCAATACATACAACATGATATATATACACCAATATACATATATACACCAATATACATGATATACATATATACACTAATATACATACACCATACATACAATTAAACAAAGCCATTAACAACAATTAAACAAAGCCACACAATATATATATATATATATATATAAACAATTAACAATATATAAACCCAGCATCAATTGGTCATCTAACAACAATTAATCCTAACAAATTAGCTAATTAATCAAACAAAACACAATTATATAAATATTTAATCCTAATATATATATACATACTAACATATATATACATATACACAATATTAATTCAATATATATATATATACTAACATATATATACATACATATATATATATAGAAAAGAAAAATTACCTATGGAAGGAGAAAGCTAGGCGGCGGCGGCGGCGGTAGGGGAGCTTGGCAACAAGGCGACGGCGGCGGCGGTAGGGGAGGACGCGCGGCAGATGGTTTGATTTGGGGGAGAGGGAGGAGGAGGCTAGGGCTTCTGGTTCGCGATTTGGAGCTAATGGGAAGGCGACGGTGACGGTGGAAGGGGAGAACGCGCGGCGGAGTTCGATTTAGGGTAGAGGAAGGAGGTCGGGCTTCGATATCAGCTGCAGGTTTAATTCACGATTTGGGAAAAATTTCCTTTGGTTCGCAATTTGGGTGTATATATATTAATTATCCGACCTCTTGGACAGCAGTTCAAAACTGCTGTCTAAACATTTGCACAGCGGTTCTAAACCGCTTTCTAAGTGTTGTACTTGGACAGCGGTTTTGAACCGCTGTCTATTTTTTTTAATTAAAACCGCTCTCCAAGCTGTAGCTTGGAGAACTGTTTGAAAAAAGGGCTGTCCAAGTGCAGTTGTGCAAGCTTAAATGTGTAGTAGTAATACATAGCATATCATTCATAAGCATTATCCACTTTATTTATTTTTTTCTAGTGTTCTTAATTATAGATTTGTGTTTGTTTTAGTCGAGTTCAGAATACACCAACAATCACTGTAACATAAACCACTGCATACAAATAATGTCACCCACCTTATTAACTTTTAAGAAAAGTTACAAACTTTGAAATCGGTTTGAGAGTTTGAGCGTGACAGTGATCGTCCGAGCTTTGATTCGAGCAGCACTTCCCCTAGCACAATATTTTCATGTTCTCGTCATTAATTACTTTTTGATTGAAGTAAAATTATTCGTAAGTTTATCAAGGACGTTAAACTCTATTCTTTAGATTTCCTTACTCGTGAGCTTTTATCGAACTTTTACTTTAATCGGCTATTGGATTTTATTAATGATGTCCCAAAATTATCACTTGCAAGAATAAAGATTTAAGGTCTAATTTCAGCTTGACTCAGTTTTAGAAAACAATTTTGTAAAATTGTTTATATAGTACTAAAATTCATCAAATAATTCACAGAAGCAGATAAGAGCATGTAGTATTTGATTATATTTTTTATAAAAAAGAATCGTATGGAAAATAGTCTCAGTAAATCAAGAAGTTTAGCTGTTCTTCAGATTCACAATATAAACTTCGCAAATTCATAACTCTTTATTTGCAAGTCCAAAACTCATAAATTTTGAGGATCATGTTTATGACTTGTTATAGTTTAGGACCACATTTTTATATTTTCTACAAAGGTCATGTATAACAAGTTAAACTAACGGAAAAAGTAATGACAATTTATTTACACACATATATATATATTTTTTGGGTAAAAACTCAAATAATGGATTTGATCAAATTTATACTTTTATTAACTTAGTTGTTATTTAGAAAAAATATAAATTATCATGTGTATAGTGTTTGGATAATTTTCATGATTAAAAACATGTGATTACTCAAAAGAGTTACTAAAGAACTTTCAAATAAGTTGCATAAAACGGAATATAAAACACATATGGTTTGTTGGAAAGAAAGTCATCCAAATAAATTATTATACCAACCATTAAGTTTTCCAAAAGTTCCTAATTTCAGTTATGACATTATTAGGAAAGTTGGTGTCCCAAATTTTGTGACTTTCTTCCATTTTCGCGAGCTGTTTTCCGTTGATTCGCTAATCCGATCGAGACGAAACTTTAGGGCTTTTAAAGCTTGTAATCTGAAGTTTACTGGCATGAAAAATCGTTTGAAAATAACGAACGAAAGTTAGTTAAAAGTGTCATGAAATTCAGGTGCCTGGGACCAATTTCTTGTTGAAAGCAGAATTCCAGTCTTTTCGTTTCAGCACGTCGCATCTTATTAAAGAAACCATAACTCTGGATCTACCTGATGAAAAATTACGATATTTTATACGAATACAGTAGACTTGTTTAATTTTAACTTGACATTAGTTTCATCTCAAAATGATTTCTAGAAATCGAGATATGAATTTTTAAAGTTGTAGATAGGAATTTCGAGTAGCAGTTTTTTCCCGAAATTCCAGTTTTGAGCGACCCTGTTTAATCGTAAAAACGAGCAGCGTAAGATCACCAAAATTGAGTACCGAGACTACGATCACATATTACACATATAAGGGAGCACAAAGGTGTTTTAAAACACAAATTTCCAGTACAACAGAGTACTCGACGGCGTAGCCGAAAATCTGTCGGAAACAGTTTTGACGTTTCAACTTGACATATTTGAGTGTAAATTTCGGCAGTATAACGGTACAATTTTTGAAAACCAAAAATACGAGCATGAAGTATGTACTTCAAACAACACGTAGGAGTTCTAAACTAGCAATTTTCAACACATTATTAAAGCACTCAACAATCTCACCTAAAATCATACGAACACAGGTTTCGAATTTTTGTTCGGAGGTTACCTTTGTCGTTCTCCTCCTCTGTTCTTTCGCTAGGATCTTCAAGGAACCAGGTGTTTAGTAGCTTGAAGCTCCTTGGATACATATTAGAAGATGGTTTCATGCTTGAATTCAAGAAAAATTGAAGAGTGGGAGAGAGAGGATGAAGCCGTGAGCTTCATTGAGTGAAGGAAGTGATTTCTTATCTTTTTCATGGATTATAAGAATTGTATGGATTGATTACCTTGATAGATGTTATTGGATGATGGACGAAGCTCCTCCTTGCTGCTGGAATCAAGAAATTGCTCGATCAAAATGAATGGTTGGAGGGAAATTTCCTTACTTGTTTGAAACACTTAATGTACTCGTGACAGTTCGGTTGGTAAAGCTAAATGATAAGTTTTGTCTCCATCCTAAACGAAAAAGGTCGAGTGGCTTTACGTGGTGAGACTTCATCTTGTCTCTCTCCTCATAGTGAATCGATCTCTTCCTCGGTTTTCGAAATGATTCCCACTAATCTCTGTACGAGTTCTAGTTCGAGAATCTTACGATATCCAACTTCGTCTTAACCATCAAGCAATCTTCTTTTCTTTCCATAAGGTGCTTCAATTAGGTGTCGTCTGTATCGTACTTTGGCAGCTTGTATTGTAGGTGAATTCCAAGAGTTGAAAGCTAGTTCCTCAAATCACGAGTTAGCTATTTTGTTGGTATGACTTTGACCATTGTGATGCATACAGAAAATCTTTTCGATGTTGTACGACGTCACATCCTTGTCTGGTTCGGCTGCATTGTTGGCATATCCTCCTCCACTCAAAAGAATTTCGTCCCCGAAATTCACTTATACTGAACCCTTTGGTTTAAACGAGCTGGTCAACGTAGCGGAAAAGTTAAGTTCTATTTCTAAATTGTTCGACTATACTTCTAAACGTTCTACCCGATCTTAAAATCTAATGGCATTTCTAAGAGAAAGTAACTATGTCAATACTCGTCTTCCTATACTTATACTTACGTGCCAAAACTAGCTCATCTTAAATTTATTTAGGGTCTTCGACTTAAGAACGCAAAATTTGGTATTTGTTCGGTGTCCATCCAATTAAAGCTTCGCTCATTCTTCTTGATTTTGGATTCTCATTATATTTTGACGTAATATTCACTTTTAGAATATGTCCTTCAATACTTCATATTCCCGACTCCCTCGAACTTTTAAACACAAGAGAGTGGGATGCTCATGTATCAAGCAATACATGCATAGGTATTTCAAGCACAAGTAATGTACCTGCTAGGCTTTCATGTTGCTCGGGTGGTTCGTGATACTCGAGTAGCATTGGTTCCTCACTCTCCTTCCCGTCTCCGAAGATAACATTTTCATAGACCCGTCCTTGCTAGCCTTGATAGACGCACCTCTTCTCGATGGTCCGTAGATGGTTGTTGTTACGCGGGAAGTTGTCGAGCCTGAAGGTTGCCCAATTGTTACTGATTGGTTCCCATTGGTCGATGATTAGGATTTCTCATCATTGGGGATCGAACATTTGGCGACATGGGACATTCAGTGGTTTTATGCCCCGTTTTGTGACAACGATAACAATTTCTAGTTCCCTGGAGGCATACTCCCAAGTGTCTCTTCCCACAATTGAGACAGTTTGGTGTGGTTCTTGGGGCATTGAAGTTGTTTCCTCTTGGTGTTGGATTAGGATTTCTCTTGAAGTTTGACTGCCAATTGCGGTTGACAAACACAGTTGTCGGAGCTTGTTCAAATTCTAATCCCAAACCAATCGAGATAGTTTGAGATAGTTGGTGCTTGATCGAAAATCTCATTGTGGTTTGGCAGACGTAGTTGTAAGAGTGTGTTTAAACTCCAAACACAAACCAAAACAAATCAATCAATCGCTCAAAATTTAAACCTCGTCGTGCGTAAGTTGCCAGTTTCAATCCTTCTATGATCTCTTTGACCTTCGGCCTCAATCCTTGTTCAAATCTTCTTGCTTTTTTGGCATCAATCTCCATCTGCTCCATTTCCTCGAGCATTCTTTTCTCTTTGGCCTTTCCTCGTTCTCTCTGAAGTTGAGTATTTTCTCCAATTAGCCAAGGTGGACGGTTATCCTTTCTTGGTGGTGGCTCACCAATATGCTTCCCATCAGTTGTCCTCCAATGTTTGATTCAGGGCAATCAATTATTTCGTGACCGGGTTTGTGGCATTTGTAACATATTCTTTTCCTCTTCGAGCATATCCCTCCATGCCTTTGGCCACACGAGGGACATGATCGTATGATCCGTGGTCCTGTAGACGTAGCTAGTTGTTTAGCAAGCTTCTTTGGTTTGTCCTCCCAATCGATGTCCTCCAATGGAGTAGCATACATAGACAAGTAGTTGAAATGACGTTCGCACTCCATCATAGTGAATACTTCTTGGAGAGGGTTGACAGTTTCTAAATCCTCGCAGATGTATAGCGTTTTAGGGAAGTAACGTGCCAACATAGTTCCCTTAAAGTCGCTCCATACTCGGGATTGTACACCTTATATTCCTAAGGTACGCTCATACGAGTTCAACCATTGAGCTGCATCCTCTGTTAGTTGGAGCCGAACACAAAAGACTTTTTGTTTTTCAGTCAAGTTCATGAGTCCAAAAATCCGTTCGATCTCAGCTATCCATTCTTCTGTTGCTACAGGCCCTTCATTTCCTCTAAATCGGGATGGATGTAGACTTTGAAATTCTTCGATGACTATACATGTTCGAGGTCTGGGTTGAGGCATTGGTATTAGAGGTGATTGTTCTAGTTCAGCATTCGGATGTCGTCCTTGCTCAACACGACCTTTTAGAGGTTCTTGGGCTTTCTTATGAGGTAGTCTACGTTCACGAGGACGTACCATTCTAATAGTCAAGAGGGTCTTAAGAGAGAAGAATAAATATAGTTATAACATATAGGTATGAGAAAAATTTATAAAAACAGAACCCAATTATCGTAATTAACACAGTACTAGCACAAGTTATACATTGGAATACGCAGAACATTGGAACACACTGTGGCCACAGTGGCATAATGACGGATCAACAACTGTAAGTTTAGGAACCATTGATCGCATGTCAATAAAGCAATAATTGGGTAAAATAACAGATAGAATAAATACAAGCTCACTTGAAGTAAGTTGTAGAATAATATATATAACCGTTTAAAATATGGAGTGACCTCCATTTAAAACAACTAACAGTCCCAATAAGATAAAATAATAATACAAGCATCTAGTGCCTTCTAAACTATACAGTGATATAGGGACTGTAGTTCATGTGAAGGGAGTCATTCTAAGTCCATCTTATATTCCACAATATATAGAGATCTAAAGGTTTAAAACTGAGAGTGTTCAGATGATATCATAAGTATCGTGAATGCATGTACAATATTTCCACAACTTCTACTTGTACCATGAGGAAATTAATAAATCATTCCATAATATTTCCTTTCATTTCATAAACATGTAACATTTCCTTTCATTTCATAAACATGTAACATTTCCTTTCATTTCATAAACATGTCGTATCAATGCATAACTTATCATTTCTCACTTTCGTAACTTCCGTAAATTATGTAAGTCAATGTCCTTGAAACCTTTTTCAAATCATAATCTTACTTGAAAATCTTTAAAACATACACATACCTCGAGGTGCTTTTGGTCATAGTAGAGACACATTTTCCCACAAGTAACTTAGTTCAAGTAGTTCATTCATTAGCATAATGTTTCTATTAAGCATTTTATACTCAACTTTTAAGAATTTCTAATTACTAGTATATTAATATATTAAGGCAAGTTCTTTTATAAAAATTTTTTATAAAAAGATTTTAATATGAAAAATTATATTTTAGATTTTGTCCGAAAGTTGAACCTAGGCTCTGATACCACCACAACAACACCCGAATCCGTAATCTGGCTCTTGCACCTTCGACACTCTAAACTCGGATCGCCACTTAGTGATTGTAAAATCGAGCTTAAAAATTTTTTTTAAAATATAACGACAAGCATAAGTATTACATTTTTTTGCAGCGGAAAGTATTAATGACAAATATAAGTTATGAAAAAGCAGTGTGGGCCCGTTTATTAAAGATAGATCATGACATTATAATAAAATCAGTCTTTTACAAGGTAGCATATATTTTAATAATCTAGCAATCTTTAAAAGAGTTTGTTGCTCGGCATAAGAATAAATTCACCAATCATAAAAGCGAAACATTTATTTAAAAAGTCATATCTATATATTATTATCATTAACCAAGGGAAACTCCGTGTCAATCCTGCTGCAGCTCCGACCCCTTTCAATCATATCCTGAAAATATCAAACTGTGGGGGGTGAGATAAAAATCTCAGCGGGCAACTTGTACATTGTTACTCATACTGGTCACCGAAATATAATTATCTTAGTATTTTATTAAATATTTATTCATACGCTTTTGCGTAGATGATTTTTGAAGAATTGTACGGAGTCTTTGTATAGACTCGTTCGTACCTTGGTTCCTTGTGGTGATTTTATTAGTAGCTTAATTTCTTAACATCGATGATATTCATAAGATATCATCCATCATGATCATTCGATCATAAGCATTTCATTTGGGACACTGGTTGCTCCGACCACATGCTATCCCCTTGTCGCTTCCAACCTACATCGCATGATAATTATCATGTGGGACACTGGTAACAGCTACCACGTGCAATCCCCTTTTACAACTTCCCACCTCCTTCGTGAAATCGCATCTTATGTATCTCGTAAGATACATAGCATATCATTCATAAGCATTATCCACTTTATTTATTGTTTTCTAGTGTTCTTAATTATAGATTTGTGTTTGTTTTAGTCGAGTTCAGAATACACCAACAATCACTGTAACATAAACCACTGCATACAAATAATGTCACCCACCTTATTAACTTTTAAGAAAAGTTACAAACTTTGAAATTGGTTTGAGAGTTTGAGCGTGACAGTGATCGTCCGAGCCTTGATTCGAGCAGCACTTCCCTTAGCACAATATTTTCATGTTCTCGTCATTAATTACTTTTTGATTGAAGTAAAATTATTCATAAGTTTATCAAGGACGTTAAACTCTATTCTTTAGATTTCCTTACTCGTGAGCTTTTATCGAACTTTTACTTTAATCGGCTATTGGAGTTTATTAATGATGTCCCAAAATTATCACTTGCAAGAATAAAGATTTAAGGTCTAATTTCAGCTTGACTCAGTTTTAGAAAAATATTTTGTAAAATTGTTTATATAGTACTAAAATTCATCAAATAATTCACAAAGTCATATAAGAGCATTTAGTATTTGATTATATTTTTTATAAAAAATAATCGTATGGAAAATAGTCCCATTAAATCAAGAAGTTCGGCTGTTCTTCAGATTCACAATATAAACTTCGCAAATTCATAACTCTTTATTTGCAAGTCCAAAACTCATAAATTTTGAGGATCATGTTTATGACTTGTTATAGTTTAGGACCACATTTTTATATTTTCTACAAAGATCATGTATAACAAGTTAAACTAACGAAAAAGTACGACAATTTATTTACACACATATATATATTTATGGGTAAAAACTCAAATAATCGATTTGATCAAATTTATACTTTTATTAACTTAGTTGTTATTTAGGAAAAATATAAATTATCATGTGTATAGTGTTTGGATAATTTTCATGATTAAAAACATTTGATTACTCAAAAGAGTTCCTAAAGGACATTCAAATAAGTTGCATAAAAGGGAATATAAAACACATATGGTTTGTGGGAAAGAAAGTCATCCAAATAAATTATTATACCAACCATTAAGTTTTACAAAAGTTCCTAATTTCATTTATGACATTATTAGGAAAGTTGGTGACCCAAATTTTGTGACTTTCTTCCATTTTCGCGAGCTCTTTCCCGTTGATTCGCTAATCCGATCGAGACGAAACTTTAGGGTTTTTAAAGCTTGTAATCTGAAGTTTACTGGCATGAAAAATCGTTTGAAAATAACGAACGGAAGTTAGTTAAAAGTGTCATGAAAGTCAGGTGCCTGGGACCAATTTCTTGTTGAAAGCAGAATTCCAGTTTTTTCGTTTCAGCACGTCGCATCTTTTTAAAGAAATCATAACTCTGGATCTACCCAATGAAAAATTACGAGATTTTATATGAATACAGTAGACTCGTTGAATTTTAACTTGCCATTAGTTTCATCTCAAAATGATTTCTATAACTCGAGATATGAATTTTTAAAGTTGTAGATAGGAATTTCGAGTAGCAGTTTTTTCCCGAAATTCCAGTTTTGAGCGACCATGTTTAATCGTAAAAACGAGCAGCGTAACGTCACCAAAATTGAGTAACGAGACTACGATCACATATTACACATATAAGGGAGCACAAAGGTGTTTTAAAACACAAATTTTCAGTACAACAGAGTACTCGACCGCGTAGCCGAAAATCGGTCGGAAACAGTTTTGACGTTTCAACTTGACATATTTGAGCGTAAATTTCGGCAGTATACGGTACAATTTTTGAAAACCAAAAATACGAGCATGAAGTATGTACTTCAAACAACACGTAGGAGTTCTAAACTAGCAATTTCCAACACATTAAAGCTCTCAACAATCTCACCGAAAATCATACGAACACAGGTTTTGAATTTTTGTTCGGAGGTTACCTTTGTCGTTCTCCTCCTCTGTTCTTTCGCTAGGATCTTCAAGGAACCAGGTGTTTAGTAGCTTGAAGCTCCTTGGATACATATTAGATGATGGTTTCATGCTTGAATTCAAGAAAAATTGAAGAGTGAGAAAGAGAGGATGAAGCCGTGAGCTTCATGGAGTGAAGGAAGTGATTTCTTATCTTTTTCATGGATTATAAGAATTGTATGGATTGTTTACCTTGATAGATGTTATTGGATGATGGACGAAGCTCCTCCTTGCTGCTGGAATCAATAAATTGCTCGATCAAAATGAATGGTTGGAGGGAAATTTCCTTACTTGTTTGAAGATGATGGTGGCCGATGGATTTGGAGAAGAGAGTGAATTTTGGGAGAGTTGGGTTTCGATTTTTGCAGGGCTTCGCCTTGATCAAGTGTTGTGTAAATTATGAAGGGGAGGTGCTTATTTATAGAGGAATGAGAGGAGAGGCACGACTGAAATGGTGATGAAATGAAAGTGTTTTTTGGTGTAAATTTCATTTTGATGAATAGTAACCAGCGTGGTGGCGGAGTATGGACCAAGTGTCGACTCGTGGCTAGAAATGAATGCCATAGGATATTTATTCAATCACGATATTTATTACAATTAGTATTATCCGTATTCTAGAGTCACAATTTCGTTAATTAAAAATCATGGTTTCGTTAGAAATAATTGTTTAGAACTTTTAGCGATTAAATCGTCATGTTTTGAGACAAAAATTATTTATTTAATTATTTAATTAAAAATCCATTTTTCTTAAATTTCTCAATAATTTTAATTTAGTTAGACGAAGTAGATTTTCCATCGTCGTATTTATTATTCGTTAGATTCCCGATTTTTATATCGAAAATCCTAATTCCTTAAAATATTATTTTTTCTTTCTTTAAATTGAAATTAAATATTATTATTAAATATTTTATGACCAAACCTTCATTAAGTATTTTGTTACAGTGCTAGGAGTGCTCCCAGTTCGAAGTGCTCGTCCGTTCCCTGAAAAATCAAAACCTTTGCAAACATATACGCTCTACAATCATTCGAATAATCTTTAAATCAAATATTCATTTTTTTAAACTCATTTCTTTTATTATTCTTATTAAAACTGGGACGGGGTATTACATATTTCGTCTGCTCCGAAGTGCACCTGTGGGAAATGCACATGTGATGTCTCAAAGCAACTGGTTGATATGCGAGAAAAGGAGCAACTTTACGAATTTCTTATGGGCCTAGACGGGATCTTAAACACCGTCAAAACCTAAATCCTAAGCACAAAGCCAACCTTCTGGCTGGGGGCGGCTTATCACCTATTGGTGCAAGACGAACAACAACGCCTTATCACATCTGCGAGGAAACCAACAATGGAGGTAGCGGCCTTTCAAGCCTATGAAGGCCGAGACGGTTTAACAGCTAATGTGACGCTTTAATCACATCCGAAGAAACATGAATCAAGCCCAACAATAATAAGAACGAGAGGAAGTGTGTGAATTGTGGAAGATATAATCACACAATAGAATATTGCTATGAGATAATTGGTTCCCGGAAAGAGGCGAACAAAAGTTCAAGAAAAATTATAATAAAGCCGCTGAAAAGCCAAGATCAAACCCAAATGCAACAAATATTGAAGGCAACTTGAGCTCCATTTCAGGGATTAGCCGGGAACAATTGACGAAGTTAGTCGAATACCTTGGAGCAATGACAAAAACTAACTCGAGCCCCACCCTCTGTAAACATGGCTGGTAAGACTTATTTTGACAAACCTTGGGTCATAGATTCCGGTGCAACGGAATACTTTACCCATAATGGTATGATTCTTGTTAATAAATCTGATCCAGGTACTTTGGCACCTGTTAAGATACCCAATGGGGACAATGTGCCGGTTAAAGGTGTTGGGACCACAAAATTACCTAATGGCCTTAAATTGACAATGTCTTGCACGTTCCTAATTTCCAATGCAACTTGCTTTCAGTTAGTCGATTAATTAAAAATTATAATTGTGCACTCATATTCTTTCCGGATTACTGTGTAATACATGACTTGAATACAAGGAATCTAATTGGGATGGGTAGGCAACGCAATGGTCTATACTGCTTGGAATCAATAGAGCAGAAGCATCAAGCTATGACTGCCGTGGTGAGTCCGAAAATTTGGCACAGGAGATTTGGACATGCTTCTAAAGTAAAACTAGAGCATGTGGATAATTTAAATAATTTTTTTGATAATCATTGTGATTCTTGCATGAGAGCTAAGCAAACACACATTGTTTTTTCTCTAAGTACTATCCGTACAGAAGATTGTTTTGAATTGATGCATTGTGATATCTGGGGGTCCTATAAAACACCTTCTTTTACTGGGGCTTATTATTTTTTGAGTATTGTAGATGATTTCAGCAGGGGGCGTTTGGGTTTATTTAATGAAATATAAGTCGGAGGTGAGCAAGCATTTGATGGTTTTGTGCAACATGGTTAAAACCCAATTTGAAAAAACTGTGAAAGCAGTAAGAACGGATAATGGAACTAAATTTCAGACTAATAGAATGTGTGATTTTTATGATGAAAACGGTATTAATTTTTAAACTTCTTGTACGGATACACCACAACCAAACGGTGTTGTAGAAATAAAGCATAAACATATTTTAGAGGTGGCAAGAGCTTTACGTTTTCAAAGTGAACTCCCTACTGAGTTTTGGGGTGGGTTTATTCTGACTGCCACTTACATCATCAATAGGCTCACTACTAGAATTCTCAAGAATAAAACTCCATACGAGGTTTTGTTTAAAGAAAAGCCCAATTATGAACGACTTCGTATTTTTGGTTGTTTAGCATACGCTAAAGATAATAAGAAAAATGGAGATAATTTTATTGAAAGGGGGAGACCTTGTGTTTTCATTGGGTATCCTAGAGGGAAAAATTGGTATGGAGTTTTTGATTTAGAGAAAAGAGTCATCTCCACTTCTCGTGAAGTAAAAATTTTCGAAAATATTGTTCCATATGAAAAGGATGAACACCTAAAAAATTAGATGTTAAACAACAACAATATTGGGAATTAGACCCATTTGCATATGAGTTACCTTCACTTGACATAATGGTCACGCAACCAAGTGTAGAACATATAAAAAATAATGATGAAAGTTCCAGTTCAGATCACAATAATACGGAACAAGGTGGGGATTAAGTACAGAGACAGAGTGGGCGGACACGGGCACAATAAAAGCACTTTCAAGGCTACGAGGTAGATCTGCCACATTCCCTAGACCATTCGTGACCCAAGCCTGAATCGGAATCCTCGATAGTACATCTTTTATTACACTTTGTTTCATATAAACGTTTTTCTCATGCCCGTAAGTGTTACCTTGCCTCCATCACTTCACGTGAACAGGAAATCAAGAACAAAATGTGGAAAGAAGTGATGCAATGGGAGATAGACGCACTAGAAGCAAATGAAACTTGGACTCTCGAGCAATTGCCAACGGGAAAGAAAGCCATTGACTCGAAGTGGGTGTAAAAAATCAAATACAAACCGGACAGAGAAATTGAGAGGTACAAAGCACGACTCGTTGCAAATGGGTTCACTCAGATAGAAGGGATAGACTTTCATGAGACCTTTGCACCTGTGGCAAAGCTTGTTACAGTCCGAAGCGTCATTGCAACTGCAGCAAAGAAGAACTGGACGCTGCAACAACTCGATGTAAATAACAGCTTCCTCCATGGGGACCTGGACATGAAAATACCATAGGGCTTCGCCAAGGAAGGAGAGAAAAGAGTATGTAAACTTCGGAAATCATTGTATGGACTACGACAAGCTTCCAGAAATTGATACTACAAATTTACACGAGCATTGCTATGCATCAGTTTTCGACATTCAAGAGCCGACCAGTCATTGTTCACATATAGGAAGGAAACATCTTATGTATGTGCCTTAATTTACGTGGACAACGTCATTCTAGCAGGGAATGACACAAATTTTTATATAGTATATGAAGGAATATCTTGATAAAAAATTCACTATCAAGGATCTCGTGCCCCTCGATCAATTCTGTTGGGGAATTAATTGCCCGGATCTATTCGGGATGAATAATTAAATACAAATTTAATTCTAACAATTATTACTAGCATGAATTAATCCTATATTAATTCAAATAATAATTCAACAATAAATCATGCATATAAACAAGCCACATAAATCCTACGCATGCGGAATTGCTAGAAGTTTATGTGAACTAACTTCTTGACGATCAAGACAGCAGAGAAGACGAGCAATGTTCCACGAACACACCCAACGTCCTTCTCAAAGTATTCTCACGTCCTTATTTAATAATCCGGTGGTAGGATGCTCACGAACAATTAACAGAAATGAAAAATAAAATTATGTTGCACCACCTTTGTGGATTTCTAATTTTTCCAACACATGGAATTGCATTGGGGATGAAAAATTCATCCCCTATTTATAATACATAGGGGGGACGAAAATTTAGGGCTTTTGGGAAATTTTATTGCTTCTTCCTCAAGATACAATCTTGAATATATCCAATATATTCTATTTCCTAAAACATCTCCCAACAAAATCTTCTCCTCCTTATTGTATTCAAATTTTCAAAAATTACTAATTAATAGGGAAGAAATAAGATCTTTGACTTTTCTTGAATTTATGGAATAATCTTGTATTCCAAGAATACTTATTCCATAAAATCTTTCCAAGAAAATCAAGAAAATCTTTTCTCTCTTCCTTAATTATTTTCGAAAAATAGGAAAAATAGGCAACAATAATTTATTTTATTTTAATCACCATTTTCAGTTATTGGACTTTATCTTTGGGCTACTTGAGGGGCCTTTAGGAGAATTAAGATTGGACATTTCAATGGACCTTGAATTATCAATATTGAGCCACAATATTATTCAAGCCCATAAATATTAATTAATTCCACTACATAATTGATATTGCACTATCCATCTTCACCCATATTACTGTTAATATGGCTCCCGGTTATTATTTCTCGTGTTTAAGATTATTTAGTCTATTAATTAATTTAAGCCACTGAAGAACTTCATATTATTTAATATCTTTTTCCTTGGATTAGGAACGACTCAACATTATTATCCATACCGGAAACTAATTCCACTTGCAATATTTAGTATGATAAAACTTCGAGCCTCCCAAGTGGACAAATCAAGCAAGACGCGTTTGCACACGATTCTCCATATTAAATCTTAGCAATTGTCATGTAACCAATAATATTGCCCAAGATATAAAGTATTGAATCACATTGATTCTCTACCCATCATAAGTCAAAGCAATAATTATTAATTACACACGATCCTATTTAAGGGACGAGGATTAAGAAATAACGAACCACTGAGGTCTAATTCTTCTATATTCAGTACTGGAGAATTTATATTCATGTAGGTCCTATTCAGCGCATCATAATGCACTAGTGTAATCTCTTGGTCAAGACAAGTCAATCTGAGCCTTACACTTCAATCTTTCACGATGGATTGTTCATTTCCATCTGGGTTGTGAATTATGTACTTTGGTTACAAGGGATTGTCAATTTAATCTTCTGTGATATGGTATCACTAAATTTGAGTACAATGTAACACATACTATTTATTGAACGGGTATGCAGTAAATATATGTAACATTTAATCATATTTAATGCAACAGTAATAAATAATTTATTTCAGGAAATAAGACAGAAATTCAGTTTGGTTATACAAAGTAAAAGCATACTTTCCAGTATAACCCCAACAATTACCCACTTATACTCAAAGTCTGCTTTTAAGTATACTACAACATATCTCATGTTCTACGTAACATCTAATGTCACCTACATGAACCTAATATTATCTCTCTCACTTATACTCAAAGCAGATTGGCAACGCTCTTGACACTCATTCCTTCCACATGTCTCTAGAATGTATTCTGTGGCAGACCCTTTTTGAATGGATCTGCTAGGTTGTCTTCCGACGTGATTTTTGCCACCACTATATCTCCTCTCTTAACGATTTCTCGTATAAGATGGTATTTCCTTTCAATGTGTTTGCTGGCCTTGTGGGCTCTTGATTCCCTTGAATTTGCAACTGCTCCGGCATTATCACAGTAAACTGTGATGGTGCTGGGCAAATCCGGAACTACGTCCAAGTCCACTAGAAAGTTCTTGAGCAAAATCGCTACTTTCGTTGCTTCACAAGCAGCTACATATTCGGCTTCCATGGTGGAATCTGCGATGCATTTTTGCTTAATGCTTCTCCATGTCATGGCTCCTCCACCCATGCAAAACACACTACCCGAGGTAGATTTTCTAGAATCTAAGTCTGATTGGAAATCCGAGTCTGTGTAACCGACGGGAATCAGACTGTCTGATTGATAAACCAACATTCGATCCCGAGTTCTCATTAAATACTTTAGAATATTTTTAACTGCAGTCCAATGTTCTTTCCCTGGGTTACTCTGATATCTTGCTACCATGCCAACGACAAAGTAGATATCTAATCTCGTGCACAACATTGAATGTATAGGGCTTCCGACAGCCGAAGCATAGGGAACGTCTTTCATGTCATTTATCTCCTCTTGTGTCTTAGGGCATATTTCTTTGGATAGATGGATTACGTATGCGAGGGTACAAAATCTTTCTTGGAATCCTGCATGCTGAATTGCTTCAAGACAGTGTCTATGTATGAAGCTTGCGACAAGCCGGTCATCATTTTCTTACGATCCAGAGTGATCTTGATCCCAAGGACGTGACCGGCTTCCCCTAAGTCCTTCATATCAAATTGTTTTGACAGCCATGCCCTTACATCCGACAATACCTTTACATCACGTATAGTACTAAGAATACCAAAGCAGTTCCGACATAATTTCTATACACAAAACTCTCGAACTCGTTTTGATCAAAACCGTAAGACTTTATAACTTGATCAAAACATTGGTTCCAAGCACGGGATGCTTGCTTCAGTCCGTAAATAGACTTTTTGAGCTTGCAAACTAGATGTTCTTGGCCTTTTCAACAAAGCATTCGGGTTGTTGCATATAGATTTCTTCTTCAAGACTTCCATTAAGGAAAGTTGCCTTGACATCCATTCGCCAGATCTCAAAATCAAGATGTTCAGCTATCGACAAGAGAATACGGATGGACTTGAGCATGGCTATAGGCAAAAAGGTTTCCTCACAATCGATCCTTTCTTTTTGGGTGTACCCTTTCGCCACAAGTCTAGCCTTGAAGGTCTCTACCTTCCTGTCCGATCCTCTTTTCCTCTTGTATACCCACTTGCATCCAATGGGTTTAACCCCATTAAGTGATTCGAGTAGCTCCCACACCTTATTGTGATCCATAGAACCCATCTCAGCTTCCATTGTTGTTTGCCAAGAATCTGCATCTTTGTCTTGGATTGCCGCATTGTATGTCCATGGGTCTGATTCCTTAGCACCGGGGGCTAAGTCCGATGACTCTCCTATACCCATGAATCTCTTAGGCTGTCTAACAACCCTCCCACTACGACGAGGTTTTGATTTTGTAAGTGTGTCGCTTGGTAGGGGTAAGCCCTCTTAGCTCGTCTAAGGTAATCTCACTTCTGAGTTTTCTATCGTTCATATAGTCTTCTTCCAAAAATCTAAAGTGCGCACTGATTACCATTTTTTGATCTTCGGGACCATAGAACATGCACCCTTTCGTTCCTTCGGGGTACCCTATAAATAGCCTTAATTCTGATCGTGGATCCAATTTACCGGCTTCCTCGTCCAACACATATGCCGGACACCCCCAGATTCTCATGTGTCTCAAACTGGGCGTCCGGTCCACAACTCTTTTGGGGTTTTGGGAATCGATTTGGATGGCACCTGATTTAGAATGTAAGTCGTTGTTTCCAAGGCGTGACCCAAAATAATTTGGGTAGATCCGCATAACTCATCATTGATCTGACCATTTCTAAAAGAGTTCTGTTTCTTCGTTCTGCAACCCCGTTTTGTTGAGGGGTTCCTGTTGGGATTATACTGGAAAGTATGCTTTTACTTTGTATAATCAAAACTGAATTTCGGACTTATTTACTTAAATAAATTGTTTATCACTGATGCTTTAAATATCATCGAATGTTACATATATTTACTGCATAACTGTTCAATAAATAGTACGTGTTACATTGTAGTTAATTTAGTGATACCAGATCACAGAAGATTAAATTAACAGTCCCTTGTAACCAAAAGTACACCATTCACGACCTAGATGGAAATGAACAATCCATCGTGAAAGGTTGAAGTGTAAGGCTCAGATTGGCTTGTCTTGACCAAGAGATTACACTAGTGCATGACTGATGCACTGAATAGGACCTACAGGAGGACAAATTCTTCAGAACTGAACAAGGAAGAATTAGACCTCAGTTGTTCGTTATTTCTTAATCTTCGTTCCTTAAATAGGATCGCGTGTGGTTGGTAATTATTGCTTTGACTTATCACGGGTAGAGAATCAACGAGATTCAATACTTTATATCTTGGGCAATATTATTGGTCACATGCGATTGCTAAGATTTAATACGGAGAATTGTGTGCAAGTACGCTTGTTCGATTTGCCCCCTTGGGAGGTTCATAAGATTTATCATACCAAATCTTGCAAGTGGAACTAGTTTCCGGTATAGATAATAATGTTGAACCGTTCCTTAACCAAGCACAAAAGATATTAATTAATGGAAAGCTATTTCAGTGGCTTGAATTAATTAATGGGCTAGATAATCTTAAACACGGGAAATAATAATCGGGAGCCATATTAACTGTAATATGGGTTAAGATGGATAATGCAATATTAATTATGTAGTGGGATTAATTAGTATTTATGGGCTTGAATAATATTGTGGCTCAATATTGATAATTCAAGATCCATTGGAAGGTTCAATCTTAATTCTCCTAAAGACCCCCCAAGTAGCCCAACATAAAGTCCAATAACTGAAAAAGGTGTTTAAAAATAAAATAATTTTTGTTGCCTTATTTTTCCTCTCTTTTTCGAAAATTGTGGATAAAAGGGGAGAAAGATTTTCTTTGAATTTTGTTATGGAATGAAGATATGTATTCTTGGAATACAAGATTATCTCATTAAATTCAAGAAATCTCCCACTTGGTTATTCATAGTGAGATTTTCGAAATTTTTGAAATAAAAGGGAAAGAAAGATTTTCTTGATTTTCTTGAAAAATATATTATGGAAGATATGTATTTCTTGAAATACAAGTATATCTCATAAATTCAAGAAGATCCAAATCTTGGAATCTTGTCTCTTAATTTTCAAAAAATTTCCATAACAAGATGAGGTGGGATTTTTTGTGGAATATTTTAATTATGGAGAAAAGATATATGAGATATATTCAAGATTTCTTGGAGATCAAGAAAAGATTTTCTCACATTATTTTTTCCCCAAATTTTTTACCACCACCCCATCTATAAATAGGGGATGACTCTTTCATTCCCAAGTACAATTCCATGTACTGGAAAAATTAGTAAATCCACAAAGGTGGTGCAACAATTTTTTTTTCCTTTTGTTAATTGTTCGCGAGCATCCTTCCACCGAATTGTCGAGCAAGGACTAAGGGAATACTTGGGAAGGCTTTTTGGTGTGTTTTCATCGACGAGTCCATTGTCATTCCAAGAGGTACGTTCACGTAAACTCGTAGTTATTCCGCATGCGTAGGATCTACGTGAACTGTTTATATGCATGATTTGTTGTTGAATTATTATTTGAATTAATATAGGATTAATTCATGCTAGTAATAATTGTTAGAATTAAATTTGTATTTAAATATTCATCCCAAATATATTCGTGCAATTAATTCCCCAACAGTTCCAGGTGTAGTCAACTGGGATACAATCCCTTTGTCTGAGAAGTAGTTTAAAAATTTGTCGCTGAGGTATTCGCCTCCACGATCAAATCGTAGAGACTTGATACTCTTTTCCCTATGATTCTCAGTTTGAGCCTTAAATTCCTTGAATTTGTCAAAGGTCTCAGATTTATACTTCATGAGAAAAATGTACCCATATCTTGAGTAATCATCGATGAAAGTAACGAAATACTCATAACCCCCTCTCTCTTTGATTGATATTGGACCACATACGTCAGTGTGAACGATCTCTAACACTTCTTTGGCTCTAGTCCCCTTGGCTCCGAATGCCCTCTTGGTCATTTTACCCTCTAAATATGATTCGTAGGTTGGAAATAGTTCAACCCGGAGAGACTCCAATGAACCATCTTGAACCAACCTTTGGATCCTCTTTGGATTGATATGACCTAGTCTTAGATGCCATAGAAGCGTTTCATTCACATCTGTTGAATGTTTTCTTTTATTGCTCAAAATAGTCGATGTATTATGATGCATTTCGTGAGTGGTGTGCACAATTAATTGTATAGAGATTATTCGATAACGTTCCATGACAAATAAACTCATTATTTAGAGCAATGGTAACAATTTTATTAAAAGTAACCGAATATCCATCAAGAAAAAGTTTAAAACTGAAATTAAATTCTTTCTAAAACTAGGAACATAAAGAACATCTCTTAAAATTAAAACTCTATCTTCAAAAGATAGTTGCACTTCTCCCACTACATCAGCTGCCACTCTCGTAGCATCGCCCAGTGTGATGAGGATCTCACTCCCACTAAGTTGTCGGGTCCGCTTGAACCCCTGTAAAGTGAAATAAACATGATCAGTGGATCCCGTATCCACTACCCATAAATGGGAAGCATACGCCGCTAAATAAGTTTCAATAACTAGTGCATGAGAGTTACCTTTCTTTCCATTCTGGTTGGGTTTGGAACAGGCTGGCCTCCATTGTCCTTTCTCACTGCAGTTAAAACATCTCCCCTTAGCTGGCTTCTTTTCTCCTCCCTCTCCCTTCACCTTTCCTTTGCCCTTGGCAATGCTCGAGTTCACTTGGCTTTGGCCTTTTGCCTTCTTTCTTTTCTTACCACCTTTTGGCCTAGAAGAGGAAGAAGGTCCATTTGCCACCAAGGCTTGACTTTGTTTCCCCAATATTGCCTCTGCCGAGACCAAAGCTTGCAAGAGATCAGGCAAACGAGAACTTCTGATTATTCATTTGGTAGTTCAGCCTGAACTGTTCAAAACTTTTTTATGCAGAGAGTGGAGTATGAAATCGATCTGGGTCTCGATGTCATATTCAGCACCAAGTACCTCAAGCTTATTTAGGTGAGCCATCATCTGGAGAACGTGCTCCCTTACGGGCGTTCCCTCCACCATTTTTATGGACAACAAGTCCCTCATGGTGATCTGTCGAGCCACACGGTTCTGATGTTGAAACATCGCTTTAAGAATTTTCATGATGTCTGCAGCAGTTTCAAAGTGTTGATGCTGAGGCAACACATCTGACATGGAAGCCAGCATAGTGCACTTAACCATCTCATTTGAACGCTCCCAGTCAACTTAATCTTTCTTATCTGCTTTGGTGGACTCATCAGTTGGCTTTTTGGGTTTAGGGACAGTAAGAACCCTGTTATGATGTTGTGCAGTAAGGACAATAGTAAGTTTTCGATTCCAATCAACTAAGTTTTCACCAGTAAGCAAATTATTTTTAAGTATATTGAACAGTGGATTAAAAGGTTGCGACATGTTGAGACTGAAAATAAACGTACATTTTGTGTCAATATCCAAATTAACACAAAAAATAAAAACACATAGTTCGATCACATGAATCATATTAAAATCTCCAAAAAATATGAACACGCATCAGCCAACATCTCAAAACAGTTTAAATAAACCACGTGGGGTGGGTCATTATTTAAACGCATTCAAGCATGTCACAAACAAGAACAGTTACAGACCATTAATTCAAAATTAATAGTCGGCTCCCACTTGACCAATATAAAATTGACTAGGACTTCGGGGAAGTATATGCATATCAATTTTATACCTAAGTAATAACCATGATTAAATACAAAATTATTATTTCATTTTGAACGTGCCTCGTGGGGAGGGTCATCGTCGCCACTAGTAATAATTCACAATCATCCTTTGGAATTTATTCATGTGAAAGCTATCTTTTGGTCGTCCCGTGGGGGGAATTTCTCCAAAAGAATTCACAAATAAATAAATCATGGAGGTCAAAATTAATTCAATTTTATTATCCGGAATAAAATTGTCAATTAATTGTTTAAGCATACTTAGTAATTTTCGAAAGTGAAATTTTTCAATAAACAATATCTCATGCATCGCATATTCAAACAAATTAAATAGACATGGAAAAATAAAGCATTCATCAAAACAAAAAAATTAAACATATTGGGTACATATATCCAACTGTCATGGTTAATTTTTTCTCATATTTTGATCTTGAGAAATCGTCTTCATAGCCTTCATCGTTAGTCTAAAAAGGTGTCCCACTAAACCGCAATATATTCTTTAAAACGCCTTCCGCCAAGGTTCAAACGACGTCCCAAGAACGGATAGCTCATTTTCGGAACACGATCCGCATGCGCTAGGCGCATGACCAAGTTCAACCACTATCCTGCGCCCCATCGCTCGGCGGTACTTTAGGTAGGGTGCAGATCCGCAGGCGCCGCCAAGACTCCGCCTCTATCGCCCGAGATCCCTGAGTCTGCGCCTTCGCCTGCGCCCAAGACGATGCGCCGCAGACGCTACCAGACGAGATCCAGCCACGCTACCAGAATCACAGGCACCCGTGTCTGCCCTCACAGGTTTATGCGTGCCTGTGCCCATGCACACCTCGCGCTTAAGCTTAAGCAGCCAAGCGGCCATACTCGCCAGCGTGCCGGCGTCGGCGTCTTGCGTTCAACCCTACCCCTGCAAAGCGCGATCGCCCTGTACGTCATGCGTCACTAGGCCTTCGCCTAGCCCAGACAAGTGCTTTGGCTCGCATACGTCCGGGCACTTGGTCGTCCATTTTTAATTCTCTGTCTTCGTCTCCATTTCCGATCCGGTTATAATTTATTTACAAAAAATAAACAAACTTAGATCAAGACTAGTCTATTACATTGAACAAATCAAATAAATTATAATCTACTCGTGGATTTTCTCACGAGGCAAAACGAATTCGAACTAATCAAATTAAAAACCACAATTATATGCATGCATAATTAAACATTCACTAAAATCATGACAATTGGATACCTGCAAAAAAGATCTAGCAATTCTACTATCCAATTTCAAATTTAATGAAAAGTGAATTAAATTACAATTCAAAAAATCAGAGCCCAAAACCGAGGCTCTGATACCAGTTGTTGGGGAATTAATTGCCCGAATTTATTCGGGATGAATATTTAAATACAAATTTAATTCTAACAATTATTACTAGCATGAATTAATCCTATATTAATTCAAATAATAATTCAACAACAAATCAAGCATATAATCAAGCCACATAAATCCTACGCATGTGGAATTGCTAGGAGTTTACGTGAACTAACCTCTTGACGATCAAGACAACAGAGAAGACGAGCAATGTTCCACGAACACACCCAAAGTCCTTCTCAAAGTATTCTCACGTCCTTGTACAATAATCCGGTGGTAGGATGCTCACGAACAATTAAGAGAAAGGAAAAATAAAATTATGTTGCACCACCTTTGTGGATTTTTTATTTTTCCAACACATGGAATTGCATTGGGGATGAAAAATTCATCCCCTATTTATAATACATAGGGGGGACGAAAATTTAGGGCTATTGGGGCTCTTGGGAAATTTCTTTGCTTCTTCCTCAAGATACAATCTTGAATATATCCAATATATTCTATTTCCCAAAATATCTCCCAACAAAATCTTCTTCTCCTTATTGTATTGAAATTTTCGAAAATTACTAATTAATAGGGTAAAAATAGAATCTTTGACTTTTCTTGAATTTATGGGATAATCTTGTATTCCAAGAACACTTATTCCATAAATTTTTTCCAAGAAATTCTTTTCTCTCTCTTCCTTAATTATTATCGAAAAACAGGAAAAATAGGCAACAATAATTTATTTTATTTTAATCACCTTTTTCAGTTATTGAACTTTATCTTTGGGCTACTTGAGGGGACTTTAGGAGAAATAAGATTTGATCTTCCAATAGATCTTGAATTATCAATATTGAGCCACAATATTATTCAAGCCCATAAATATTAATTAATCCCACTACATAATTAATATTGCACTATCCATCTTAACCCATATTACTGTTAATATGGCTCCCGATTATTATTTCTCGTGTTTAAGATTATTTAGTCCATTAATTAATTTAAGCCACTGAAGAGCTTTATATTAATTAATATCTTTTTTCCTTGGATTAGGAACGACTTAACATTATTATCCATACCGAAAACTAATTCCACTTGCAAGATTTAGTATGATAAAACTTCTGAGCCTCCCAAGGGGACAAATCAAGCAAGAAGTACGTGCACATGATTCTCCGTATTAAATCTTAGCAATCGTCTTGTAACCAATAATATTGCCCAAGATATAAAGTATTGAGTCACATTGATTTTCTACCCATCATAAGCTAAAGCAATAATTATTAATTCCACACGATCCTATTTAAGGGACGAGGATTAAGAAATAACGAATCACTGAGGTCTAATTCTTCTATATTCAGTATTGAAGAATTTATCCTCTTGTAGTTCCTATTCAGCGCATCATAATGCACTAGTGTAATTTCTTGGTCAAGACAAGTCAATCTGAGCCTTGCACTTCAACCTTTCACGATGAATTGTTCATTTCCATCTGGGTTGTGAATTATGTTCTTTGGATACAAGGGACTGTCAATTTAATCTTCTGTGATCTGGTATCACTAAATTTGACTACAATGTAACACGTACTGTTTATTGAACGGGTACGCAGTGAATATATGTAACATTCAATCATATTTAATGCAATAGTGATAAATAATTTATTTTAGCAAATAAGACAGAAATTCAGTTTGTTTATACAACGTAAAAAAATACTTTCCAGTATAACCCCAACAAACTAATGGGATTGTATTAAGTCAAAGAAAATATACTTTAGACACCCTGGAAGACAGTGGAATGCAAGGAGCATGCCCGAGTCCTTTCCCGATGGAACTAAAACACACGTTTGGGCCTCGATGAAGACAATCCTCATGTTGATTCTTCTTGTTATAGACGTCTCATAGGCCACCTGTTGTATTTGACTGTGAGAAGACCCGATATTCGATCGCTACTAATATGCTCAAATCAATTTATTAATTCGCCAAGGCAAACACACATGGATGTTGTAAATAGAATGTTGCGTTATTTGAAAGCTACACTGGGACAAGGCATTTTTCTACCATCCAAAGGAGACTTGAATCTAGAAGCTTTTTGTGATTCAGATTGGGGAGGATGTCAAATGACAAGGCGATCTAGCACTGGTTACCTATTCAATTTCTCCATCCGGTTTGTTTTTTATTTTGTACAACCACTTCGAGTCAATGGCTTTCTTTCCCCGTTGCAATTGCTCGAGAGTTCAAGTTTCATTTGCTTCTAGTGCGTCTATCTCCCTTTGCATCGCTTCTTTCCACATTTTTCTGCATCTTTTACTTGCTCACCGCCACTTCTATCACTGTTTAAAAAAATATATAATTAATTTTTGAATGACACTTTATATATACATCAATGATATTTTATATACATAACGATAACATTTTGTATGCACAACAATAATACTTAAAAAAAATTCATATTAAGTTTTTGTCTTTAGTCTTTGAGCAAATCAAGATCGATTTTATGATAAAAACATAAATAACTCACATAGTAAAACATAAATAAATTTGAATAATACTCATGTGAACCGCATTTATACTGAATTCTATCATTTTTATGCACAAAAATTATCACTATTGTGTACAAAAATAATCAATGTTTAAGCAGTGATAGTTTTTGTATATGATAATAATAATTTTTGTGCATAACAATAATAATTTTTATATAAAACAGTAGTACAAAAAGTAGAATTCAACGAAAATTTAAATTCACACAAATTTTTAAATAAGTTTCATTTTTCTCATTTGGTCAATGAATCCACTTTAAAGAATCAATAAAATGAAAGGCATGTTTCCGACCGATAACAGATTTGGAAGATTAAATTCAAAATTAATATCGATATAAAATCCTTTAGTATTCCCGTAACTAAAGTTTAAAATATGGCCGCTTTATATAATGCATTGACCAAAACAATTGTTCGCATTTGAATACTCTATATGACTCATATTCCCTCTAATTAATTAAAAAGGTTTATCTTTCTAGAGTTTTTTTTTCTTAAAAATGTTTGTCATTTTGCATTCATGGGAAGAATTAAATATTATAGTCCAACCTTGTTCTTATATTTTTTTTTATAAAAATATACAATAAATAATGATGTAAATAAATAAAAGAGTAAAAATAACATATTACACATATATTTTTTATTATTTAATTTTTTTTAGCACGTGTCAAACATTCTTAAATGTCAAATATTTTTGTTGGAGGGAAGGGAGTATTTCATATCATCCTTTGGCTAATTAATCTCAAGTAAAAAAAACATATTAAATGAATGAAATATTTGTGTGAATTCGAATTTATGTGAATTCATTTTATTTTTTTAAATATTGTGGTTATGCATATTCATTATCAGTGAATATCATTGTTGTGTATGTATATTATCACTATTATGTATTTTGATTTAAGCAGTGACACTTGAAAAAGAAAGTTCACGTGAATCTGAGTTCACATGAGACTTACATTTAAAAACCGTGCAATTGGTTTAAATTTTATTTCATAATTTTAAATTGTACTAATTATTTCATTAAAAGGTATTAGTTTGACAATATTAATTGTATAATCAAAATTTAAATTGTTTGTTTTACATAAGATCAACTCTTAAATAATTTATTAGTTTTTAACACAGATAATTTCACTTTATATATATAAAAAATACATACTATATATATATGTGTGTATGTATATATATAGAGCAAGTCTCTCGTGAAATTTGTTCATAATATAAAATTTATAACATTACATTTATAGATTAATACTACAACACTTATCAATTAATACATATATTCTTATAAACTAGTACTCATAGCGTTTATCATAGCATTAAATGCTATGAGTATTAGTTTGTAAGAGTATTTATATCAATTTATAAGTGTAATTATATCAGTTTCATACTATAAATTTTTTTTACAGAAGTGTTTGTGATATATACTCTCAGCGTTCCAATTATGTAGGCTTGTTTTTCTTTTATGGATGTTCTAAATATATAGGTTTGTTTCCATATAGAGTAACTTTTTATAATTAATTTACTAATATAACCCTATGCATTAATTATATTAAAAACTATAATAATCATTAAATAGGATTATAATATAAATTTTAGTTGTTTAATTTATCTTTTCAAAAAAAATTCTTAATCTATGTACAAAATTTAACCAGCCTATATAATTTGGATGGAGAGAGTTTAGTATATATATTTAATACATTTTTTTCCTTTTTATTTTTAAAGTTAATACTCCCTCCGTCCACCAATTTATGTTTGATATGTTGCAAAACTATTAAAAAATAGATAAATAGATAAAGTACGACTATAGTGGGATCCGTTTATAAATAAAATAATTGTTAGTGAGTAAAATACAATGATAATTTAAGTAATTAAGTGATGATTGTAGGATAAATATAAAAAAAAATTCATAAAGGGAATGTGAATGGATTTTGTGGACAAACGAATATGACAAGTGAGAAAAAATTTGATGGACGGAGGGAATATTATTTTACCCATTACACACATAACACATTCCATGAGTCAATTTCATTCAAGTTTAAATTAAATGAAATATATAAAAAAAAGAGAGTTTTATGTGGGATCGATCATCTCATGGATCTCATTGATCTGTAACACGGGTGTATACGCAAATCTTAAACAACTTACGGTATTTATTTTCTTAATTCTATTATTCATGTTGATTAAATGGAGCTCCCTCTCACAAATATCATCCGCAAGACGGTCTCAGAAAAATCTTTATCATTAAAAAAAAGTTTATGTCATTAAAAAATATAAATCATTTTTTTGTCCTATCCATTTTACTCGTGCAATAAGAGAAATAATATGCACCTCATTAAAAGTTTAAAACTAGTAATAAAGAATATTTTCTACCCCCAATTACTCATCACTTTATCATTTTATCATATAAAATACTAATAAACAATTCTTCTCACCCCACCACTTTATCACTTTATCACTATTCCACTAAATCCTTATAAACAGTAAAAATGTCATTATGATTGGGAGTGAGGGAGGATTAAATTCGAAGAAAAAATGTAAAATATGTTAAAATATAAAAATCTGCAAAAATATCTTCCTCAAATTCCACAATTTAAAATATAAGAAAATGTCTTATGAAGTGGAACAATAGCTCAAGCTGTGGAAAATGAAAAATTAAGTGGATCACCATAATTTTATATCCATGTGTTAAAGATTTAGAAGGTGAAATAAATTATTATTCAATGAATCGCTATAATTTTGAATTTATGTGTTAAATATTTAAAAAATGAAATAAATTTGAAAAATGAAAAATAACATAGGAGAATGGAACTGGTCAGATTCACTTAAATTTAATATTTTATCCACTTAATATTTTTATGCATTAATTCCTATTCATTTTATAATTAATGAGTGAATTTTGATGTGACCCAAAAAAAAAGCCTTTTGATCAAAGTTCCAAAACTGGAGAAGCAAAACGACAATGACCATATTTGGATTCCATGGCCCACACTGTTTTAAATACTATAGTTCAATAATTGATGAAATGAAAACATAAATATAGTCAATCTTTTAATTGTTTGATTTTTGAATTGCTCCATCTACCCCTACCCATGCGGACAAACGGAAGAAGTTAGGTACAGTTGCGTTCTTCCAAATTTAATTGCTCAGGATTTTATAAAGGACAATATTCTCATAAATTTCAATTTTGCTGAAGCCTTATCAAGACATATGAATATGATGATTGGGGAAAACGAAGACATTGATCCTTTTTTTCCATGGCAGAAACGATTGTCTGCACTTGTTGTTAGTCAAATAATAATATATTACATGTTGATAATATAATATAATATAATATAATATAATATAATATATATAATTATATATAGATATTTTAGAATTTGGGATGTTAATTGGATGGATATCCATATGGATACTAAACTACGGGTATGTTTGTTCTGGGCAGCAGGGGGAGTGAGAAAATTTTGATCGGAAAATTCATGAATAATAATAAGGTGAATTTGATTTTTATGTTTTTTTTAATAAAAAAAAATATTATCATAGATTAAAATGGCCATGAGAACTCATCGAATACAATGAATCGGGTAAGATGCACCCAAAAAATGATTCGAACAAAATCTCCAAGTTCAAGAGTACAGTTTTCACAATCTATTTAATCAAAAATAGCACTAGGATTAATACTCCACTCACTAAAATATATTTTTTCTCTCTAAGTTTCTCTTGCATTTATCCAACTCCAAGTTCTTAGTTTGATATCGTCCACGATATCTTTGATTTCGTACTTCTCTTTTTGGAAGATGATGGCATTATGAATTTTCTACGTGGTCTAGATGATGCATTCCCATAAATTTGACTATTGTGTATGTTTGATTGAGGAAGTGAGGCAGCAGTAGGGTAGGATTGAAAACAGAAAAAGTAAGTGATAATTATGTTATTTTATTGTAAAAAATAAAGTGTGTGTTATTGAAAAAATGATAAGTATGAGAGAGAACGTAAGAGAATATAGATATTATAGGCTGAGTGATACTTGTGTGAAATATTGCACATGCAATATTAGCACAACTAAGGTAAATTAAAAGACAAAAAAATCAGTGGTCATGGGCGGATTGGACAGGTCGCTCCTTAAATTTGGTCAATACCGACATGATATATATTTATAGAAGAATATCTTTAACAAATATGTGTTGTGGTCTGACGGTTCAGGACTATTGTTAACTTGTTTGGTCGCAGGTTTTGTGTGTGTTACTACATGAAAAAAGTGTAATACTTATAGAAACGAAATGTATTACTACGTGATAAAAAAAAATACATTATCATTATGTTGGTTTTGTATTGTTACTACATGAAAAAAGTGTGATACTCATCAAGTTCAATTCTTACTGAACACATAATTTTTAAATATTTTTGTCAAATTTTTGTGTGTGTTATTACTTAAAAAAATGTGATACTTATAGAAACGAAATGTATTACTATGTGAAAAAAAATACATTATAATTCTCCAAAAAAATATTACTACATTACTCTCTCTGTCCTAATTTTGATTGTCCAATTTCTGTAAATAGTCGTCCTAATTTTGTTTGGTCATTTCCTAAAAAGGAAATAAAATAACTTTCAATATTATTTAATACTATTATTTCTCTCTACCAAACCCACTTTACAACATTTAATATTATTATTTTCCTCCACCAAACTCACTTTACCCATTTTACACCATTTAATATTATTATCTCCTACTTTTTCTTAATCTCCGTGTTTACAGTAAACAGATGATAAAAATAGGATGGATGGAGTATTATATTAAAAAAAATTCATATCTTACGTAACACGTATTAAAACATAACGTAACACATGAATGTTCACAAGGTAACACATTGTTGTTCATATGGTAATACATGAGTATTCACACAATATTACAAATGCATGTATATAGTGTTACATATTACTAAAAAAATTATTACAGTATGAAGAAAGACGTGTTACCAAATGAACAAAATACCAGTACAAACGCAAAAAAAATCTTCAATCTAAAGAGATGAAGAACAACCGAAGAAAATAAAAAAAAATCCAGGTTTTAAAGAACAACGTGAGAAGAGTGCAGAAGAATTTGAAAAACTGCGTTAGAATATCGAAAGAAAAAAGAATGGAAAGACCTGTAAATTTGCAAAGATGAGAAAATTGAAGAATGCGAGAAAAACATGAAAGAATTTTGAATAATAAAGAGAAAAAACAAAGAAAAAAGAAGAATAAGAGAAGAGAAGGAAAAACCTAAAGACACGTCGCTCTGAAAACCAACTAAGACACGGTTTGGGAAGAACTAATAATACGATTGCGAGGAAGGAGAAATCGGATGGCGGGATTCGCTAAGCGAGATCCACTAAAAATAAAATAAAAATTAATCGAGTGGGTTTCTGTGCACTCAAGTGCACCGTGCACTCATGTAAATGAGTGATCCATTTAAAAAAACCGGGTCACACGTCTAATTAAAGCGTTGTAGCACTGCAAACTTGACAAACTTAGGATACTGCCCAGTGGTTATTAAATCTTATTTCCACCTTGTAGGTATATGGTTCGATCCTGCTTTACTCCTCATCCAATTAGCTAATACTGAACCGTGCAACTATAAAATGTATAAACATGCAAATATCTAATACTAAACTCAGATAACTAGAAAACATAAAAACATGCAATTAACTAATACTAAAACTTTCAACTAAATAATACTAAACGCGTAATCGAAAAATTAATCAATTTTAGTGAAATGAAACCACAACAAGTAATCAAGCTTAGCATCAACGACTTTAGCATCAACGGGCACCAGTATATCAAAATCCCACCTCTATCTTCCTCCACCATTATTTCTCTCTCGCGATAGATCTTGACCCGTCTGTCAAGCTTGAACACTTCTTCTGGATGGTGAAGAATTGTACGAGCTCAATTACAAATTTATAATCAAATATCGCCATTTGAGGGGCGTTCCCTGACTTCCGTCGCGGTGTTCACGAGGCATATATCAAAAACTTAAAGACCAATTTTATGTCACTATTCTAAGCGTTGTCGCCCGATAAAGACATGTAGGTCCTTAATTAAGCGGGTTTAGTGAGACGTAAGTCTAGAGGGAGGGTGAATAGACTTACGAAAAACTTTTTTCTGCAGATCAAAGTGAGAGCGCTTAGCCCCATCGAGTCTTGAAGAATCGGGCCAGATCGATAATTAACTTATCGACGCTGAAGCGTATCGATTCGATAATTATCGATTTAACTGATGTGCGGGTTAAGTTTTACCCGTGGTGAAAACCGGTTTGATAAATCGATTCAAAAGTCGGTCTTTTAACCAATTGACTAAAGTGTCAAACTTGATCGATCAAGTTAGTCTTTAGTTGATTCGACTTAGAATATGTATCTTTGCTTAATAATTGAGTGCTGTTGTGTAAACAATTAATCAAAAGTAAAAAGGCACACAAGATTTATAGTGGTTGACAAACCACCCCACGCCTTCCACTCTTCCCTATCACAAGGGCACCTACTAAACCAATGGACTTAGATTTTTGTGTTAGTCCAACACAAAGACAATCGACAGATATTTAAGGAGTTCTCACTCAACCTATCCCGTAAATCGTAACTAGAAACCCTAGTCCGAATTCTTTAAACAACTTAACCTAACTTTGGGTTTGGATAAGATTGTTTTGGTTCCAACTATGAAATCTTCTCTAGTGTTTAAGATAGCCTATCAGCTAGATGAAAAGATTTATATGCTAAGAACTTATGGGATGAACACTTAATAAAATAATCTTTTTGTTCGTGTTCTTCGTGCGGAAATTCTGATTATAGGGTTTCCGTGTCTTCACTCTGAAGTGTGATCCCATATTTATAGACCTCGAAATCAAAGAGCCGTTGGAGAGCAATTTGAATTTCCGGCTATATTTGGTAGGCTTGCAGGATTGATGTGACGTGCTTCAGGAACGGCATGGCCGAAAGCGTGAATAATGTCTTTTATAGCCGTTAGAGAAAGCAGCACCAAATCCCGTAATTGTCGGCTCCGATCATATGTGTCTCGTCCTTATTGGTCAATGTGACGCCTTTTTTAGTGTTGTTCTTCCAACTAAGGTTGACATTCTTCTTGTTCGATCATCGACGTATGATTTGGTGAAACATCGATTTTCACACGGTGGTGACTTTGATCGATCAACGTGGGTCGATCCTACGATTGAGTCTTACGGTGCCGGTTGACTTAGCTTCAACTAGCGTATTTCCGATGTAGGTCTTCCGTCCGATCTTGTGGAAGCCATCCGATCTTCAAGTATTTCGAGTTTGAGCTTTATGACTTGGTGACATATCGACTTAGTCGGATCGATCGATCTGATCTTCTTCTTTGCATTACGGCTTTAGCCGGATATCGGTAGTTCTTCATATCTTCAGATCTGACATATTCATATTGAGGTTCCCCCTCAATATGTGACCTATCTATTACATCAGTTGTTCTATACAGTAATTATCAACTGGTATTCTATAAACGGTAATATAAACATCAGTCAGCTAACAGGTCTGACTGGTCCTATTACATGTGTTTTAGAACTTTCATCAAAACTCTAAATTTCCCAACAATTTCCCCCTTTTTGATGAAACCAAAACACTATGAGAAACCAAACACAGTTGATAAATATAGAACAGTAAAAGAGCACATAATCAGAAGACAATGAGATTTTGTCTTAGGATCAGAAAATAAACTTTTCTCATTAGATTTGTTGATTACATGTTACATCAGAAAAGTTTGAATTTAAAGACACTAATCCGAGAAGTCTTCCGATTCTTCACTTTTTAAAGCTTGTATCCTTCGCATCTCTTTTTGATCTTGAGGTACGTTGAAAATCGATAAAGTTTCCATTTGACATCATTAGTCCGCCGAGGATCGCTTATGTGCGTTTTGCTTTCGGGATGTCAAAATAGAATCTCTGAAATGCCAAATTTGTCGAAATGAGCCATCCGCCTTCTTCGAGTAATCCAATGATCATACTCTTAGCGAGATATTTTTACGTTGATTATCTTGGCCTCATTTTCCGAGATACTTTAAAACGGATATTTATTTTCCAACCACTTGAGGAATTCATCATCCGGAGATTCTTCTCGTGGAACAAGATCAAGAACAAAGGCATCCGAAAGCCATTCACTTCGATCTTATTCCATTCCTCAAACCTCTTAGCATGTCTGCGGCGGTTTTTGGAATGATCTCGCCGACTCTTCTTTGGCGAGGTTCCGTCACAATTTTTCCGGCCTTTCCTTTCTTTGCCCTCGTCCGAATTTCTTCTTGAATCTTACACTGTCTTGATTTATTCGCCCTCTCTTCTTCACTTATTCGGCCTTCCTTAATCTGTTCTTTGGACAATTTTTTTCACCCGGTTTCTTATCGGCTGAATTTGACTATTGTGCTTCTTGTGATTTTCTTAATCCGAGTGGTGGTACAAGTTGTGATGTCCCAACCCTTGAAAGCAGTTACACCAGTAGTAACCTTTCTTGCCTTTGACTTTTCCATCTTTTTTTAAAGAATTTTAGATTAACAAAAAATATCCGGATGGTCTAGCCTTTGTCCATAAGATTCAACCGTATGCAATCGGGTCTTACATTGTTACGATGGTAATAGTTGGTTTCTCCTCTGTCCTTCCCCTTTTTGGTTTGATCAAAAAAGAGGTGAGAGGTGGGAGGTCGAGAACCAAAGCTAACCGATATTGCCTGTTGAGATCTGCAATGCATAAACCTTGAGCTTGAGCGGTTAGATTTTGAACTTTCGAGATCACCTTCGATCTTGACAGATTCCATGGCGATAGAGTGTAATAATCGGTTTGTCAAGTTTCTCTTACATCGAATTCTAGCTTTTCGATGAGCATCGAAAAAAAACTTGTTGTTGATCCACCAATTAGTTTGTCATCAACCCGATTTTAAAAGTTCGGCAGAACCACGGTGGTCACTTTGTTTGGGAGAAATCGATCTTTGATTGCCTCGATCTAGGAAATAGCCAATTCCTTTGATCTATTATATTTCTTTGAGGCCAATCGCCTCGATCGCCTATCAACCCTCAACTTCTTTTTTTTCGGAGATCTTTGAGACATGATCGATCTCCCGAATTTGATCTTGATGATGTGAGATGTAGGAATGGTATGCGTCACTTGATCTGATTCAGGTTGTTTGTGCCTCCAAAGGTTGGTCATGAGCTATGACATCGGAGTTCCACTATCATCGGCGACTCTGATCCTTCATAGTAGCATATCTCGCCCGAAACTTTTGTGATCTCGGTTAAGCCTTTGTTCTCAAACCCCGGCTTCTGTGGATCGAGCTTTGATAGATTCAAGCGATTATCGGCTCGGTGGTGATCCCTACTTTAGCAGATTTCCTCATATCGAAATCCAAATACTGCTCATCTCGCCGGCCATCCATACGTTACTATAATCATTATAAAATCGAGAAGCTTTTTAATCGGAGATCTCTCCGGTGAGGATCTCCATAACTTCTCTCTAATACCGGGATAGGCGACCAACTCTGGATACATCTCATCAATTTCTCGCTCGATTTGCAGATTAAAAGACCATTTTCCCTCGTGATGGTCTTTGATGATCTAGACTCGGAATTGTCCATCCATTTAGGTTGATGAGATGTGGAGGGTACCGTGGTGCTTGAGTAAAAGGAAGTTGTCCGATTGGCTCGACTAAGAGAGGTCTCTACATTTGTAGGCTGTGCGCTGGTTCTACAACAGTAAGCTTTCTGTTTACCGACGAGTTTCAGTTCTCGGGGCAGGTGGAAGAAGGAAAACATGCTCGGCGACCTGATGGTCCGAGCGGTGAATCGCCTCGAGTTGGGAGGAGAAGTTCGTCTCGTGCTTCTTCTCGAGAATGTTGGCGAGCTCTCACCCAGGTTTCGGGCTCGCGATTTTCACGATTTTTGTGGCGATCAAATGATCGTCTGGCCCCTTCTTCATCGACTCATCTTCTAAAAACAGAGTCATAGGGGCTCTCTTCGCCTTCTTGCCCTCTTTTCCTAGGCCTTCACCAGATTTCTTTTCTTCTTCTTAGGAGCATCCGTGTAGGCGAGGCTTCTTCCTTTTTCCTTTCTTCAAATTTTTTGGAGGGGTGGGCATATATCATCATCGTGGTGGCCCATATATAATTGAAGTGGTGGCGAGGAAGGCCTTGTAGGACTTCACCATTCCATTCGTCCCATTCAAAGATTTGGCGGTTTGTCTTTCAAGATAATCGCAACCTTGTTGAGATTGGTCGATCCTCTTCTTCGAATAGACACGCCTCCATTCATTAACTCCAAATTTTTCATGTTCTTGGGTAGAATGACCTTTAGGAAGCCATGCCAATGATGTTCTTGGCTTCATCAATTATTCGCAATGACCATCTTTGATAGTTTGACGGATGTTAGAGCATCTCAATTTGAAATGAAATACCCATGATTGTTTTTGACAATATGTCAAACAACAATTGGTATTTCCTTTTTAGCATCGGCTTTGACAAAACACGCGGGTCGATGTTTGTCGACTTCCAAGAAAGAGTTCTTTTTTTTCGATCAGCTCATCTTCATTCTCCCTACTGTAGTGCAGGCGAGATTCTTCCTTTGGGCAAGCTGAACAGACGTGTTATGTCCGCGTTCGTCAGTCTGATCTCTTCTCCGTTGACTGACGAAAGTAGTTCTTCTCCCGGAAGGTCCAGATCCACTCTTAAATTCGCCAGGAATTGAGTGCTTCTATCTTTGCATCAAATTGCGAAGAAGCAAATAATATTTCTCAAGACCTCCTTTCTTCAGAATTTGCTCCACTTCCATTGATTCCGGATCCCGAGTGATATCAAACTGCACGAACTTGTCATCGACAATCTTCGTTGCCAGTTCCGCATAATTGCACATTATCTTTCCCATACCGTGAGTGGCCATCTACAACAAGATAGACTCGATTAAAATTGTGCATATACATAAGGATATCATATATTGATTATCAGACCTATACTCAGGCCTAATAATCGAAAAACTCATACGGGAATCATGAAAAGTTAAGGCATAACACAGGATACCATCGATTGACAAAATCTTTAAGATCAATGGATTTAAAAAAAATGATTCATCAAATAATCAGAAATTACCAGATTCTGTTTTTCGGAAATTGTTGAAACTCAAGAAAAGCACTTTGAATCGCAGAAAAGTAATCTGGAGTTTTCAGAGAATAAATCGCAAGTTTGTGAATTAAAAAAAACTCTGGTAGGGTTTTTGATGAACCTTTTATAGAAGAGGAGGGAAAAGAGACAAGATATGGAAGATCAACCGTTTGAAAAGATTAAACGATCCAGATTGAGCGGTTTTGATCGTATGGTCAGGAAAAGCACGTAAAAAACCTTTTGGATTTAAAAGCTCATTTTGTAGCAATTAATACAAGTTCCCCAAGTCCGCATTAAATGTTTTGCAGGGAATACGTCACAAAGGTAATGAGTACAGTAAGGCAAATAAAATATCAGATAAGATCAAATAAGTAAGCAATAAACAAGGAAACAGAAAAGCGTATCTGGTTGACTGATATTGTAATCAGTCAATACCACTTGTAGTTGTTGATTCCACTTTGTTGATCTTAGTTTTCTGCCTAATCCTTATAATTTCCCAACAGTTCTTTTTAACTGATCCGCTTCACTTTGCGTCTGATTTCCCTTTACTGATCCTCCTTGATCAGTTGAAGTTCCCCCTTCAACTGATATTTATGTTTCTCATAGACTGATATATATATCTGATTTGTTGTTGTATCAAGCTCAACTGATCTTCCTCATCGACTCGCCAGATATAATCAGATTTGATTGACCTAATCCCCGATTCTTCTCGGATCAAGCCATTCTTGGGATATGTGTTACCGCCAAAACTTAGTCTAGAATACTAGTCTCTATTCCCTAAGTTGGCACGATTTGACATGCGTAATTATAGTCTGAATATTTCGATATGTCAATCCGCCGTAAATTTATCCAATTATCAGCCGCGTGATTCCTACACGCTGTCCTTGTGATGCAAATTTCTCTAAGAGGCTTTTTGAAATCAAATTTGCATTCATATCCTTGCTTGGCATCTATAAATTGGACCAATGTTTTACACAACATAACCCATTCACCATACTTCTTTGTAGAATCATGTATCCTAGTGAACCCTTGTTTTAGTGAGACTTCCTAAGAAACACCTTTACCCCTTTTTTCAATGATTTCATCTTCTCAAATCAACCCCTCTGTGTCCCTTATCAACGTTTTTTTTTAAATGCGTCATCAAAGATTTCACATACAATTGTTGCCAAGTTTCTCTACCACCCGGTATGCGGGGTCCGGTTGTCGCAACTGAGAAAACACTTCTCCTAACCGTATGCACCTTGTGTGTCTATCGAGATGACGGAACTAGCATCAACAGACTCAGTCTGATATAAAACATGAGTTTGATATACGGTGCGGATCGGAACAAATGATCTTCGATATCAACTCAATTTTTAGATGCAACACATGTGCCCATAAGGTCTTTGAACCACTTTCTTGGCACATGTGCTCCATTTAATAAACCGGAGAGCCCATTGACTTTAGGTCTAAGGGCTCTCGCTTAAAAATCCTATCAACGCCGCTCTCGCCCTTGGTTTTAACTTCATGATCGACTTTAGGATTATTTCAAAGCCTTCTTACCCTTGTTGTGGGGGGAAATCGGGACATGAGATCTTAAAATCTCTCTCTCTCCCTCTTCTAGGGTTAGGATGAGGGTTTTAGGGTTAAAGGTTTAGGGTTTTTGGTTATGACTTATGTCTTGACCTCCCAGTCCTCTTGTACTTGTAACTTGTAATGTAAATCTGACCTTCGGGTCTTTATCAATGAAAATTTCTATTATTCCATTGTTGTGTAAATTTTCTGCTTTCTTATGCGATTGTAGGCTTTAATCTGTGAATCTTGCTTGTTGAATATCAGCTTAATCGACTTACAAAGTGTGAAATAACCAAATTGATTTAATCAGATAATCCTTTAAGACGATCAGTTCCTTTAATCTGATAAACCTTAAATCTGATAAACCTTCAATCTGATCAGTTTCTTTAATCTGACAAATCGTAAATCTGATCAGTACCTTCTTATATCAGTTCCTTGATCGATCTTACGATCGATTGAGATACCAACCTCAACTGACTCCTTTTATCCTGGTTAGTCTCTTAACCAGCTGGTTCTGGAGATCATCCCATCAAGCATTTTAGGTGCTTTTTCTCCAAGATCCAGAAGCCCTAGCTCATTGCATAATTCTCTGAATCTGATCTCAGCTAGTGGCTTGGTTAGAATATCAGCTTTCTGTATATCAGTATGAATCTTTTCCATTCTGATATTCTTCTTTTCAACATGATCTCTTATAAAATGGTGTCTGACATCCACATGCTTGCATCTTGTATGTAGAACAGGATTCTCGAGTGATTCTTGAAGACTATTATCGTCGCGAATATATGTACATTCTTAGCTACAATGTTATAATCCCTCAGCTGTGGGAAGGGTAGAAAATCTATTTTCTGAGTGTTATCCGGTGAGGCAGATAACAGAACCTAGGAACCCAAGTCGTAGGTTAGATAGTGTAACGGGATCAAAGAGAAACGATTGGATCAAGGTATGGAACTCCAATAATAGGTATGTGTCGTTCTTTTTCAAGAACTTCCCGGAGGAGTGTTCGATGGAGAGTTTGTTCCGAAAGTTTAAAGAAGTTGGCCAGGTAAGAGATGTCTTCATTCCCAAGAGAAGAGATAAGAATGGAGGTCGATTTGGTTTTGTACGGTTTGGGTCGGTTTAATCGGAAAAATTGGAACAGGAATTAAACAAGATTTGGTTTGGATTTTATAAACTGAGAGCCAATATATCAAAATTTGTTAGACGCACTGCAGGCACGTCCTCTCAGAAACTTAGGGTTGAACGCGCACAGCCGTTCAAAATTCTACAGAGACACGCGATCTCAAGTGCCAGCACGAGGAAGGATGATATCTCTTACTGCGACGTGGTTGAAGGAAAGCATAATGAGTTGCCAAAGGGAACAAGAAGTGTGGAACAACCCAAGCCCCAAAGCATGCACACACCGAGATTTATGGGCATGTCATTTGATTCCACGGTGGAGGAAAGGAAGCATCTTCTGAGATGTTTTTCTGGGCAACTCAAAGAGGAATTCCCATGGACGAACGTCGGGGGAGAGATCCAGGTGGCCTGTGAAGGTAAGATGATGGCGTGCTATAGAGGGGGTATATCAGTCCTATTCCAGCCCATTTCAGATGAGGAAATTGAACCACAGGCGTTAGAAGTAATCGGGAAATGGTTCGAGTTCTTGGAGCCCCGGTCTGATAGGGAGATGAACAATGTCAGGGTGATTTGGACCCGGTGGTTCGGGATTCCACTTCAAGCTTGGAATACCAGGTTCTTTAGGATGGTGGCTTCCAAATTCGGGTCGATTGTCAAGATCGATGATGACACGTTAAACCTGAGATGTCTTCAAAGCGCGAGGATCCTCATCAGAACTCCCTGCTCAGATATCCCTAGAAACCCCATTGTGGTGCAGATTGATGGGAGAATCCAACATATTAGAATTAGAGAAGAGGAGGAGGACATGTCCGATTGGTATGACGAGGAAAAGGCAGATGAGATTTGTGACATTGATGAGGACGATGGATCTTCAGATTCTGATTTGGATGATTTTTTGGGAATCGATGCCGAGGACGGTGAGAAGATGGAAATCGTCGGCGACCAGTTGGTGGTAGACGAACAGAACCCTATACAGGATGGGCCCCATATTTTTTGAATTAGAAAGTAATGATGAGCGGCCGCCAAATCTTGAGAGAGAACCGAGATCCTTGCATGGGGAAGAGTCGGCGGGGGCATATCTCGAGTTGGGTAATCATGAAACGTGCACATCAGTCCCGAGGAGAAATAAAGATGGTGTGCAGCGGTTTAAGGTGGTGGATGATTTACCGTTAGAAAAATCCGATTTTTCTGGGAAGAGTACCAAAACCCAATCTGGATTTTTGATGCAGTTGCAAAACCCGGTTGAAAGTGGTGAGAGGCCTAGTGACTTAAAATTGGCCCATCTCTCTTTTCAGGAGCAGGGGGACAGGCCCAATATTATTGTAACCAGGCCTCTTGAGTTCCCGGCTCAACATGCCGCCTCAGCCCATAAGTCAACTTCTATAACCCAAAATCACACCCCCTCCACTGATAATTCTCTTAACCAGGTTCCCAATTTAAGCCCACCAAATTTCAAAGGCCAATTCGCCCATTCAGATCCGGTCAAACCGTCTTCCCACAACCTGTACCCTATTTCCCCTTCCCGTTTCCAGATTAAATCCACAAACCCTCATTTCACCCAAAAATCCCAGTCTCCTCCTCTTACCCACCTCAACCGAACCCCTATTTCACAGCTAATACCTTCCCCTCCTCCACCTAAACACACTACCCTCGTCCCCCTTCCTCCACCGACGACAACGCCAATCTCCATAGTTTCACACACGCCGAAAGTTTGCTATGAGGAAGCGGTTCATCTGAGTGAGATTTCGCCTATGGTGATTGATATGGCCTAGTTGGGTGAAGGATCTGAATGCTCTAACTCACACAAGTTAACTCCTATGAATTGGAAAAAGGTTGCGCGCTCCCGAAAATTTGTGACTGAACTGGCAATGGAAGTTGACAGTTTCGAAGAATCCAGATGGGCCTTCTATTGTAAAGAAGCTGAAATCTCATTAGAGGCGAGACAAGCTTGGAAGATGGTAGGAAACTCGGGTTGTACAGCAAATGCTCAGATGAGTGGCTACGAAATCATTTGGAACAGCTTGAACGAAGAGACAAGAAGATGGCCCAGAAAGGGAAACGAGGTAACAACAAAGGCGAACAGAGTGTTGATAAATGAAGATTTTCAACTTCAATGTCAGAGGGCTGGGGAAGAAGGAGAAAAGAAAGGAAGTCAGAGAAATGATCTTCAAAAATAAAATAGAGGTATGATGTATTCAAGAATAAAAAATGGAGCATATTAGTAAATTTATTTGTTTGTCTGTGTGGGGTGACCATGGCTTTGATTGGGAGTTTAGTCCGTCTGATGGGAATTCGGGGAGGATAGTTACAATCTGGAACGAGGCCGTTTTTTGCAAATCTAGCTCTTGGTTTATGAGAGGTATGTTTGTTGTTAATGGGTTTTGGCGAGAGGATGGAACAAGATGCATAATTATAAACGTGTATGCGCCGTGCTCTTTTCCTGAGAAATGTGAATTGTGGGATGCCATCAAGAGGGTTATTGAGCAGAATTTAGATGCCTGTATTAGTATTGTGGGGGATTTCAACTCAATTAGAAACGAACATGAAAGAGTTGGGAGAGGAGAAAGAGTCGACTCCAGAGATATTGATTACTTTGACGAGTTTATTTTGCAGTCTAATCTCATTGACTTGCCCCTAATTGGGAAGAAGTTCATTTACTATCGTCCCGATGGATCGTGTAAGAGCAGGCTCGACCGAATGCTATTCAACGAGGAATGGATCAGAAAGTGGCCGGATCTGAATTTGAGAAGTTTGGGCAGAACAATTTCCGATCACTGCCCGATATTCCTTCAGTCCAGCACTAAGGATTGGGGCCCAAAACCCTTCAAATTCATCAACGGGTGGATCTCTCATCCAGAGTTCGCCTCGATGGTGAAAATCAAGTGGGAGAGTTACATCGTTGACGGGTGGAGCAGTTACATTCTGAAAGAAAAACTCAAATTACTCAAGACAGACTTAAAGGTTTGGAACAAAGATGTCTTCGACATGCTTGATACATCAATCGAGGTTAAGAAGGCAGCGATTGACACCCTCGATAGAGTTGACGATACCTTTGGATTGGAAGAGGATGAAATTATGGAGAGAAATCGACTTTTGGTAGAACTACCAAGGAAGCTAATTTGGAAAGAGGGCCTTTTATCACAAAAGGCAAAAAACAAGTGGATACGTGAAGGGGATGTCAACTCAAGTTTTTTCCATGGATGGATCAACAAGAAAATTAAATCTAATGGCATTGAGGGACTCATGGTGAATGGAAGGTGGATAGAGTCGGTGGAGGATGTTAGAGCCTAGGTATACGACCACTTTAAGAAACACTTCAAAGCAAGAACATTCCCGAGAATCCAGCTGCCTGAAAATCTGGTTTCAAAGACTTTAGATGAATGTGATAACGAATTTCTGGGGGCCCCATTCACCGAAGAAGAAATAAAAAACGCCATTTGGGCATGCGACTCAAACAAAAGCCCGGGCCCAGAAGGGTTTTCATTCGCCTTCTTCAAATAAAATTGGGAGATGCTAAAGAATGACCTGCTGAGGATGATGGAAGAGTTTCACTCGAACGGTAAGTTAGTCAGGGGGTTAAATTCGTCATTTATCGCCTTGATCCCTAAGAACGATCAGGCTCAATCTTTAAATGAATTCCGACCGATTTCTCTCATTGGCAGTTTGTAGAAGATAGTTGCCAAGACTCTGGCAAGTAAACTTAGTAAAGTCTTGGACCCGTTAATTTCAGAAAATCAGTCGACTTTTGTGGGAGGGAGGCAGATTCTTGACGGAATCGTAGTTCTGAATGAGATGATTGATGAAGTAAAGAAGAAGAAACTTCAAAGAATTTTCTTTAAAGTGGATTTCGAGAAGGCTTACGACTCCATTGATTGGGATTATCTTGAAGAAATGATGGCAAAGATGAATTTCAGCCCTAGATGGAGGATGTGGATGAAGGAATGTGTGCTACGGCATCCTCTTCGGTACTCGTGAATGGTTGCCCAACCAAATAATTTAAGCATGAAAGAGGCATACGTCAAGGTGACCCCCTATCACCCTTTTTGTTCCTCATTGCAGCTGAAGGACTTAGCCTTTTGATGTCTAGAGCGGTGGAGTTTGAAATGATTGAACCATTGGTGGTGGGCAAAGATAAAATCAAGGTATCACACTTGCAATATGCGGACGATACCATATTCTCGTGCCCAAGTAAGTTAAGTAATATTTTCACCATTAAGTACATTTTGAGGCTGTTTGAGCTTATTTCTGGGCTTAAAGTCAACTTCTATAAAAGTTGTTTGTGGGGATTTAACGTGGACAGCAGTACAATGGAAAATATGAGCAGAATTTTGGGGTGTGACATTGGCTCTTCACCTTTTTCTTATCTTGGGATGAATGTGGGGGTCAAAATCCGTAAGAGGTTGGCGAAATGGAGCGGCAAACATATCTCTTTTGGGGGGAGAATCACCTTGCTACAATCGGTTTTATCAGCGATCCCGTTATACTGTCTATCCTTCTATCTTATCCCAAAAAATATCATCAAAGGGATCACTCAAATCCAAAGAGATTTTTTTATGGGGGGGTGTGAGTCTCGTAATAAAACGACTTGGGTAGGTTGGGGGGAAGTGTGCAAAGAAAAGGAGCGGGGGGGCTAGGGATTAAAGATGTGGGAAAATTCAATCGTGCTCTTGTTAGGAAATGGGTGTGGAGATTTGTGAGTGAATCTAATAGGCTTTGGGTGAGGGTAGTGAAGTCGAAATACGGGTGGTTTTGTGTCAATACGGATAGAGGGGGGGTGAGAGGGCGAGTCGAGGGAGTGGGAGGAATGTAAACGCCTCGGGGTGGTGGAAAGACATTAGTATGTTGTTTAGGAATAAGGAGGGAGTAGGAATGATGTCGGAATTAAGAAAGATTGTGGGTAGGGGGGATCAAACTCAATTTTGGAACGATGTGTGGGTGGGGGAGGAGGCCTTAGGGGTATCATTTCCTAGACTTTTTAGAATTAGTGGGAACCAAGAGGGTAAGATTAGCGAGATGGGAAAGTGGAATGGGGAGGAATGAGAGTGGGACCTGGGATGGAGAAGAAGGTTGAGAGTTAGAGAGGAGTCATCACTTAATCTTTTGTTACAATGCATTAACAGGTACACGATTGACCGGAGAAAAGAAGACATGTGGAGCTGGAATGGGTCTCCAAATGACATTTTCGACGAACAGGGCTTACAAATTAATGTCCGGAACTGCTGATCCGGAAACAAATCGTACAAGGAGGAAGGCTTTCAAGAACCTATGGGGCAGCGCAACACCAAAACGAACTCAAGCAATTGTATGGAAAATTCTCAAGCAAAGACTACCAACGAGAGACAACTTGAAGAAAAGAAAGATCATCGATGTAAATGACGACGTTTCGTGTCCTTTATGTGGGGAGGTAGATGAAACAACATCTCATCTATTCTTCACATGTAAAGTTTCGTCACAAATTTGGAGTAACATCTACAAGTGAAGTCAAGTGAACATGGTTCCTCATGAAGATACGTTCATAAACTTTCTTCAACATGGGGATATGTTCGGGCCTCTCCGTAAAGGTAACATTGCTTCCTCTATTTGGATAGGTGTAGTTTGGACCATTTGGACGAAAAGAAATGAGTGGGTGTTCGAAAGGAAAGAATTGGATGTAACAAGAATCTCAAACGAAATCATTGCAAGAACTTGGTCGTGGATCACGGCTAAAAAGGCAAAAGATAGGGAGTTTTCTTTTGTGATTTGACGAACTAATCCTTTTTGTATATCGGCATGAACTTAGAATGTTTAAGCTTTGGACTTATGGTTCTAGGATCTTATTTTCTTCATATGTAAGGGATGGTGTACCCCTTGTACCCCACTTGTTACTTAATGAAGTTTCTTTTTTGGCTGATCAAAAAAAAATGAGGTGAAGAAGGAAAGAAGAAGAAGCGGGAGTGTATGGGGAAGAAATTGGATGAACAGGGAATTATATGTATTATATGTATGATTCGAATTAAATAAATTGGGCAGGATCAGAGCGAGTGCACGAATCCCAAGTTTGTGTACCAATTACATATGAGACCAGTACAAATCAATTTTGACCAATATTACATGGAAACCAAAGTATACAACATTACATACACATTTTTACCTTATAATTAGAATTTTGATGAATTTTAAATTTTAGTTTACATAATCCTACAACCAAACATACGTTTTACTTAGTAAAATTTTCAAGCTGGGCTTGTGATGCTGGCCGCAAATATACATATTTAGAAAATATCTATATATAATTAGCATTCCAGATGCTAAAATATCTATATAAATAATACTATATATATATTGACAACTTGTAAATTGTTGAATATTTAATGGATATGTATATAATTACACCATTGAATGTTTTTTAATATATTATTGTGATATTTTGAATTCTAATCGTAAAGATTTATATATTTCAAAATGTGATATATCCAGAAAATATAATACAATACTCATTATTTTGAAGCGGTTATTATATATTATAATAGATTATATTTGAAATTAAAATTCATATAAATTTGTTTAAGATTAAATCAATTTTCTGTAATATATTTAAAGATACAATTTGGTATTAACTTAGAATAAATTATAAAAAAATATTTATGGATATATATATGTATAAAAATAAAGAGTGGGTCTCATGTGCACTGTGCACTCATAGTGCATTTTAGAAGCGTGCAATTATACAAAATAGAAACGTGCAACTGTTCCAAACAAAAGCATACAACTATGTTCCCATATTAATAATTGCACTTTTATGTGTAAATAAATCGTATTTTTCAGCATAACAAGTTGCACGCTTCTAAAATGCATTATGAGTGCACGGTACACCCGAATGCATATAAGAATTAACCAAAAATTATATTTAGTTGGAAGACATAATTAGTCCTCGAATCAAAATCTCATATAAGAACTATCAATTTTATAAGTTTACTCTTTTTTCATTATTAATGTAATAATTTTATTTGATATATGTTAATAATAATATTATAATGTTGATATTACATTTATGTCGATTTGGCTTATAATCTTTTATCGATTTGAATATTTATAATAATCCACTATCGTCGATTTGAATTTTTATAATAATCTATAATCCGTTATTCTAAAAAAATAAAATCCAATAGAAAAAAGAAGGGAAATAAGAGACAGCTGTCCAAATTTATGTAGCACCTACCAAACCCAAAAGCCCATTCCAAATTGCATTTAAGCCGGCCCTCCTTCCCTCTCTGCAATTTCATCTTTCTCACAAAACCAACTCCTATTCATCAATCCACCTTTTTCCTTATTTTATACATCAATCTCTATCAATTTGTACTAGTCAATATACTTGTATTTAATCAATTCAAACTCTACTGATTCTCGAGAATTCTTTTCAGTTCTGCTGGTAATCGCATCTTCTTAAAGGTATAATCCTTTTTGAATCCTCCTTCGGATTCTGTTACACCTGACTTTGCTGCTTTTTTAATTTGTTTAATATCCAATTATGAATTATCCATTACTTTTAGTGCGTTGTATTGTATCTACTGTGTACACGATTTTATTTTTTCAATGATTGCGAGTAAGATCTAGTTTATGAGAATTTTGTTTTGGTTTTGTGACTTTGTGTGTGCTGTTTCAAGTTTTCTTTTCTGTTGCTTTTATTCGATTGCATTGTTTAATATGTGATTTGCGCACGCATAAGAACGTCTTTCTGCAAGTAAGACAGCTGTAGTTGTGTTATTTTAGGTGTTTGTTATTCTCTCTCTCTCTTTTTTTTTATGTGGTTTTTCGGTTTTAGGCAGATATAGGAATTTCATGAGTGTAGGTATTATCTTGTCTTTATCTGGACTCAATTTGATTGAGTGTTTTTGAGATTGTAATATGTTAAATTGATTATCAGGTACTTTTATGAAATCAGAACGTTGAAGTATCAAATTCCGCCATATTTACTTTGTTTGTTGCATCGCATAAGCCTTTCTCTGTTCAAATTGGTTATAAATTAGGTGTAGAATTTTTGTATATATACCCGTATCCCTCTTCTCCTCCCACACCATCTCTATCTCTTCACTGTGTGGGGTTTTTCTTCTGAAAAAATCTTCGTTGTGCAGTGAACAAATTTTAAGAGGACAAGTGGAACTCACCAAACGAGTGGACCACTGAAGCACTGATTCCACTGCATACACAGGTTGCCAATCAGATTTGAAATTGAGGTAAAATTGTTTGTTCTCTTAAATTTTTCTGAAGAACTTCATTGGTCTTTTCTTAAATCCTGATATATGCTGTGTTTTCCTGAGGAATTTTAAGGAATTTGTTTGAACCATAGGCTACATTACCATCTCCTTGATCATCACCCACAGATTGTGATTGGTGAATTAAATGATCAAATTTAGAATCTAAAAATGTAATAGAGAATTTACAGGGCTGTTACAACAAATTAAAGGATGGATGCTAAAATATACAAATGGGATAGAACTAAATTAAAGAAATTGGCCATTTGCTATAATCAGTGGTAGTTGATCAAGTGTTTGGAGATTCAACTTCTACATTATCAAAATATGTATGCATTCTTGTTCCTGCTTTCATCAATATATGCATATATGTGCTTGTATATATACATATATCAGAACAAATTAATAAATATTCATATTAAAGTTAATCAAAAGAAAGAATTATGATCGAGAAAGAAGAGGCAGCTCTTTGTTTACCATCAGAACAATTTTATTTACTGGCTCCCATTTAGCTTGTTCTACACTTGTCAATGTCAGACGGAATACTCTTTATTTTTATCTTATTTATTTCAGAAAGATTTTTCAAACATTGTATCAGATTTTTAGCTTATTTGCTCCAGTCATTTAGTCTTTGTCTCTTTCAGTTTCCTCATCTTTCCCTGTTTGTGCATAAATCTCAGTTCCAAACTTGCATATTCCTACAATTTCACCAATTCGTTGATTGAAATATACATGAATTTAATTTTTGGTTTCTTCAAGGACTCTTAGTTTTGTTCATTAATATTTGGTATATAAAACAATCATATTTGACAAATGATTCTCAGATTTGTTCCTTACATGTTGGTGGATTAGAATATATAATGATTTTTCTCTCTTACTCTCTCTCTCCTCCCCCTCTCCTCCACAATGAACTATAGAGTCTTACTGTACCCACTGGTTTTTGCAGTAAGCAAAAACCTGGACACAATGCACTTATATACATATTTTGCTGCATAATATCTCATAGAAGTAAATAATAAGAATACTTGATTAATCTGTGAGCGTGGAATATTTTGATCTATGAGAGGACCTGCACAAAGACATATCCAAGATATAAATACACATTTTAACAATTTATTTCGTTATAAGTTTGACGAAAATATATATTGCCCTTTTGTTTTCAATTTTTTTAAAATGTTAAATTGTCTGATTAATCATGTTCTTATACAAGAAAAAAGATCATGAGTGTTAATTTTGCATGGAAATCCTGTTTTCTGGAGAGATCTATTTGGAATGAAATTATTGCCAATTGCCTACTTATATTACGAGGGTGGTGGAATTCTTGAATTTCAGATTATCTAGCTCCATTGCCTACTTTATTGGTCTACTTAATTGAATTTCAGAATTTTTGAAGATCTAAAAAAAGCAGTCCAACAAGCATTTACAGAGGAAGCTGCAAGGTTATTACCTACTAACTTAATTGACAAACCTCTCATGTACCTTTACATGCCTTTTACATTACTGCATAGTCGATTGCATTAAATTTGAAAATCTGCTTTTCTTAGGAATTTGCTAGGTTGGTATGGTTTTGCATGCTATTTGTGGTGAGTATATCAGTTGCAAGGTCATGCTGAAAATATAATTTTTTTTTAAATTCTTCATTCTAGGATATATTTCTTGATGATAATTGGACTTAGGCTTTTCTTGGGCATCTTTCATTTCCTCTTTTTTTTTTTTAATAATGCATTTCACTGAGTTATCTTTCAAGTATGCATCAAGAAACTTTAATTTGAGATACCGAAATTTCTTTACCCCATCACATTCTGAATACTTCCCATCATACAAAAGAATATCCTCCAAAGAAATGTTTTTCCTCTTATGACCTGCCTTTTCTATGCCCAATATGCATAGTAGTTTTGTACCTGTAGCTATCCTGATGATACCATGCACAAAACTCTCTGCCTTCACTTGGCTGGTTCCAGCTTCTTAAATCATCATGGTCATAATATTTGTTAAGATTTTGGGTCTCAATCAATTTAAGTTATAAGAGAGCATATAAGTATAGATATATACATATCTTCGGGTATGAGGTTGATTCAGACCTGGCTCAAAGTGGGTTTTGAGGTGCTAATTGGATAATTTTGCATCTCTTCAATTTTAGATTTCTTGATAATTTTGCACTTTTATATGGAGACCAGAATTTTTTTTGCTCAATTTTTCATTTGATGATACAAGCAGTTACTTAATCATTTTTTAGAAAGCTCAGCTATTTAGTTTAAAGTTATAATTTAGCAGGCTTATCATATTGGATTCATTTTATAACATAAATGAAATAACATTATTGTGAAGTTTTATTTACATGTTCATTGACAATCACGGCGCACTTTGGTCTGTATATTCCGCGTGTTCATTATTCATAACTTATAATCAGAATAATATTAAATCATCATTTTTTAATTATTTTATTATCAGATGAAAATAAAGGCTACAATTTGCTGTTTTGGGTTGTAAATTTATTAATGATTTAATTCAAAGACCGGTCGTCCCGTATTGCTTAGTGCTTGCTGTCTTGCTTTTCTCATAACGATATGACTGAGCTAACAAATTTTCTGAAATATTTATAACTACATTATTTATGGGATGATTAACGGATGAAATTTATTAATATTCAGATGGAGACACATACAACACAGCATGGGCATGTCATCGAGGTCTCTTCTGAAGCACCATTAACAGAGAGGTGCATTATTGGGAGCAAAGGTTGTGAGGGCGCCATTTGTGGTTTTGCTGATGTTAAGACTAGTTCTACCGACGCACAAGAGCGCTCTGCTTCTATGAGGAAACTCTTAATTGCAGTTGCATTATGTATCGTGTTCATGAGTGTGGAAGTTGCTGGGGGTATTAAAGCCAACAGTCTCGCAATATTAACCGATGCAGCCCACTTGCTATCAGATGTTGCGTCCTTTGCTATCTCTTTGTTTTCGTTGTGGGCTGCAGGATGGGAAGCTACACCCCGCCAATCATATGGATTTTTCAGGATAGAGATACTAGGGGCATTAGTTTCAATTCAACTAATATGGCTTCTTACAGGGATCCTCGTCTACGAAGCTATAGTTCGCCTCGTTCAAGAAATGGGTGAAGTTCAAGGGTTTTTGATGTTTCTAGTTTCTGCTTTCGGGTTGTTAGTCAATATTATAATGGCTCTCTTGTTGGGTCATGACCATGGACATGGACATGGACATGGTCATGATCACGGGCACGGTCACGGGCATGGGCATGGACATAGTCATGGGCATGATTCAGGACATGACCATGGGCATCACGGACATGAGGATCATGATCATGGTCCTGAGGATGACCACACACACAGCCATGGCGTCACTGTCACCATGTATCATCGTACAGAACAAGGGCAGCCCAAACATGACGAACATCATCATGGCCATGGTGGAGACAGTAGTGAGCCTTTGCTCGATAGATCCAGCGATCATGCAGGTATGGATGCAAATATTGCAGTATTTGATTCAATGCATTAAACTATTCGTATTCGTTTAAAATTTGAATTTTAAATATAATTTGTATTCACTTCAAAATTGAATTTCTGATATATTATTAAAAACCTTTCTAAAATTATTTATATACAATTCAGAAATAAATCATTATTAAATTATATTGGAGTATAACATTTGTAATTTTCCATTAAATTCATAACATATATTAAATTAAAAATACATATATTAATTGCATATTCGTGAATACCAAATTGAATACAATTATGCTCGTATTTACATTTTAATACTTTTGAATCAATAATAAATTTGTATTCGAATTCGAAATATTCAAGTTCGAATCTTAATATTCGAATATGAATAAAAAATGTTTAATTCTTTTGCATCCCTATATGCAGCTAAGTCAGAAGGTGGACAAAAAAGGAAGAAGCAGCAGAATATAAACGTTCAAGGTGCTTACCTCCACGTTCTTGGAGATTCGATACAAAGTGTTGGGGTTATGATCGGTGGGGCTATAATCTGGTACAAGCCGGAGTGGAAAATCATTGATCTTATCTGCACTTTGATATTTTCCGTAATCGTGTTAGCCACCACGATTAGGATGCTCCGAAACATTCTAGAAGTTCTGATGGAGAGCACGCCACGGGAGATTGATGCCACAATGCTGGAGAGAGGGCTCTGTGAGATGGAGGAAGTAGTTGCTATCCACGAATTGCATATATGGGCAATCACGGTGGGGAAAGTGTTGCTGGCTTGCCACGTGAGAATAAAGCCTGATGCTGATGCTGATATGGTGCTGGATAAGGTGATCGATTATATCAAGACGGAGTATAATATCAGTCACGTGACGATTCAAATTGAGAGAGAACAGGTTTAGTAATTTCACTTGTGTTGATATATCTTCTAGATTGGTAGACTTGGTGAAAACTGGTGGAAATCCTCCGTATTCTATTTCTAGGTTGGTAATTTTGGTTTCGTTTAATCATGATGTTTTGAATGGCTTTTTCCATGGTTTGTGTTTATTCTATGGTGTTTAGGAGAATCAATTTGTGGGGAATCTTGATGGTGAAGTTGGTTTTAATTGAAATTCCAAATTCCCTTATTTTCTGTTACTTGAATTGTATTCAGGTTAAAAAAAGATGGTTAAAAATAATGCAAGTGTAGTTTAGGTGTGTAGGAAATTAATGCAATGCCAATTGAATTTGCATTTTTATTGCTGCTATTTGTGATACTTTATGCTTATCTCGATTACTCGATGCATTCTGAGCATAATTTACTCTGCAGATTACCTAAATTTCATCTCCTGCCATTATAATGTTTGGGTAAATCTATTTGTTTATTCCTCCGTGCTCCCTCATGCATTTGCACCATTCTTCTGTTCAATAGATACACTTTCCATCTTATTAATTAGTACTACCTACGACTCAGATCAGTATGAAAACTGATCTGGGCACAAAAACCAAGGAAATGTTACATTTTGCTTTATTAAAGTGATAAACTAAGGGTATTTGAGTCAAATCAGATTTAATTGTGTGGTTGTAAGTTAATTGTGTTAGAAAAAATAATGACAGAGAGTATAAATAAGTGTATATTGTGAGGGTGAGGGTTATAAGTAAAGTTAATTTTTCTGAATGTGAATATTAATGTGGGACAAACAAGTGTAAGAACTGATTTGGAATGGAGGGAGTAATTACTTGTGGCTCAATGATTGCTTTGGTAATAAAGATATAATTGATGTGGTAAGGATCAAATTCATTAGGATGGATGTATTGAATATAGATTTTTTTAGCAATCTGGGGATGAAAATTTACTGCAACCATGTTTTTTGCCCTTCATTCAGGCTTCACTTTGTCAAATTATTTTGATAGATGATTAAAGAAAGACATACATAAGACATGTTGATGAATCAAATCAAATGTGAAGAGTTATTTGGTATTAATGCATGATAAATATGAGTGTGTTCCTTCGGCACTTTTTCCTTTTAATATCTGTTTAGCATGAGAAAGATGATAAATTACAAAAGTGGGATGTAAAGGTTAATTAATTTACGTTTTTTGGTACTTTTATCTTATTTTGCAAGACTATGAGTTTGCCTGATGAATTTATTAAAGTTTTCGGTCTTTTTATTTCCTTTTGTTGCTAAATTCAATACTTTATTCTATTTAATAATGAGTTTTGTTTAGATCACTTAATCTAATATTCTTATAATTTTTTGCCATATTGTAGATTGTTGATATTATGGGGATTGATTATTTATATAAGAAAGAGAAAGATGTAGCGATCTGTTAAACTGAATGATTCTAATGAATTGGAGTCAGTCATGTAAAACTTTGGCCTAGGGCTAAAATAAACTAAATTTAAATGGGTCATTAATATTTTATTTATTGGCTTTTATTTAGCTTGATATTTCTGACTTCCAGATTGGTAGACTTGTTGAAACATGCAAGTTTTGTGGAAATAATCCATATTTTAGGTCTGTAGTTTTGGTTTTCTTCCCATGCTCTGTGTATTGTATTGACGCATTCACACCATTCTTCAGTTCAATAAACGCTTCCCATCCCATTAATTAGTATGACTCAATAATTACATGGGTATCTTAATCAGGGATCACTTCTCATGAATATCATTAGGATGCATGTATTGATTATTATTTTGGAGAAATTTATTAACTAGTGGGACTTTGAGGGATTAACCACGATAGACAACATCCTAATCTCATGTAATCGGCTGTTTGGTTTGTAGGATAAAGGTTCAGGATACATTTTTAGCTCATATATAAAAATGTATTTAATTCTTATATGGAGGGATATGTCATATGTCTATCTCATGCATGTAGAAGGTGAGATTGAACGGGATTACATTTTAATTCTTATACTGATTTTTAAGTACATGATTAAGTGTTATAATCCCACAATTCAAATGCATGTCTTGATTTAAAAAATTCAGTTCAATCAATCCAAGCTTATTCAATCCTATCATAATTAATTAATTCAATCATGTGAATTAAACAGAGCCTTATATAATAGTTGTACATTAGACTTGTATATAACTACTCTATACTTTTTAATGGAAATAATTAATATTAATCAATTAATAGTCTAATAAATATTAGTAAGTTAATTAATATTATTTAAAAATACATTTGAGTTATGATACACTTGACGTTAGAGCTGTCAAAATGGACTAGGCCCAGGGCCCATCTGTACATGAAACGGGTTGGGTTGAGTATTTACGAGCCTGCCGGAGAACGGGTCTGTTTGGGTTGGCCCATTTGGGCCGCGGGTAGGAGTGGGTTAGGGCAGGTTGGGTTGGGTTGGCCGGGGGGCTTTTAAAAAAAAAAATATATATTAATTTTTTAATAATATTATTAAATTTAATTAAAATATAAAAATATAAATACAAAAAATAATTTATTTTTTATTTATGCACGCAACATATAAAGTGTTTTATTTATTACGACTATTTTGTGGATATTGTTGCTTAGTCTTTAGTTTATTGTAAATTTTATTTGTTTTAATTATTTATTAATGCATTGTTCATATGATGTTTAAAATTTACATAAGCTCTCATATGAAACATGCTCATATTATGAAATTAATATCATAACACATATAAAATAATATCAATACTCTTATAAATTAATACCTCTAGCATTTAATGTTGTGATCTTAGTTTACAAGTGTTATTATATTAAATTATAAGTGTAGTGGTAAAAATTTAATGATATTAGTAAGTTTTATCGAAAAGTAACTCTAAAATTAATTATAAATAATACATGCAAAAAAAAAAAAATTTTATTAAAAAAAACCCTCGGGCTAGCCCGCTACCCGCTATGGGTTGGGTTGAGTAATTTTCGACCGAAGCTCGCAGTGGGTTGGCCCGTCCAAACCCAGAAAAATTAGGGTTGAAGTGGGTTTTGGGCCGACCCGACCCGTCGACCCGTTCTGACAGCTCTACCTGACGTGGTGTATATAAAACTTTCATTAAAATAAAAAAAGTAAAATACAAAAAAAAAATTAAAATTCGAATTAACAACACAATAAAATACTCCACAAATGTAGTAAATCTACTCACAATTCGGTGGAGAATTGGGATCAACGTTCACCCATCACTCAGCTGTGATTTTCCCATTCTTTATCCACTATCCTGCAGGAGATTAATTATGAAATTTACATAGTATCTTTATGTCCTCCCCTTGTTAAAAAAAATAAAACGGAATAATCAAATTAAATAGGCCCGTTTGATTTGCAGGATTGATCAGAATTATAATTTTAATCCCAACTAATTTACCATTTGATTTGTGGGATGAGAGCTCAGGATATACTTCAAGTTTGGGTTCAAAATATATTAAATTCCTTTATGGAGGAATATGTAAATCATATGTGAAAGATGAGATAGAACATATTCTAAATGCAATATTACAATATTATCCTTCTATTGTTTGAATAGATTCACAATAATGAAGTGTGTTATTTCAAATTCAATTTAAGGATTCTTATGACTTTCAATTGATATCCTATATAATCTTTCAATCAAATCCTATAATCAAAACATATATCTTCACTCAAACAATCAAATCGAATCAATTCAATCTTGCTCAATCTCACTTAGTCCTATCAGATCTAATCAATCAAATCCCGTTAACCAAACGCCCCCACAGAGTAACAGTCATATGACCTGTATGGTCTTTGATTTGTGAGATGGGGGCACATGATACATTTCCAGCCCCGGTACAAAAATATGTTTAATCTCTATATGAAGAGATATGCCTATTCCATGTGGAAGGTGGGAATGATCGAGATTAGCCTTTTAATCCATATATAGATTTTTCAGTACAGGATTAAGAATTGCAATCCTAAAATCTAAACACATATCTTGATTCAAACAATTCAGTCCACTCAATTCAATCTTACACAATCCTACTAAATCCTATCAGATCTAATCAATCCAGTCTTGTGAACCAAATGGCCCAGAACTAAGATGCATGGGTACTCACTCGAATTTTTTTAATAATGCAGTGTCAGATACTTTATGGGTACTTGAGTACACCGATACGGGTGGAATACGCACCCAATACGCCATGTGGCGTGTCCCAATTAAAAATATTAATAATAATTTTGGTACAGTGGTTTTACACGCATTGATCAATGGTTTTATTACACGGATAAAATACCGTGGGGTCAAATTTGTAAAATTTATTTTATTTTTTGCCTTGAAATAAATTTATTTTATATTAAAATAACCCAAATTAGTCACAAACAGAAAAAAATATTGACTCTCTGTATTGCTCACACGGTCACACTACTGTCAAGTTGTTAGTCGTTCACATATTTTAGTACGATGTTCATCTTGTTTTGATTTTATATTTATTTAGGTGTTAAAAAAGTGATAGATTACAAAGACACATATTTTTTAAAAAAAATTATGGAAATATTTATATATACAATAAAAAATAAAATAATTTGAAGAATTATAATCGTACCCAGACCGTATCTTACTAAATTAATTTTAAGAATATGTGTCTCAATACCCGCACCATATCGTACCCATAATGCCGTACCCGTATCTGTGCAACCTAGGGGCCGAACTATATCAATATTATGCACAAAAACTATAACGATAGTACACAAAAATTATCATTATTTAAAAACATAGTTTTTAAAAATTATTACTGTTTAAATATTATCACTATTTAATAGTATTTAAACAGTGATAATTTTTGTATATAATAAAATTACTTTTTATGTATAATAGTAATATTAAAAAATAGAATTTACCGTGAACTCAAGTTTAAAATAAAATTTTGTCAATCACGTAATTGAAGTCACGGGTAGATCATCGGAGTTAGAAGCAATCTTTTTATCGAGTTTTTTCCTGCACGTATCAAGAGATTGTAAGATTACTTAATCTCATTATGAAATGAGACGAAAAGAAAATCATTAAAATTGCAAATTTAATCTTGTTTAGATTGTAGAATAACCTGATAGTTTTCTCTTTGTTGAGTCTTGTAACCATCACAACGTAGCTAATGACTTTTAATTAGGCTTTTATGGATATTATTGAGGGAAAATTAAATAAATGAATTGATTCTCACTCTCTCTATAAGTTTGGATTTTTAAATGAGACAGAATCCTTTCAGATATTCAATTAATTTTTCTTTTCAGTTTTGTTCTCAACGAATCATGTATTTTACTTGGTAAAAACGGAAGCAATAAATATTAAGTGATTCTCTTGTTCAGTTTATTTCAAATCTATTTTGTTTAACTTCCTCAGTCCCTAAAGATAAATTTATAGTTATTTTTATACCGATTAAAAAATGAAAGTTATTATAATTAAAACATTAAATGTTTGCTTTGTTTTCGCATTCTTTATTATAATATCTTGATATTAATTTGAAAAAAAAATACATTAAATAGGGAAAAAATATGAAAATAAAACAATAATAATATATAAAATATATTAAGTAGTCTATTTTTCTGGGACAGACAAAAATAAAAATTATGTGTATTTTTATAGAATGGAGGGAGTATAGGATATCAAAATCAAGAGTCAGGATAACAAAAAGAAAACAGAGGTCAGCCTGGTCATTTCGCGGGCCACAAACCATTTAACCACCGGCTATACAGTCATGTCCAAAAGGTCCAGTCTTGTTCAGGCCTTGAAATACTGGTCCCAATCCTCTATTTTTAAAAGGCCCAGGCTACTTGCACCCCTTATTTTAGTAAATACCCCCAACCCCCCAACCCACCTGATACTGTTGGTCTTGAAAAAGCCGCCAAAAAGAATTCCCGACTGTTCCTAAAAATTGCACCTGCGTAGATAGTGCCCGAGGCTCCATCCGAACTACTGTCTACATTCAACTTGTACCACCCCGGGTCTGGAGGTTTCCGACGTACACACTGGTGGTTTAAAAACGACATGCATACGTAATTTGTGCAGTACGTCTAAATCCCTCATCGAACTATTTGAAAACCCCATCTTCATACCGTCCGCCTCTCGGATATAGGCCAAGATATGTGTCATGCAACCACCGATTGACGGAGTCACGTCATCAAATAACATACGATTTCTCGTCCACCATATCTCCCAATTAGTGTTACCACCATAAATCTCCATATATTCCGTATCAGTGGACTGAAGGTAAACCTGGTTGCATGTACAAACATGTTAAGGAACCCAAAGTCATAGCATAACGTCACATAAGATATAGCAGAGATGGAAGTAAAGATAGAACGACCCGACCCAACCCATATTTTCTAACCTTCGTCTTAATCTTAATATTATATATATTGATAAATCTACTTTAGCCTATGTTGTGAAACCACGTTAATCTACAGAAAGTCCAATTCAATTACATTATATCATTTCAAAATCATGCATTCTCATTTTAATTTATTTGAGTTAAATTTTTAATCTATTTCAAAACTATTTATCCCACGTAGGTTATATATCATTACTAAAAGTTATATTTATCATATTCATGTGACACAAATAATACCTATTTTTAAAATGATGACCCATCTACAAAGATAGTGGGATTATGACACCTGGACAGATGTGTGTGTTGGGGAATTAATTGCACGGATCTATTCGAGATTAATATTTAAATACAAATTTAATTCTAACAATTATTACTTGCATGAATTAATCCTATATTAATTCAAATAGTAATTCAACAACAAATCATGCATACAAATTCGTCTCATAAATCCTACGCATGCGGAATTGCTAGGAGTTTACGTGAACTAACCTCTCGGAGTGACAACCGTTAAGAAGATGGATCCCGTTCACACGAACACACCAAAAGACCTTTTCAAGTATTCCCTCGTCCTTGTCCAACAATCCGGTGGTAGGATGCTCGCGAACAATTAACAAAAGGAAAAATAAAATTATGTTGCATCACCTTTGTGGATTTCTAATTTTTCCAACACATGAAATTGCATTGGGGATGAAAAAGTCATCCTCTATTTATAATACTAAGGGTGACCGATTTTTTGCCCTAGGAATAAGATGAGAAAATCTTTTTCTTGATCTCCAAGAAATCTTGAATATATCCAATATATTCTTTTCTCCATAATTAAAATATTCCATAAAAATCCCACCTCCTTATATTAAGGGGTTTTCGAAAATTACCTATTAAATAGGAAAGAAATAGGATCTTTGACACTTCTTGAATTTATGGGATAATCTTGTATTTCAAGAATACATATTCCATAAAATCTTTTCAAGAAAATCAAGAAAATCTTTTCTCTTTCCTTCTTTAATATTTTCGAAAAAAAATTGAAAAATAAGCAACAATAATTTATTTTATTTTAAACACCTTTTTAAGTTATTGGACTTTATCTTTGGGCTACTTGAGAGGCCTTTACGAGAATTAAGATTGAACCATCCAATGGATCTTGAATTTCCAATATTGAGCCACAATATTATCCAAGCCCATAAATATTAATTAATTCCACTACATAATTAATATTGCACTATCCATCTTAACCCATATTATTGTTAATATGGCTCCCGATTATTATTTCCCGCGTTTAAGCTTATCCAGTCCATTAATTAATTTAGGCCACTGAAATAGCTTCATATTAATTAACATCTTTTTTCTTGGTCAAGGAACGGCTCAACATTATTATCCATACCGGAAAACTAATTTCACTTGCAAGATTTGGTATGATAAATCTTCTGAGCCTCCCAATGGGACAAATCAAACAAGACGTACTTGCACACATTTCACCGTATTAAATCTTAGCAATCGTCGTGTAACCAATAACATTGCCCAAGATATAAGATATTGAATCTCACTGATTCTCTTCCCATTATAAATCAAAGCAATGATTATTGATTCCACACGATCCTATTTAAGGGACGGAGATTAAGAAACAATGAACCACTGAGGTCTAATTCTTTTATATCCAGTACTGAAGAATTTATCCTCCTGTAGGTCCTATTCAGTGCATCATAATGCACTAGTGCAATCTCTTGGTCAAGACAAGCCAATTTGAGCCTTACACTTCAACCTTTCACGATGGTTTGTTCATTTCCATCTGGGTTGTGAATTCTGTACTTTTAGTTACAATGGACTGTTAATTTAATCTTCTGTGATCTGGTATCACTAAATGTAGGTCCCGAATGGGTTTTGTGAGGGGGAAGTCTAGAGGGGAGGGGTGAATAGACTTCCAAAACTTTTCGTGCGGATCAGGTGTGAACTGCAGATTACCCGTCGAGTCTTTAGTGTATCGGTTTAGACCGATGTTCAATCTTCTTGAGTGCACGAGGGCGATCGGTTTGATATCTGTCGGCTTAATCGAATGGTGCGAAGCTTGTTTTTTTACCCGTGTGAAAAACCAGTTTTATCAATCAGATTCTTAAGTCAGTTTTTCAACCAGTTGACTGAAGTGTCAATCTAATCAGATCAGTTGCTTGGTGCAGACTGATCTTAACTTTAGAATATGTATGCAGTTTAAACTCAGTTGTGTGACTTGTGTAAAGCGATAAGAAAGCAAGTAAATGCACACAAGACTTTTTATAGTGGTTCGCATTTAAACCCGTCCCCACGCCCACTCTTCCCTTAACACAGGGAACCTTAACTCTACTTTAACTCATGGACTTATATCCTTTTCAGATGGCGAGATGTTTACCGAAGTTTCCACTCTTACAAACTTAACTCAAGGGACTTATATAATTTTCGTGATGGCGAGATGTTTACCGAGTTCCCACTCGCTTAAAACCTACGGGACTTATATCATTTTCGGATGACAGCCAGATGATTTTATCGAATTCCCACTCTACAAACGTAACCAATGGGACTTATATCCTACAAAGAGGATAGCCGAGATGTTTAATGAGTTCTCACTCTACAAACTTGACCTAACTTGCGTTTGGGTAAAGAATGATTGAGGGTTCCAACTGGAAATCTATCCTGATGCTTTAGATAGCCAAAATGCTAGTGGATAGGATTTCTTGCTAAGAACTATGGGATGAACACTCTAAGAATAATCTTCAAATGTAGTGTTCTTTTGAGTGGAGATTTGTTGTAGCTTTAGCTTCTTTTGCGATGTCTCCTTATTTGTTCTTGCGTTTTCACTTGTTGGTCCTTTTTGGTCCCTTGTTGGTCCTTTGTTGGTCCTGTTCTTCAAAATGAAGATTGATCCCATTTTATAGACTCCGAAATTAAAAGGCCGCTGGAGAGCAATTTGAATTTCGGGCTATATTAGGTAGGCTGTAGGATATAATTGTGACGTGCTGCGATTTTCGGCTTGGCCGTAGGCATGATTAGTGTTTTTTTTGTCTGCAGCGTCGTATCCGTATTGTCAGCTCTTTTTGTGCACGTGTCGCTTTCTCCTTGGCTTCGCGAGGGTGCACTTTAGATATTTGCCCGTTAGACGATTGATATTCCTTTTGAAGAGGATTCGTCTTGTCTGGTGTATCTTTTTGATTGTCACCAGGTGTGAGCTGACTTGATCAAGTAACTGATCACCACCTTGTTGAGTCTTCGATTGCATAATGTCTTAGCTTCAATATCACGACTCTCTGAAAGTAGGTCTTGGTCTTTTGATCTTCGGTGTCTCGAGCCTCGGTGTATTCGGTTTTTAGATCGAGTCTTGAGTTTTGATCTTTGAGTCTTGAGTTTATCTGAGTCTTGAGTTCATCCGAGTCTTGATGTTATCTGAGTCTTCGAGTTCATCTGAGTCTTCAAGATGTTATCTGAGTCTTGAGTTCATCCGAGTCTTCGGTGTCTTCACGATCTTGACTTCTTATCTTCGATTTAAGCTTAGTCTTCCGATCATCCGACCTTCTCTGGGTCATCTGATACTTCGACCTGACCTATACATATTGAGTTCCCCCTCAATATGTGACCTATCTTTTACATCAACTATCTATACATTTCAGCTGGTCATCTTATTCTGATTTTAAGTCATCGATCAACTCCTAATGGTCCGACCGGTCCTATTACAACTGTTTTGGAACTTCCATCAAAACTAAATTACATATTTCCCAACAATTTCCCCTTTTTGATGGAACCAAAACACTTAACCAAACTTGATCGAAAAAAAATGATACCATGAATGGAAATGTAGATAATGCAAATAGTACATACCTCAGAAGACAATGTGAAGATTGTCTTAGAATCAGTGGGATGTAAAGTTTTATTCAGATAGGTGTGTGCATTGTAGAATATGTGAAAAGAGTACCTATCATCTGATTCCTAGTTGTCTTCTTCAGGTGTACTTGAACATTGCAGTTCTTTGGGGATGCCAAACATCCTGTACATCCTTTGCATTAGCTTGTCCAGCTCTTCTTTTCTATGGATTCCTCCCTTTTCAGCTAGTCCATAGTAGATGTTCTTGAATTTAACGGGATCTAGCTTATTGTCTGGACGCAAAGGTGGAAGGAGTAGTTCAAAGGGTGGAGCTTTTGGTATTAGTGACATGATCTTGCCTTCTGTCATCACTGTCTGGTAGAAGTCTGGATACTTTGTTTCTAACCAGTTCCGAAATTCATCATCATTTTCAGTCTGATCTTGATGAATTGGAATCTTCTCCAGGATGTGGACGTCACATAACCATTCTCCTCTGATCTGATCCCATTCTGGAAGCAAATCTTGTCGTGCACAGAGGATGCCTTTAACGGTGCCGGAAGGGCATTTTCTTTCCAAGCAATCTCCTCTGCTGCAACTTCGGTCTTCCTCTTCATTCGGATGTAGGCAATGTTTAACCCCTTTGCCTCTGCTAACTTCTGCTTCTTGATTGCGGCCTCTCTTATTCTCTGTCTTGTTTGCTCTTGAACTTGTTCAGGAGTCATCTGGCTTTCGGTGGAGAATATCTGGCCTTGTCTCTGATCTTCCGCAGTTGCTTTCATCATCTTGCCTTTGCCTTTCTTCCTCCTCAGAGTCTGCTCAGGTTCATCTTGTTCATCTTCTTCAGCTAATTTCTTAGCGAGTTCAAGGCTCTTGGCCTGATCATCAGCTTCCATTCTTTTCTGAACGGATGAAGAGAAGTCTTCAATTTTGTCGACTCTGGCAGTAATCTCTGAAAGAGTACTTTTCTGCTCAGCGATCTCTTTACTGTGTTGCTCCACAGTTTCTTTTATTTCAGCAACGAGATCGGTAGATGGAGTGGCTGGCAAGTTAGATACAGTGGTTTTTGGTAGAGATGAAAATTTTACCAACTGTGTCTGAGTCTGTCTTTCTTCCTTCTCTTTGTTCTCTTTTTCTTGAGTCTGTTTTTCTGTATTCTCTTTTCCTTCAGACTCTTTTCCAGACTCTTTTCCTTCCCCCTTTTTGGTTGCATCAAAGAGGTTGGACATCTTGCGGTTCAGAGTTGTTAATTGCCGTGAGATCTCCTCTCTAAGTTCCTAGACAACAAGAGGAGTGATCTGGACGGTGACAGAAGGTGCAGGTGTGTAGAAGCGCCTGAGAGTAGTTTCGATTTCCTGTCTTGCCTTTTCTGTAGAAGCTAGAAAGTGTTTCCAACCCATATCCAAGTGATTGTTGGTTTTGTCCAAGGATGCCCAGACACTCTCCAAAAGTACCTGTGTCTGATTGAGCATCTCTGTCTGAACTGAGAGTTTGTCAGACTGGAGCTTGAGCTTCTCAGCAAGAGGGTATACTAGTTGCATTACTTCAGCAAGGATAGCATTGTGCATCCCAACAGTGTGACTTCGTTCCTTGTCAACTAGTTTCGATTGCTCATCTTCAAACCGCTTCATCAGATCTGCTGTGAGCTTTGCGAATTTGTCTTCAAAAGTAGCCTGGATCCCATCCTGAATCTTCTTAGATTGATGATCTAGGGTATCAGAGCTCATTTTAGCAGTCTGTTCAGATGTTGAAAACTTGCCAAATTGGGTCTCATCTGCAGCACCCATTCTTGGTTCATCGACAACTCCCTCATGATCTGTAGGAGGTTGAACGGTTTCCTCCCTGTTATCAGCAATTCCGAACCTTTCGTGAATCAGCCATTTGATATCGTCGTCTGATGCTAATTCAACAGCACTTTCAATCCCAACATTGTGTAGACATTTCAACTCTAAGTCTACAAAGAAGTCTGATCCCAGAGTTGTCATTAGAATCAGAAGTTCTTCAATGCTCTTCAGTCTGATCTCCCTCCAGAACACTATCTCTTCTATCTGTTGCTGGATGCAAGGATGTTGATCCAATTCAGGGCATAGATCCAGCAGATACTCTGTGATATGTTGCTTCATTATTCTTACGATGGAGCTCTCTGGAGTAGGTGAAGCAAGTACTGTTCTGGTGTTGAAGGGATTATGAGAGATGGACACATGTTAAATCGAATCTCTTGGGTTCTTGAGATCTGGATTGGGGATTGGGATGTTTGTTGTTCGGGTTAAAGTGTTCAAGAAGTAGGGGTGTTCGGTTTCTGAACGGGTTCATTGATTGGTGGTGTGGGAGATTTTGTTCTGAGAGGTGAGGGTGAGGGAGAGAAGGTTTTGTGGGGAGAGGGTGGAGGTGATGATTTCTGAGGAGAGGGCGATGGTGATTTGGAAGTGGGATTTAGCGATCTTGCTCTCTGGAAGATCTTGGTTAGAGGCAGAGAATCAGATGGTGATTCTTCCTCAGATTGCACCATGTTGGTCCCGGTGCAAATGAGTTTTACACGTGTATGGGGGGGGGAATACACGTGTTCAGTGTTTTTAAAACTTTTTCTTCTTGAGGTCGACTTGGGTCGATAATCCTCAAGATTAGGTTACGAGAAGCACCTGATCTCTCGAGTCAAAGTCTCTTTGAGACAAAATGATCCCGAGCTACTTTCGAAACCTCGATAATCCCAACCGAGTCCCGAGTGTCGAGAGATCCCGAGTTGCTTGGATCGGATAACTAACTTATTGAACCCTCGAGAAGAGTACGCTCGGTTTGATAACTATCTCGTTCTAGCTACTTTCGGTTATGGAATGGTTGGCCCTTAGTTTATACTCGATTTAAGCTTTCTTTGAAAACCTTCCCTTTATGAAATAGTGATTAGGTGTGATTCACTTATGCAACTTCAATTGGATTGATTCCAACTAAATATCGATGAAAAGTATGCTTTCAAAATCAAGTCAATGCAATGAGATAAGCACAGATAAGGAAAGCAATAAAGAACACAACAATTATAGTGGTTCGGAGACACAAGCTCCCACGTCCACTCTCCCGACTCTTGAGAGAAATTCACTATCAACCGAGCTTTACGACTACCTCGTAGTTTACTTACTCAACTTCGTACGAGTTTTTCGACTACTCCACGTGGTTTACTTACTCAACCAAACCTTGAGCTTTACGACTACCTCGTAGTTTACTTTACTCAATCACACACAAGCTTTCAGACTACCCCCTGTAGCTTACTAACTTCTCCTCTAGAGTTTTTCGACTACTCACGCGTGGTTTACTAACTCTTTACAACACTTCTCACCAACAAACACACTCCAACTACCTTCACAAGGGTTTGGGGTTTCTTGGTTGGTTTCAACTAGGATGAGATATCCTTTACAATGAAGCACAATGCAAAGGGTTAGGATATCTCGACTAAGCTTTGGATAATTCTTATCAAGCTAGGCTTAGTATAGTGAGCTCTCTTCAATATTGAAGCACTTGGGAAATTCTAAGTTTTTTCGAAAGTGCTTTTAACTTTTTACAAGAATAAGCTTGAGCTCTTAAGTTATGTATAAATTTCCCGTAACCTTACAATGTAGAGGGTCACCAAGATTTATAGGCATACACCAAGGTCACTCTTGAAAACTATCGGTTGGAGAGACAACTTTCGTGAGTTCCCTCTTGTGGTGTGTGAAACGGCTATATTTAGGGTTTGAAACTCCCTAACACTTTCTAGGCAATAAATTTTCATGTAGCCGGTCTTCACTTTTTGCGATCTGAACTTTTGTACATCCGACATCCTTTTTTCGAGAGACACATCACCGCCGATGTCGGTATGGTGCGATGTTGTCTTCCTCTTTTTGACTTTTGTCTCCAGTTAAAGGTAAACACCTTCAACGACTCTTTTTGGTTACAAACTCGAGTTTGATATAACCTTAACAACACTTCGACTTAGTTCCTTTTGTCTCTGCATTTGAATGTCTTGGCAAATATCTATTTTCTAAGGAATCGCGATCTTCTCGAAGATTTGCATCCTTCAGATAGATATATTCAGTGCCTAGGAACATTCAGGTTCATACTGAGCATTCAGTACCTTACTGAGTCTTCAGTAATTACTGTGCCTTTAGTATTCTTGATCTTTAGTTTCTCAGTCTTCAGTCTTTGTGTCTTCAGAGTCTTCTGAGTCTTCAGGGTCTTCTGAATCTTTGTAGTTTATCTTGATGATATCTTTGAAGTCTTCTTCTTGAGTCTTCGCCATTTCAAGATCTCTTCGAGTCTTGATAATATCTGAACTATATCTGTGACTATACATTCGCAGATAACATCCTGAATATTCTAAAAACTGAATCCTGACTCAACTATCGAGATCATTCTGAACATGTCATACTCAGGGGTTTTGGGATCTAATCAAAATCATAAATCTTTATTAAAATTCATCTCCCAACAATTTCCCCCTTTTTGATGATGTCAAAACCTATCTTGTTACAAACATATAACCTATACTCAGGTTTCAGTTTATCCTATTACAAGATTGGTTGTCTCCCAACAATTTCTTAAATCAGAGAATCTCTCAACAATTTCAGAGTTTCTCAACAGTTTAATCATTCAGCAATTTCTTCAGTAATGAATCTTTTTAACTAGTTCATTACCAAATACTTAAACAATTTCTCCCTTATCAACATACAATAAGTTCAGAGACATTCATTTAGGCATATCAAAATAAAAGACATGTAAATAAGATAATGAGATATTATCTTTTGAGCATAATGATAAATCTTCATTGATGATTGGTATCCCGTTACATATTACAATGAGTTTATCAACAAAATCAAAAAGACAAAATTTAAAGATTACAAAATCTTTGTGTCTTCAGACTTCAGTCTTCTGATTTTGGCTCTTCAGTCTTCTGCTCTTCAGTTTGCTTCATTCTCAACTTCATCAGCGGGCACCTCCAGGTCAAACATTCCGAAAAATCTCTTCTTCAGCTCATTTCTTTCCTTGATGATGTCCGGACTGTTTCCTGTTAAACCCAACTGACCAGCATACTGAGCAATCTCTTGAGTAATGGCCTTCTCATTCACCAAGCCATTATCAAGTTTTGGAGGTGGATAGGAATATGGACTAGGGGCTACTATCTGTACCTCTCCTTTATCCGCAAAGTTAATCCAGCTCTGTAGATACTTTGGATAGAAGATAAGAAGGTATTCAATGAAAGCTTCATTCCGATCCGAGCTTTCCCTCTCCATTCCCCGAGAACATCATAATTGAACCGTATGTCTCTTGACTTCTTCCCACATATCGTTGAGTTTGATGGGCATCCATTTATCAACGTGGGGCCATTTTAGTGCTTTTGATGTTCCTTTCCTCTTGCTCGCAAACTTCCTGAAATCACTCCTTCGCTTCTGCTCTTCGTCTATCTTCTTTCTGATCACAGACGTTCCTGAGACCGAAGCAGCATCTTTCTTAGCTTGTTCTTCTTGGAGTGTCTTCAGAGCATTTCTCGTGTTGAAGACTTTCTTACGAGGTTGAGACTTCGAGATTCCACTTGGTTGTTCTGTTTCTTCATCATCCGAATCGGTTTTCTCTGGATTGGCTTAGAAGCCTTTGCGTTGCTTTCGGTTTGAACAACGCCAAGACTTTCCTCTTCATAAAGCGATTCGGCCCAGAAATGACTTGTTCCAACCTTTGCTCTAGCACTCGGTTTCTCTCTTGCAACATCAAGCATAGCTTGCTTTCGAAACTTCGAGTGTAGATAGGCTTTTTCTACGGCGAACTTCAACTTCTCGGTAGCTCAGACTTCTTTAAAGGCTTTTGCTAGATTATACATTTCAACATCTTTTACGAGCCTTCTTCTCCAAAGTCGTGCCATGAACTTTCCGAGATCTTGACTTCCTTTTTTTCCCTTCTTGGCACCGTAATTTGGAAGAAGCTTTGGAGAGTGTTGTGTCCATGTGATATTGCTCTTTGCTCACACTGTGAACTTCTCCTGCTATCTCGATCTTGTTCTTCTTCCAAATTTCCTTAGATGGTTCTTGGCCACGAAAAATTCTTGAGATAAGTGGGCAAACGGCGGAAGAGTGCTTCTTTGAACATCTCTGTCATCTTGGTCATGAGCATTGAGCTCATTTCCTCAACAGCCAGACTTGATTAGCACCTCATTCTTTTCGCGGTTTTTACCTCTAGAAATCGAACTTTCTGGTGTTTACGCTTCGATTCATCACTTAACTCAGCCTTGACTCCCTCCAGCTTCTCATTTAGCTTTCCTTCCATGGAGGTCATCATCCGTGGTTAGAGTGTTTTGAATTTGCACCGATTACAAGAGTGACTAAGACCGTCCATCTTTTGAGCTTGTTTGGCCGCGTCTCTTCCATCCCGAGCAATCTTGATCATCATTGGCTCAACCTTCTCAAGTTTCTCTATCAGGGGAGTGAGATCAATCTCAGGAATCTTACGCACCTCTGTGTTTGTCGATCATCTTGAGCTTGACTTCATTACGAGCTCCATCTCGGTTGCGCCTCGATCAAAGAGTACTATCATCGATCGATGTTGACTAGATCGAGTTGATCGACAAATGTAGTCTCCTTTTCGCCGAGGCGTTCTCGGCATCTCCTGTTGGTCCCCATCTCCATCTTGAGATTTGTCTCCACTGCTTGGGGCACCATCTTTAGTTGCTCTCCTCTCAGCCAACTTCCTCTGAACCAGCTCATCAAAATCGGCGTTTTTCATCCTGAGCTTTGTCCTTCGAACCCCGAGAAGTCGGTCAGAAAGGCTTCTCCTCATTCCACCAGTCTTCCCCTCTAAAAGCAGCAATATCAAGCATCTCGGGAAGAGTCTGATTGAGGATAAATACAGTTGTCCTTAATCTGAAGAAAATATCTTGCAGATCAGGGTATGAAATTTGAGCTCGAGGTATCGGTCAAGTATGAACCGTTTCCCTTGCTCCTCCTCCTCGCCTTCTTCCTCACCCTTCTTCCATCTCGGGCTCTACGGTTCATTTGAAGTTTACGCTAAGGGATCAAGAAGAGATCACTTCGAGGAGCTCATCAAGACTATTCCTGCTCCCGAGTTTCGCAACATCCCGAAGTTTGTCGCGTCGAGTCCTCGGTTTGCATCCCCGAGTGGGTTACGAGGCTGGCCTGGTATATCCTCGGTTTAGTCACGAGTTGGCTCGTCAATCGAGCTTGCACATCTTCGGATCGACTCACGAGGCCGGCTCTTACATCGAGCACTGGACACCGAGGTAGGCATCTCTCGGTCTGAGCTCCTTTGAAAATTTCCCGAGAAATTTTATACATCTTGGCGATGTCTCGAGCACCTCGAAAAAGACACGCTCCTCCGGTCGGTTACGTGTCACGGAGATAACCTGAGCCAACACTTGTAATGGTGAACTCTGAGCAGTTTGGCCCTCAGATTGAATCTCTTCAGAATCACTTTCATCTTCATCGGTGAGAACCACCAATCTTTTGCATTTTGGAGCAAGATTCTTCTGTTTCATCATTTTTGCTCCCTGCTCCATCTTTGCCTCCAACAACACCTTCCCCCTAGTTTGTTGGGTCTCTTTTTCAGCAGTTGCAGAAGGTGATTCTACCTTCTTTTCTCTCTTCCCCCTGATGACCTGCTTCCTTGCAGCAATGGGTTTAAGGAGAATTTTGGATTTAGGAAATGGGGTCGAATTGGCGAAGATATCCTCCTCCTCTCTGCACATCTCCAAAATGTAAGCAATTTTGGTGGCATGGTGGATCTTGCCTTTGATTGAGATCGCCCCGTCAATCTTCCTCAAAACTTTGGTCTGCTCACTCACCGTCTGGATCAGGAATTTCAGCCAGTTGAAATCATGGTGGGTGAAAGCTTCTATCGCCGCCATCAATCCCCGAGCTTGGGGTACTTATCTCTCAAAACTCCCCGCCAAGACTCATGATGCACTTGCTCACAATATCCATCAACACACGATATTGTGGCTTCAGTGCCCTTTTATGCGATGTCGCCTCAAACTTAACGAGTTCTCGGCAATCCTATCTAAGTACTCTGCTCTCTTCCCGACATATACGTCGTGGATCCTCTCGCCATCACGAGCTCAAAAACATCATTGATTTTTTGGAACTATATCTGAATCCTCTCAAAATTGACGTATTTGGATGAAACGCTCAAAAATCATCATTAGAATTTTGAATCTATCTTCAAATTCTGAGATGAATCCTCTTTCAAAAACTCGACGTCTGCAGTGGGTTTCACGACTAGTTGGGTGAGTTTAGCCCGATCGAATCATATCTGAGCCTCCTCTTTACGGCTTTGAGTTGGTTGTTCTTTCAAGTGAGACAACGAACTCATACCACGGCTTGTTGGTTTCGGCTAATCTCTCGAACAGGGTTGGAGCCATTTTAGAGTTTGATTGAAGAAGGGAAGCTTTAGGGTTTAGAGAATTTTAAGGCAAAGGGATTTTTAATTGCGAGAGGATTTGAAAACGAAGGGTTTGATAAAATTTTGGCATGAATGGCTGATTGGGGTTTATATAGCCTTGAGATCGTGGGGAATCGTGTTGGTTAGGTGAGTAACAACGGTTGAGATTAATCTCCGATTAATCGAATTATCTGAACAAACCGATCGATCTCTCTCGAAAAGTAAGCCGCCAAAACATCCTCATTGGTCATTAATGTAGCGAGCATTAAATGATATTGACCTTCTTCGGAATTTAAAATGATCCCGCCAAAAAAAAACATTCCTCAGGTGTTTTTATATTTATTGCGAATGATTACTGAATATACTTGAGCAATAAATGGATCGCATGAGTCATTACTTCTTGGACCAATTTCCCTCTATCGGTCTTCTTGAGAAAATGATCTTGATAAAATATCGGTATAATATCGAAATCTTGAATTTGTTCAAGATCTTTCTTGAGTTTTCGAGACTCGATTCAATTATTTCCATTTTATCTGAGCTTCTTCGAAGGATTACGAAAAACTTCATGCATCCGAAAACCCTCAATTTTTGATTTTTACTCTATACACTGGTTCTAGCATCCCCAATTCAACCGGAAAGTTCTTGAAATCTTGATTCCGCCAAAGGTTTAGTCAAGATATCATCTCTCTGCTTATCGATATGAATTTTTCCATCCTTATGTCCTTCTTCTCGACATAATCTCTCGATGAAGTGATGTCGATATCCACATGCTTGCATCCGTGTGCAATCTGGGGTTTTGTGAAATAGCAATGGCACTATTATTGTCACAAAATATTGGTACTTCATTGGCTACAACTTTATAATCCTTAATTGTTGTGCGAGCGAAAGAATCATGTGCACAAATGACTTCCTACAACCATATATTAAACCCAAGTACTTGTTGCTCTTGAGGTCCTGCTTTTCTTCAAAACCAAGATATCGGCTTGCTTCCTAGAAATTGACAAGTTCTGAAGTGGACTTCTGTCACATTTCGCATCCTCCATAATCGACATCGAGTAACCACTTAACTCTAGGTTATCATCACCGGATACCATAATCCTCTATTCATTTGCCCCCTAAGATATTCCATATCTTTTTGGCGACCTCCATGTGACTAGCCTTAGGATTAACTTGATATCTTGCACATATCCCAACAAAGAAATGTTATATCCGGCCTACTTGCTGTGAGATAGAGCAATGATCCAATGATTCCTCTATAATCAGTATGACTTACTGATTTGCCTTCAGAATCAGGATCCATCTTGTAGTTAGTATTCATGGGAATTCTAACTGCATTGCAATCATACACCATATTTGGCAATCGGATCTCGGTGTACTTTGCACGGTTGATGAATATTCCTTCCTTTTATTGTTTCACTAGAAGTCCTAGAAAGAAATTCATCTCTCCCATCATTGACATCTCAAACTTGCCTTTCATCAGTGTTGAAAACTTTTCACACAGCTGATGGTTTGGAGATCCAAAAATGATGTCATCAACATATATCTGAACTAGTAAGATATCTTCCCCATCCTCTATCCTGAACAGAGTTCTATCAATAGTTCCTTTGACAAAACCATGGTCGAAGAAAGCCGGAGAAAGAGTATCATACCATGCTCTGGGTGCTTGCTTAAGACCATACAAAGCTTTTCTTAGCCTGTAAACTTGGTCATTTTGTTTGAAACCAGGAGGTTGTTCCACATAAACCTCTTCTTTAAGCACGCCGTTCAGAAATGCACTTTTCATATCCATTTGATAGACTGTGAACTTCATGTGGGCGGCATATGCAAGAAACAATCTGATGGCTTCTAGTCTTGCAACAGGTGCAAAGGTTTCATCATAATCCAAGCCTTCTTCTTGGGAATAACCTTGTGCAACTAGCCTTGCCTTGTTTCTCACAATGTTGTTGTTTTCATCTCTTTTGTTCTTGAAAACCCACTTGGTTCCAATGACATTGTGCCTTTCTGGTCTATCTACCAGCTCCCATACTTCATTCCTCGAGAATTGATTCAGCTCATCTTGCATGGCAGTAATCCAGTGAGAATCTTGTAGAGCTTCACCAATCTCAGTAGGTTCTTTCTCTGATAGGAAGCAGCAGAATAGTGCACTCTCTCCATGGAACCTTCTAGTCTTAACACCTTCAGTTAGATCACCCACAATCTGGCTTGTAGGATGGCTATCTAACCATTTCCTTCTTGATGTTCCCCCTTCAATGGTATCCTCAACATTTGAAATGTTAGGTTCAGTTAAATCAGCAAACTCAGGGAACAACAAAATAGGAGAAAGGGAATCATCTTCCTCAGGGGAAATTCTATTCAGAACATTGTCAGAGACATTTGTTCCCCTTTGGTTGATAGATTCAGAAATTGCCTCAGCTGTGACCACATCTTCATTGGCATCACGTGCACTGAGTCCGGCGGTGTCTGCTGTTCGATTGGTCACCTTTGGAGTGTTGGTTTTCCTGGGTCTCACCATCCTGATTTCCATCCTGAACTTCTTTATCTGAGTCTGAGTCACTCCAATCATAGATAATGACTGACTTCTTCTTTTCAGGTTCAGTGGATGATTTATCTTTCTGTTTCAGGCTTAATCTGGTGATCCTCTTAGTCAGTTCATTTGCATCATGTTCCTGTTTCTTCTGAACACAAACAGATTCATAAAAAACAACATGAGGTGTTTCCTCCACAATAAAGTCCTACAGTTTGTAAACTCGAAAGCTTTTCTTGACTTGAGAATATCCTAAGAATATTCCTTCATCGACTTTACTATCAAATGTTTTCAACCCATCTTTACCATTATTGTGTATGAAACACTTTTAACCAAACACTACGAAAAGAAAAGAAACAAGAGAGGCTTCCTTTCATTCCAAAGCTCATAAAAGGCGTTTTGCCTTGACTTTTTGTCGGCATGGATCTATTCTCGAGAGTAGCATGCGGTGTTGGCGGCTTCATTAAAAAATCTTTTAGGAATATCGACCCATTATCATTGTCCTTGCGAACTTCTTTTCGGAGTTACTGTTCCTTCTTTCAAAGAACACCATTTTGTTAAGGGGTCCTTGCAAATGATGTTTCATGTAGAATTCCATTTCTTTGCACAATAATCGAAAATGATATGATTTATAAACTTCGGTTCCTTTGTCGGATCGATTTTGACCACACTCGATTTTTCTCAATCTTGAGTCTTTTTCGATGAATCTGGCGACTTTATATCGAGTCTCTTTCTTCTTGAGTAAGAATATGACCCAAGTATATCTTGAGTAGTCATCAACTACTACCAATGTGTATTTCTGCGCCATTAGTGCTCCACAGGTGTTATAGGACCAAACAGATCCATATCAAAAGTGAAGTATTCTCTCAAGTAAAACTTCTACTTTGCTTTTAAATGATGCTTTGACTTGTTTTCCTTTAAGCACGCATCACAAATGTGTTCCTTACTGAACACTTCATTAGGCAACCCTCTCACAAGAGCTAATCTTGCAAGCTTGTTCAGGGTTTTGAAGTTTAGGTGATTCATTCTTTTATGCCATAACCAACTGGTATCTGTGGAACTTTTAACAACTAAACATGTATCTTTAGGAGTTGAACTCCAATCAGCAAGATACACATTCCCTTTTCTTGTACCCGGTCGATAATACTTTCTGTGATGTATCATCTTTCACAAAGCATAAGTTCTTGGAGAACTCAACATTGAAACCCTTATCACAGAATTGGCTAATTGACAACAAGTTATGCTTCAATCCAGATACATATGAAACACCATGGATATGAACTGAGTCGACTTCCAAAGTTCCATATCCTTGATCATCCTTGGAGTTATCTCCAAAAGTGATCTGTGGGCCTCTTTGTTCAACATAGTCACTGAGCATCTTCTTGAATCCTGTCATATGTCTTGAGCATCCACTGTCAAGATACCATACATCATAAGCTTTTTCATCTCTGCTCATCAGTGCCATGTCATCTTTCATCAGCTTAGTGCCCTGGTTTTCCTCCTGAAAAACAGATCAATTCTTAGGTACCCATTTTGTGTAGGGTCCTACGAGGTTAAATTTTGTACCTTTCGAATCCAAATCGTCTCGACAACTCTAATCACTTTAGAGTGGCTAATTTGTCTTCCATAAACATCAACATATACATCCACTACTCTGGGTGCCTTAGCAGTTTTCTGTATATGTGTGCTAGCTTTAGCATGAACATGTGCCTTAGAGTTCTTCTTTGGTTCAGGCCTTCTGTTCAGATGCTTAGGCTTTTGTGCAGCCGGTCTAAATCTTTGATGACTCACGTTCAGATAACCTTTACCCTTAGGCAAGTGAGGTTCAGGTTATGCATCTTTTGAAATCTGGTCTTTTCAAAGATCTTGAGGACTTGGTCTCTTCGATTGAGAATGTCTCTGCTGAGTGTTTCTCATCTGAGGATTCCTCGATGGTTCGATGTGGAGCCTTTCAGTTTGCATTCTTAGTCCTGAGGCTTTGAAGTACTTGCTGTTTGAACTTTCAATCGGCCTTTCGGGTTTTTCTTGCCTTCACTTTTGAGGTTTGGGCTTTCTAACCCGATCATTCAGTTTCTTTGAGACCATAGGTCCTTTTCCCTTGTCTACAACCTTGGGCATTTCTTGAGTTTGAAGTGTAGGTGCCCTTTGGTTTTACAAAGATAATCTTCTTGCTACTTGACGCAAAGATTTAGATGACCTTGTGAGGTTCCCCAGGAATGTATCCCAATCCAGTTTTATAGTCACAGATCTCTGGTAACTCTCAATTTCATCTATTACATTAGATGCATTATTCAATAGAGTTAACTTCTTACATGCACTATCCTCCACGATTCAATGAGAGTTTTATGCTTCTCGAGAGGGTCATTGAACTTCGATTACGATTAGTTTGAATCTCTTGATGGATTTCTCTAACTTTTCGTTAGGGACATTATCAACTTCTCTTTCTCGAGAGTTGTACTTTTCGAACATCCGGTTCATCAAGTAGCTCCCATTAATTAAAGTGACTTCAATATTGCTAGAGTCTTTCCATTTTAGATTTTTCACTTTTCGATTCCTTATTACGCTCTTGAGTTTGATTTAGCGATCCTTGCAAAACAAAGATAGTCCTTCATCAGTTCTCGAAAGAATCCATCGGTCAAAATATTTGCTTTTCGGTGGAACTTGAAAACTCTTGTGCTAGTGTAGGAGCAACAACGAGAAAAGAAGAGTTTACCTCCTCAATGGCCATCGACAGATGTCATCACTTTCCTTGTCTCGAGAATATCTCATCTGAAGAGCTAGATCCCTCCTCGAGTGTTCTTCTTCCGCAACCATGGCCTTTTTGCTTGAGAACTTACGGTCTTTTATAGCTTGCCTTTCTCTTCTCTCCTTAGCACTCAAATCGGACAATCATCTTTGGAAGTGACCTTTCTTCTTACAGCGGTTATAGCATCTGTTGGCATCATCATCCTCGATCATTTTCTTCTTTGGACTTGGAGTCCTTTCTCTTGGATGAAGATACTTGACTTTTCGGTTTTTTCTTCTTCTCGGTTGATCCTCCTCGGTTTTTCTTCCAATTTTTGTGGTTCTGTAATAGCTTTTGTATTTTCCAAATCTACTATTGAGTCTATCAAACCTTCTTGCCATCGGTGATAGCTTTTCCTCAAGCTCATCCCGATTTTTTGGCATGGGGTTCTCGAACTCTCTAGTTTTCTGAGTTTTATCTTTGGCTTTTAAGGCCACATTCTTACTTCGATGAAGAATTATCTTTCTTTGTCGACCTTTTTGGATTTCTTATCAATTACAAATTCATAGGCTTTTAGCTTCGGAGAAGACTTGTTGGTAAGGCATTGAGTTAATATTCTTGGTGTTTTCAATCACCACTGCATGAATATCCCATTTCTTAGATAGACCTCTAAGAATTTTCAATGCAACTTCTCTCTCGTGGGTATTTTGTTTCCAAGTGCATTTAGATCATTCATGATGCTAGTGAATCGACTTCGGTTTGTCTATTGATTCACCATCATCCATTTCAAAAGTCATCAAACTTTCCAATTGCCACCGAAATTTTATTTTCTTTTATATGATCGTGCCTTGCGCACATAACAACTAATGTATCCCAAATCTCTTTAGCAAGATTCACGGTGAGAGATCATTCCCATCACACCATCATCAATTGTCTTTGTATAGTGTGTCTTTTGCAATGTAGTCTAGATTGACTAACTTTCTCTCCTCGAGAGTCGAGTTGGTCATCGACTTAGGAAATTCTGCTCTAGGATCAATTCTCTCATCTTCGTTCCTTTGGGATTCACTCTGATGGAAATCGGAATGGTCCTTGAGAGACCACTCTCCACATACGCTCATGTTTGGAATCTGAGATGAACCCGCATTCTCGGTCTCCATAGGTCATAGTTCTCCACCGAGAACATGGGAAGTTTTTAGAAGACATTTTTTTCGATCTCTTGAAAAATAAAAAGTTTCAAAGAAATAAGATCGGTTCGGATAGACCACAATTATTTTTGAAAATAAAACTTTGGTCAACACAAAGAATTGGTCAAGTTGAACCACCGCTCTAATACCACTTGTTGGTCCCTTGCAACAACGAGTCTTACGTGTATGGGGGGAATACACGTGTTCGGTGTTTTTAAAACTTTTTTTTCTTCGAGGTCGGCTTGGGTCGATAATCACGAAGATTAGGTTACTCGAAAGCCACAGATCGCTCGAGTCAAAAGTTGAGAGACAGTGATCCCGAAGCCGCTTTCGAAACCTCGATAATCCCAACCGAGTCCTGAGTGTCGAGAGATCTGAGTTGCTTGGATCGGATAACTAACTTATTGAACCCTCGGAAGAGTATGTTCGGTTTGATAACTATCTCTGTTCTAAATTTACTCGGTTTGCTTGAATGGTTGGCCTTAGTTTATACTCGATTTAAGCTTTCTTTGAAAACCTTCCCTTTATGAAATAGTGATTAGGCTGTGATTCACTTATGCAACTTCGATGAGATTGATTCCAACGAATATCGATGAAAAGTATGCTTTCAAAATCAAGTCAATGCAACAGATAAGCGCAGATAAGGAAAGCAATAAAGAACACAACAATTATAGTGGTTAAGAGACACAAGCTCCTACGTCCACTCTCCCTGACTCTTTAGAGAAATTCACTATCAACTTCTGAGCTTTCTGACTACCTCGTAGTTTACTTACTCAACTCGGCCCTGAGTTTTCTGACTACTCCACGTAGTTTACTTACTCAACCCGACCTTGAACTTTCTGACTAACTCCGTAGTTTACTTACTCAATCACACACAAGCTTTGGACTACCCCCTCAGAGCTTACTAACTTCTCCTCTAGAGTTTTATGACTACTCCGCGTAGTTTACTAACTCTTTACAACACTTCTCACCAACAAACACACTCCAACTACCTTCACAAGGGTTTGGGGTTTCTTGGTTGGTTTCCAACTAGGATGAGATATCCATTACAATGAAGCACAATGCAAAGGGTTAGGATATCTTGACTAAGCTTTGGATAATTCTTATCAAGCTAGGCTTAGTATAGTGAGCTCTCTTCAATATTGAAGCACTTGGGAAATTCTAAGTTTTTCGAGTGCTTTTAACTTTTTACAAGAATAAGCTTGAGCTCTTAAGTTGCGTATAAATTTCCCGTAACCTTACAATGTAGAGGGTCACCAGTATTTATAGGCATACACCAAGGTCACTCTTGAAAACTATCCGTTGGAGAGACAGCTTCGTGAGTTCCCTCTTGTGGTGTGTGAAACGGCTATATTTAGGGTTTGAAACTCCCTAACACTTTCTAGGCAATAGCCTTTCATGTAGCCGGTCTTCACTTTTTGCGATGGAACTTTTGTACATCTGACATCCTTTTTCGTAGACCTTATTCTTTGTCGATTATATATGGTGCAAAGGTTGTCTTCCTTTTTTGACTTTTGTCTCCAGTTAAAGGTAAACACCTTCAACGGCTCTTTTTGGTTACAAACTCTGAGTTTGATATAACCTTAACAACACTTCTGACTTAGTTCCTTTTTGTCTGCATTTGAATGTCTTGGCAAATATCTATTTTCTAAGGAATCGCGATCTTCTCAGTATTGCATCCTTCAGATAGATATATTCAGTGCCTCGGAACATTCAGGTTCATACTGAGCATTCAGTACCTTACTGAGTCTTCAGTAATTACTGTGCCTTTAGTATTCTTGATCTTTAGTTTCTCAGTCTTCAGTCTTTGTGTCTTCAGAGTCTTCTGAGTCTTCAGGGTCTTCTGAATCTTTGTAGTTTATCTTGACCGATATCTTTTAGTCTTCTTCTTTGAGTCTTGATTTACTCGGTATCCTCTTGAGTCTTGATAATCGTCTTTGAACTATATCTGCCGACTATACATTACTGCAGATAACATCCTAATATTCTAAAAACTGATTCCTGACTCAACTATCGAGATCATTCTGAACATGTCATACTCAGGGGTTTTGGGATCTAATCAAAATCATAAATCTTTATTAAAATTCATCTCCCAACACACCACTTCTGTCCTTCTGACAGATTGCTCTCCTTCTGCTGCGATCATCTGTTCTTCCCGCACTTCTCTGATAGTTGGCTCAGAGCGGACTGCTATCTCTTCGTCTGATCTTTCTGTGCAGATCTTACATTACATTTGGTTTTGCTTTGGCGAGAACTTGGAAGCGATTTTCGAGGAGATGAGACTCTCTTCTGTCGTTTCAGCTGAGCGTCTGGTTTCTTGGCCAGATCCTTCCTCTTCATCCTCTTCTCTTCAATGGCCTTTTCCTATACTTCAGACGATGTAGTTGCCTTATCTTTTCCTTTCTTTTCTCCCTTGGGTTTGGGCACATAAGGAGTCAGATCCTCATCAGCTTGTCCAGGTAGGGACTCATCTTTGCTCAATATGGCCTTGTGCTTTGCTTGATAAATCTTTGCTCCATTCTCGTTCCATTCATAATTCTGTGGCAGCTTATCTGACAGAATGATAGAGATTTTGTGTATGAATGAACATTTTGAAGATAAGCACACTGCATTGCTCTGGGTCAGTTCAAACTTCCCTGAGTCTTTTCTCAGTCTTGCTTTGACCATACCCAACCAATCGATGTCTGAAGCCTTCTTGATTATTGCACCCATTACACTTATTTTGTATGAAGTGACCGCATCAAGGCTGTAAGTCGAGCACATGATCACCTTCTAAACGATCTCAAGAAGAAGGCGATACTTTCTTTTCAGATATGAGGCTTTGACGTTCGTCGTGTTCTCCTTGTTTGCTGGTCTCAACAGCTCGGCTTCAAGAAACTCCTTTTCTCCTACAGCAGTCGTGTAGGTCTCTGGATTGATGCTTCCTCGAGTTAGTCCGAATATCCTCTGTAGATCGTCATTCGTCACTCAAACTTTCATTCCGCCAATGGAAGAAATCAGGTCAACATCATTGTCTTCATCCCTCTACAGATTGTAAAGAAACTCCAGGGCTTCATGGGTGTGAACGATGTTCTGATGAGTAGAGCAATATCGTTCCAGTCCACACGCTCTTAAGCACTCCAGAATTTCCAGCGATTCCGGATCTGAGGTGATGTTGAAGACAACGTACTTTTCATCAATGATGTCTTTCTTCATCGATGCAAAATTGCAGTACTTTTTCCCTTGTCCCGGTCTTGAAACAAGATGTGTCATTTCTGTAAGATATGTAGATTGATGTTTAGTTTGAGTAAGATATTTCAATAAATTCATCCAAACTAGCAGAATTCAGCATCAATTTAGCAAATAAGCGTTTAGATCTAAATCGATTACATAAATATGACTTGTAAACCTAGGTACCATAGAGAAATCTAGATCATGCAATTAACAAGAATTTACCAGTAATTGATTCGAAAGATTTTGAAATCGGAAGTGTAGAATCAAATGATTTCGAAGGTAATTCTTAGAGAATTTTAAACGAATATGATCTTTTCAAAATTTTGAGAAGACGAAGTAGTGGAAAGCGGTTTTCTGAGAAAAAAATTAGATTTTGTAGAAAACGAGGGAAAACCTTTTTGCACAACTTTCCAAAGTACTTAAGTATCCGTGTTTTGAAATCGATGGCTGAGATTAGTCGGCCAAAAAGTATTTTGATCGCACGGTTGAGAAAAACAGTCTTCTCGTTTTCCGGACTCAAAAAATCGCAATAAAACGTTTTGAAAAACATTTTCAGGTCCGCATTAAAAGCTTTGCAGAGCATGCGTCATGAATAGTGCAAAATAAATCAATTAAAATAAATAACGAATATAAAGATATTCAGAAAGAGATAAATAAGAGAGTGTATCTGACTGATTGATATTGTAATCAATCAGTTACCACGGTGATCTGATCTGGTACTCTGTTGACTTATCTGATGTTTGCCTTATGCATTTCCCAACAATATCTCGCTTATCTGATCAGATTCTTTGCTTGAAACGCTTCGCCACTTATCTGATCCTCTTTTCTGAAAAACTTCATTCTTCAGTTTCCTTCTATCATCTCGCATTAACTAAAGTCAACTCCCGCCAAAACTTTTACTTCGGGGAGTCCAAAAGTCGCCTCGATTCCCAAATCGGCGCGATTTGACATTCTGTAATAATGGCATAGATACTCTGTGATTTAATCACACCGTTAACTCATCCAACCATTAGCCGCGTGTTCCTAATGCGTTGTCGATGCAAATTTCTCTTAAGATCTTCTGAGACGATAAAATTTGCATTTATACCCCTAATTTTCTTCTATAAATAGCCTGGGGTGTTAGGCGAACAACACAATCATAAACCATTTCATCTTCTTTAGCATATACTTCATGCTTTTCTAATTAGTTCCTTATTTCCGGTGAAACTTCCGGTGGGAACCTTTAGCCCTTTTCTAATGAAATCAGCTTCTCAGATCAACCCTGTGTGTTCCTTCACACTGCTTTCGTCGTCATCTAAGATTTCACATACGATCAATGCTAAGCTTCTTTACCACCATGGAGGCGGATCTGCGAAGGCAAATGAGAAGGCACTTCTCCTAACCGTATGCACCTTGTGCGCCTATCGAGATGACGGTATAAGCATCAACAGACTTAGAAACATGAGTTTGATATACACAATAGTGTATCAAACTCAATATTTGCATGCGACACAAGTGTCTGTTTGGTCCTTGTGACCAAACCTTTAACACTGTGCCTCATTTAACAGCTGGAAGTCCTGTTGATTTTACGTCTGAGGGCTTCCGGCTTGGACATCCTTCAAAGCCTCTCTTGCTTCTCCTTCCGAAGCTTTGAGATTGGCTCAGGATTCTCGAAGCCTCTCTGACGCCTCTTCTAGGTCTGAGGGAAAATGAGAGCATCATACCTTGAACTCTCTTTCTCTTTCCCTTCCTCGGGTTGTCTTAGGGCTGATGGTTTATGTATCGACCTCCGGGTCTTCTTGTACTTGTAATACCACTTGAAGATAGATGTAGCATTTGTAGCTTGTGATATCACTTGTAACTTGTAAATCTGACCTCCGGGTCTTTATCAATGAAAAACTCTATTATTCCATTGCTGTGTTGTTTTCTTCTGACTTATGCAATCTGTAGCTTTACTCTTGATTTGCTTGTTGACTGCAGCTTTAATCGGCTTATAAAGTAATCTTCCAATCTGATCAGTTCCCCCTTAATCTGGTATATCTTGAACTGATCTGCCCTTTGTATGAACTTCAGATCGGCTACCTTTTTGACTTTTTGATCTGCTCCTATCTGAACTTCAGATTGGCTCCTCGTCTGGTCGTCTGATCAGTTGAGATTCCTAACTCAACTGATTCCACTTAACCTTGGTTAGTCTTTTAACCAACTGAATCTGGAGATCAATCCTTGGCCATGTGCGGTGCATTTTCTCCAAGATCCGAAGCCCTAAATTCGTTGCATAACCCTCTGAATCGATCTCGGCTAGTGGCTTGGTTAAGATATCGACTTTTTTCGCTTGTCGATATGGATCTTTTCCATCCCCGACATTCTTCTTTTCAACATGATCTCTCGATAAAATGGTGTCCGACATCCACATGCTTGCATCTTGTATGTAGAAACGATTACGAGTGATTGCAATAAAGCTATTAATATCACACGAATATATAGGCGTTCTTAGCTACAATGTTGTAATCCCTCACCGCCGATTTCTACTTAGCAGAGCAGCTTTGGGAACAACAAATTTCTGCAGACCATATATTCTCGCTTCAGAGTAGATGTCGCAATCGATGTCCGCTTCTTCAAAACCAAGAGATCAATTTATTTCCCCGTAAATCCATACATGATCCCGAGGTTAACTTTCTGGTCGATTCCGCAACCTCCGTAAATCAATCGAAATACCCATCGAGCTCTAGATTGTCATCCGATGGGTAAAATAAACCAAGGTTTATAGTCCCCTTCCGGATACTTGAGAATCCGCTTAAGTCGCTTCTAGGTGGCTTTGCATTGGATTTGCTTGAAATCGCACATACACCTCATGCCAAAAGTAATGTCTGCGGTCTGGCGGCAACGGTATAGTAGAGATCCAATTAGAGCTCTATACTCCTTCGATTCATTTTTCGACCATCTTCGCCCGGATCCATCTTGAATCCGGTCATCATTGGAATTCCCGGCTTCCTTGTAGTGTTGAACTCCGAACTTTGCGAAGAGATTCCTTATGTACTTTGCTGGCGAGATGAATATTCCTTCTCTACTTGACTTGTAATCCCGAAAAAGTAATTCATCCGACCCATCATGGACATCTCGAATTTCCCTTGCATCAACTTCTTTGAACTTCTCACATAGCTTCTTGTTGGGAGATCCAAGATAATGTCGCCCACGTAGATCCGAACCATCGAAATATCTTCTCCATCTTCTATTCTCAATAAGGTTTTTGTCCATCGCCTTTAGTGAACCCGGTCTGTCGAAGAACATAGAGAGTGTATCATACCAAGCTCGAGGAGCTTGTTTTGAGTCGTAAAGAGCTTTCCTTAAACGGTACACTTGGTTGCCTTTTTTCAAAGCCCGGAGGTTGTTCGACATAAACTTCCTCTGCTAGTACCCCATTTAAGAATGCACTCTTTACATCCATCGATACACATGAACCCTCTCGTGGGAAGCATATGCGAAGCTTGAATAATGGCTTCTAGGCGGCGGCCCGGTGCAAAGGTCTCATCATAATCAATTCCTTCTGATTGTGAATACCCCTTAGCAACAAGTCTTGCCTTATTCCTGGTTATGACATTTTTTCTCATCTCTCTTGTTCTTGAATACCCACTTTGTGCCAATTACGTCTTGATGAGTTAGTGCCGTCACGTTCCCAAAATTGATTTCTCTCAACTTTGTTCGGCGTCTCTGCGTAGGCTAGAATCTAACTTTCGTCTTGTAGAGGTTCCTCTCATGTAGTTGGTTCCTTCATAGGCAATAAGATATATGGCACTTTCACCAACTGATGTCTAGTTTTGGCTCTATCAGATGGGTCTCCTATAATCAGATCAGTTGGGTGATTGGTAATCCAGGTCCTTCTGTTCTGATGTGCGTCTGTTTGGAGAACATCATTCATTTCTGATAGTTCATTACTAGTGATTGGGAGTGGTGCGAATTATGATCCACTTGATAAGAACATGTCTCGGTGATGTTGGACTCATCATGTCTTTGTCAAGTCTGCTCATATGGAACTTCAAAAGTTCCCCTGAACCGGATGGTTCGGTTGATCTTTACTCATGTGTAACTTCTTCTTCAGCGGCAGGTTAAGTCTTTATCCGATTGACTGTTGAATCGATTCATTTGTGCAGGCATTACGTGTTCGGTTCTTTATCCTTGATGCATAGATTCATTTTCGTGGGTTAGGTTGATCCGGCAACTTTCTTTCTCTTGTTCGGAGGATGTCTCATCAAAGACCACATGGGTGTTTCTTCCACAACTAGAGTTAGCTTTGTTGTAAACTCTAAAAAGCCTTGCTGGATGAGGAGTATCCTAAGAATATGCCCTCATCTAACTTGGCCTCAAAAGTCTTCAACTGACTTTTCCCATTGTTGTGAATGAAACACTTGCACCCAAAAACATGAAAGTATGAAACACGAGATTTTCTGTCTTTCCACATTTCATAGGGTGTTTTGAAGTGAGTCTTAGTCGAGAGAACATCTCGTTTTCGAGTATGGCATCTTCAGGTTTATTGGTTACGCCCTAAACGACTTGGTGTGGCATGTTCAATTTAACAGAAAGTAGTAAACATTGAGAGTTCTGTTTCTCCGCTTCGCTTTCTCCATTTTGTTGTGGCATTCTTGCGGTGACGTTTCATGTTGTATACCAAACTCGGTCTGTCATTAATAAAGGAATTGAAAACTCAGATCTTTATCTGATCTGATCTTTACTATACTGACACCCTTCTCATTTTGCAGCTTTTTGAGCAGTTCGGGTATCTTAGTCGTTGTTTCGTTCTTCTTGTATAAGAATACAACCCAAGTAAACTTGGAATAATCATCCACGATTACAAGAGTATATTTAAGGCCCATCGAGACCGACCGGTGTAATCGGTCCGAATAGATCCATATGGGAGCGGTTGTAATACTTCTCTTTGGATCTTTGGTCCGTATTCCCTTGAATGAGGCTTTAACTTGTTTTCCCTTTTGACATGCGGCACATGTCTGATCTTTGGAGAATATCTCATTCGGAAGTCCCTCAACCAAAGACATCCTAGCGATCTTGTTAAGAGTCTTGAAGTTCAGATGATTCAATCTTTTGTGCCAGAGCCAACTGCCACTTTTAGAACTCTTAACAATTAAGCATGTATTCTTTGGGCAACTGTTCCAATCTGCTATGTAGATCGTGCCTTTCCTTGAACCAGTTAGCAAGATTTGTTGAGTGGCTCGATTCCTTATCGTACACTTGTCGCTCAAGAACTCAACGCTGAATCCGTTGTCGCAGAATTGTGATACTGATAGTAGATTGTGCTTCAATCCTTCGACATACGAGACTCCAGTTACTTGTACATCATCATTTTCTAAGGTTCCGAATCCCTTGGTAAAACCAAAGTTATCATCACCGAAGAGTACACGTGGGCCTTCTTGTTCTTTGTAAGATATAAGGAGATGTTTGCTTCCAGTCATGTGCCTTGAACATCCACTATCGATGTACCAGATAGTTGCTTGTGCACCTCCTTTGTTGGCCAGTCCCACGCGATCCTGCAATCAAATCAGGCTTTAGGTACCCCTTTGGAATTGGGTCCTGGGGGGTTAGTGGTGGATTTAGGGATCCACACAAACAGAGCACTTCTATGAAAATCTGAAAGATTAGAAGGTCTGATTTGTCTCCCATACATATCAACATAATCATACGTCTCTTTATATGCTTTCTGATTAGTATGATTATTAGTGTGAGCCTTGGATGACTTAGAAGACTTGAGATTTTTCTTTATACTTTGTCTTCTTTTAATCCAGTGTGGCTCAGGTGCAGTAGCCCTAGATCTCTGATTATAAGGGTAGGTACGACTGCTACCATCAAATGATTCATATCTTTTTGGCATAGGTGGTCTTTGCAGTTTACCTATAAGCTTGCTTATTAAAATTTGACCTTGATTGGGTCTCATATTAGATTTCCTTCTTATGGGTTGTCTCTTCTGATACCTAATCTGCTGATCAGGTTGAGGTCTCTTCAGAAGAACTGGGTTCTTATGTTGATTCCTCGGCTGATGCTTTATCAGTTGGGGTCCATTTATGTTCCCTTTCTGATTAGGCACCTGCCTTACTTGCTCAGCAGGTCCTTTTCCCTTATTAGATACAAGTTTAGCTTTTTAGTGTATCTTTTTTTGAGAGACTCGTTTGATTACACCCTTCCGAAGTGAATCAACCGGGCTTTTGAGGATGTAGAAGGGTTCTCATACCCAATTCCTTCTTGTTAGTCGGCGTTAAAAATAGGTGTTCATTTCTTGAACGGTTTTAGATGACTTTGTGAAAACCTCTATTTTCTTTCGCGGTATCCTCGATAGATTTAAGACTCTCATGTAGTCGAATAGCTCATCAAATTTAGCTTGAAGGATTTTGAAATCATCATCTTGTTTTGTTTGTTGATTGCTAGTGATCTTTGATCTGTTTCTCTCCCGATCGAAAGATTTAACTTTTCGAGCGTTAAGTTCCTCGATTACCTTAAAGCGGTTTAAATAGATTTCATTTGGTAGCTTTCTTGAGAGCGTTCTCTTTAACAAAAGTGATTATTTACGATCCTTAGCTTGTCATTTTCACTTCCACTATTGTATAAGTGTCTCTTTGCTTGGAGAGATCATCAAGCAATTGCTCGAGTAGAGCTGCAAGTCGATCTCTCCAAAGCGGTGTGCTAATAATAGCGGTGTGGAAATTGAAAAAGAAGGTTTGGAGGTTACCTCGGTTGGTCCTCCTTGGCCATCGAGGCGACTTCATAGTCATCGAAGAGAATATCGATTTTCATGCTCGTGGAAGTCAATGACCTTTGCATATCGGGCGAAGTCTTCTGACGATGAGTACCCAGAGTCCTCAGAAGGCAAATATGAATCATCAATTCGAGATGTGTCAGCTACGAGGGCTTTCCTATCTCTGAGGCGTTGCTCTCTTTTGTTCCATTTCTCTTCTCTTTCTCTGGGAATCAGGTCAGGGCAGTTTTCGGTGCTGTAGTGACCTGGTTTCTCACAGTTGAAGCACGATCCTCGATCTACGAAACTTTCTCTGCCAGGTGAGTCACTCCGTCTGTAGGATCTGTCAGATGACTTTCCTTTTCGATAATGTCGAGAACTATACATCATATCTGTTATCTCTTCTCTCATCTGTCAGATCATCTCTTTTCTTTTCTTCTCTGTGATCTCTTCGATCATCAGATCTGGTTCTTTCTCGTGATCTGTCAGTTGGCCTCCTGTTTCTTTGATAGTCACTGTAGAATCTCCGATACTTACCAAAATTTGAGTATTTGTTCTTTCAAGTTTCTTGGTAAGCGAAGCGTCTGTTACCTTGACTTATGATGTTTCCAATGGATTGATGGCCTTGATCTGCTGGCTGGTTGCTTTAAACGCAACTGATTTAGACGTTGAGGCTTCAGCAGGCGTCTCGTCTTCATCTGCTTGTCCTCTTTCAATTAAGTCGAACTCGTGAGCTTTAAGGCTTAAGAACAAGCTACTCGGTTTCATCTTTGAAATGTCTTGGCAATCCTTGATTACCGTGACTTTCATGTCCCATTTCTTGGTGAGAGATCTTAAGATCTTGTAGTTGATATCTTTGTCTGACATCTCTCTACCAAGTTCTCGTAGCTTATTGACTGACATGGTGATCCTCCCATCGAGCTCGTTGATGGTCTCGTTGGGCAACATCTTCAACTTTTTGACTTCACCAGTTCAGCTTGTAGGCGGCTGTCTTTGATCTGATCATTTCCTTCGCAGATCTCAGCAAGAGTATCCCACATTGCTTTTGCGGTTTTGAGATACTTTATCTTCTCTTTGGTGACTTTATCCATTGTCTTCATGATTATATGCCTAGCGATTGTGTCTAGAGTGAACAACTTTCTTTCCTCTGCATCCATCAAAGTTGGGCTTTTTTCGCACAAGACTTCCCGTGGCAAAGTCTGGATCTCCTCCGACTGCTGGGTTGTCGTGGTATATGATGATGGGTCCTCGTTCGATGACTTCCATCATTCTGTCGCTTATCGATCCTAGATGGTTGCACATATATATAGCCCAATCTGCATACTCATCAATTGAAAATTTAGGCAAATCATGATACATACCAGAGGTATTATCCATCTTTGAAAGTGATTTTGAAAACGAATGAGTTTTTAAAATGGTTTTTCAAGATCTGTTCAAATGACCACAAAGATTCTTCCTCAAGAATCGATGATACTCAAAGCCGATTAGTGCAGAACCACCGCTCCGATACCACTTGTAGGTCCCGAATCGGGTTTTGTGAGGGTGGAAGTCTAGAGGGAGGGTGAATAGACTTCCAAAACTTTTTCTTGGATCGGTGTGAACTATGCAGATTAAACGATCAGAGTGCTAGTGTATCAGTTTAGACTGATGTTCAATCTTACTGAGTGCCTGAGGGAAGATCAGTTTGATATCTGTCAGCTTAACTGAATGGTATGGAAGCTTGTTTTACCCGTGTGAAAAACCAGTTTTATCAATCAGATTATTAAGTCGATTTTTCAACCGATTGGTCAAGTGTCAATCGATCGAATCAATTGCTTAGTGCGATGATCTTAACTTTAGAATATGTATGCAGCTTTAAACTCGGTTGTGTTACTTGTGTGTGATAAGAAAGCAAATAAACGCACACAAGACTTTTTTATAGTGGTTCGGACAAAAACCGGCCCCACGTCCACTCTTCCCTTAACACAGGGGAACCTTGACCTACTTTAACCTACGGGACTTATATCCTTTTCAGGATGGCCGAGATGTTTACCGAGTTCCCACTCTTACAAACTTAACTTGTGGGACTTATATCCTTTTCAGGATGGCCGAGATGTTTACCGAGTTCCCACTCAAGCTTAACCTATGGGACTTATATCCTTTTCAGGACAGCCGAGATGTTTATCGAGTTCCCACTCTACAAACGTAACCAGCGGGACTTATATCCTACAAAGAGGATAGCCGAGATATTTAATGAGTTCTCACTCTACAGACTTGACCTAACTTGCGTTTGGGTAAAGAATGATTGAGGGTTCCAACTGGAAATCTATCCTGATGCTTTAGATAGCCAAAATGCTAGTGGATAGGATTTCTTGCTAAGAACTATGGGATGAACACTCTAAGAATAATCTTCAAATGTAGTGTTCTTTTGAGTGGAGATTTGCTGTAGCTTTAGCTTCTTTTGCGATGTCTCCTTGTTTGTTCTTGCGTTTTCACTTGTTGGTCCTTTTTGGTCCCTTGTTGGTCCTTTGTTGGTCCTGTTCTTCAAAATGAAGATTGATCCCATTTTATAGACTCCGAAATTAAAAGACCGTTGGAGAGCAATTTGAATTTCGGGCTATATTAGGTAGGTCAGGATATGATTGACGACGTCTTTGCGATTTTTTAGGCGTGGCCGTAGGCATGATTAAGCGCCTTTTTTCTGCGCAGCAGTCGTATCCCGTATTGTCGACTCTTTTTTTTTTGCGTGTCACTTTCTCCTTGGCCCGGCACTTTAGATATTTGCCCGAATTAGGCGATTGATATTCCTTTTGAAGAGGATTAGTCTTGTCTAGTGTATCTTTTTGATTGTCACGGTGTGGTGACGATCAAATAAGCGGTCGATCTACCTTGTTGAGTCTTGATTTGCACATTGTCTTAGCTTCAATATCACGGACTACTGCTGAAAGTAGGTCTTGGTCTTTTGATCTTGGTGTCTCTGAGCCTCGGTGTATTGATCGTCTCTTGAGTCTTGAGTTTTGATCTTTGAGTCTTGAGTTTATCTGAGTCTTGAGTTCATCAGTCTTGATTATCTGAGTCTTGATGTTATCTGAGTCTTGAGTTCATCTTCGAGTCTTGATGTCTTCTTGTCTTCACGATCTTGACTTCTTATCTTGATTTGCGCTTAGTCTTACGATCATCGATCTTCTACGGGTCATCGATGCTTGACTGACCTATACATATTGAGTTCCCCCTCAATATGTGACCTATCTTTTACATCAGCTATCTATACATTTCAGCTGGTCATCTTATTCTGATTTTAAGTCATCAGTCAGCTAACAGGTCTGACTGGTCCTATTACAACCTGTTTTGGAACTTCAATCAAAACTAAATTACATATTTCCCAACACTAAATTATCTACAATGTAACACGTACTATTTATTAAACAGTTATGCAGTAAATATATGTAACATTCAATGATATTTAAAGCATCAGTGATAAATAATTTATTTCAGTAAATAAGACAGAAATTTAGTCTGGTTATACAAAGTAAAATCATATTTTCCAGTATAACCCCAACAATCTCCCACTTATACTCAAAGTCTGTTTTTAAGTATACTACTGTTGGAATATAGAGACACGTAAAACACGTAATCACATGCGCAGCGGAATTTAAAGTTCACCAACAACGAACAATTAATTGCATACAGATTACAATAATCATAACGAGAAATCTTACAGTAACTCGAGAGCAGATTTCTCTACTATGGTATCCACGTAATCCCCAATCACGGATTCGCACGGATTTGCCAGCGTTGAATCCCGAGATGAATTTGCTAGGAAAATCCAAACTCTAGATTTTATGGAGAAAATATGAAGTGATTCTTTTGTGAATCCCAATAGCTTGTATATATAGGGAGGCTTAGCTTATATCCCAAGCTAGCCCAATTAGGGAAATAAAATCCCTAATCTTGAATTAAATTAATTTCTTTTAATTTAATTCCCTAAATATAAATCTCTACGAATTTAAATGCCTTAAATGAAAATCTCTACGATTTATTTGCATATACATTAAATTCTACAATTATATTCCAAATATAATTATTGGGAATTCTTATTTAATTAAATCCAATTTAATTAAATATTAATAATAATTAATTCTAAATTAATCTATTATTAATTACTTCTCCATAAATTAAATATTAAATCCAATTTAACATTTAATCAACCAACTATAATCCGTAAAAGAGAACTACTTGTTGTGTGACCCATAGACCCTCATATACCGAGCGATTAGTCAAACTAACGGTCTTAATTGAACCCTAGTCAATAAATCAGACATTCTCAATATATGAGGTACGTTGCGAGAAACATGCAACTACCTGTAACTAAAATGTGGGCAATTGCGATTTCCTCATTTCATTCACGAATACTCGATTAGTCTTGAACATGATGAAGTGTCTATTCAAATAACTTAATCAATTTATCTCAAATCACTAATTGATCATTAGTGTCACACTTAGTCACAAAGTCTAAGTTGACGTGCATTGGCCAATGACTTAGATCCAATTATGATGAGAAGATGAGTATTCTCTCTAAATCCACTTTGAGGGATGAATCATTTTCTTGGCTCAACTACCACGCACATGCACTTCGTGATGAACTCAATCCAAGCCATATCTACCCATAGACGGGTACAAGCGTCGGTCATGGTCAAAGTTCATCACTCCACACATGTCGTGCGTATTGACCTCAAGTCAAAGGAGTATCGCATCGCTCCCACTAACCGAGACACCCGTAGACACATATAGTGGAACTACATCAAATGGTTTCTCGGATGGGTATACCAATACCCTCAAAGGTATTTGTGCATCCATCATGAGATACCTAGTATTTCGTAGTAAGTGAGATCTTACTACACTCTCTAAGAGTATGATGCAGATCGCACATCAATCTCCATTGCATCATCAATATCCCTTTCTTGATGATCCTCGACTGGGGCTATTTAAGAATCATGCTTAAGTCATATGAGTTCTCACTCACTCAATGACAGCAGTGACTGAAGGGAACACATATAAGAATAAATGCAAACAATAAAACATAATATTCTAATGAGTGTAATACCATACATTTAATATTAAACAAACAATAATATTAAACCAGAACTGAATATTATCTGAGTATTATGTCATTACACTGAATTGTCTCTAGGACACTAACACTAACAACTACAACATATCTCGTGTAGAATCTACATGACATCTAATGTCCCCTACACGAACCTAATAATATCTCTCCCACTTATACTCAAAGCAGATTGTCAACGATCTTGACACCCATTCCTTCCACATGTCTCTCGAATGTATTCTGAGGCAGACCTTTTGTGAATGGATCTGCTAGGTTGTCCTCTAACGCAATCTTTGCCACCTCTATATCTCCTTTCTTAACAATTTCTCGTATAAGATGGTTTTTCCTTTCAATGTGTTTGCTGGCCTTGTGGGCTCTTGGTTCTCTTGAATTTGCAACTGCTCTGGCATTTTTACAATAGACCGTGATGCTGCTGGGCAAATTCGGAACTACGTCCAAGTCCACTAGGAAGTTTTTGAGCCAAACCGCTTCCTTCGCTGCTTCACAAGCAGCTACGTACTCGGCTTCCATGGTAGAATCTGCGATGCATTTCTGCTTAACGCTTCTCCATGTCATGGCTCCTCCCCCCATGCAAAACACACTACCCGAGGTAGATTTTTTGGAATCTAAGTCTGATTGGAAATCCGAGTCCGTGTATCCAATGGGAATTAGACTGCCTGATTGATAAACCAACATTCTACCGCGAGTTCTTTTCAGATACTCCAGAATGTTTTTAACTGCAGTCCAATGTTCTTTCCGCGGATTACTCTGATATCTTGCTACCATGACGACGGTAAAACAGATATATGGCCTCGTACACAGCATAACATACATGAGGCTTCCGACAGTCGAAGCATAAGGAACGCCTGTCATGTCATCTATCTCCCTTTGCGTCTTCGGGCAAATTTCTTTGGATAGATGTATTCCATGTCTGAAAGGTACAAAGCCTTTCTTGGAATCTTGCATGCTGAAACGCTTCAAGACAATGTCTATGTATGAAGCTTGCGATAAGCCTATCATCATTTTCTTACGATCTCGAGTGATCTTGATCCCAAGGATGTGACCGGCTTCCCTAAGTCCTTCATATCAAACTATTTTTTGACAGTCATGCCCTTATGTCTGACAAAACCTTTACATCGACTCCGATGAGCAGAATATCGTCTACGTATAGTACTAAGAATACCAATGCAGTTCCGACACGCTTTTTATACACACAACTTTCGAACTCATTTTGATCGAACTAGTACGACTTTATAACCTGATCAAAACATTGGTTCCAAGAACGCGATGCTTGCTTTAGTCCGTAGATGGACTTCTTGAGCTTGCAAACTAGATGTTCTTGGCCTTTTTCAATGAAGCCTTCGGGTTGTTGCATATAGATATCTTCCTCAAGACTTCCATTTAGGAAAGCTATCTTGACATCCATTTGCTAGATCTCAAAATTGAGATGCGCAACTATCGACAAGAGAATACGGATGGACTTAAGCATAGATACAGGCGAAAAGGTTTCCTCATAGTCGATCCCTTCTTTCTGAGTATAACCTTTTGCCACAAGTCTAGCCTTGAAAGTTTCCACTTTCCCGTCCGGTCCTATTTTTCTCTTGTATACCCACTTGCAACCAATTGGTTTGATCCCATTAAGTGATTCGACTATCTCCCAGACCTTATTATGATCCATAGGACCCATATCGGCTTCCATTGCTGTTTGCCAAGAATCTGCATCCTTTTCATGGATTGTCTCATTGTATGTCCATGGGTCCGATTCATTTTCACCAGGGACCAAGTCTGACGACTCTCCTATACCCATGAATCTCTCGGGCTGTTTGACAACCCTCCCACTACGACGAGGTTCCGGTTGTGTAAGTGTGTCGTATGGTATGTCGACTTGTATATTTGGCATTGAGGTAAGCCCCTTTAGCTCATCTAAGGTAATCTCACTTCTGGGTTTCTTATCGTTCATATAGTCCTCTTCCAAAAATCTAAAGTGAGTACTGATTACCTGTTGGGGAATTATTTACCCGGATCTATTCGGGATGAATATTTAAATACAAATTTAATTCTAACAATTATTACTAGCATGAATTAACCCATATTAATTCAAATAATAATTTCAACAATAAACCATGCATATAAACAATTCACGTAAATCCTACGCATGCGGAAATACTACGAGTTTACGTGAAGTTACCTCTTGGAATGGCATTGGTCTTGTATGTGAAAACACACCAAAAGTCCTTCCCAAGTATTCCCTAGTCCTTGCTCGACAATCCGGTGGAAGGATACTCGCGAACAATTAACAAAAGGAAAAAAATAAACTTTGTTGCACCACTTTCGTGGATTTGCTAATTTTTCCAGCACATGGAACTGTACATGGGAATGAAAGAATCATCCCCTATTTATAGATGAGTGGTGGTCGAATTTTTAGGGGAAAAAACAATGTGGGAAAATCTTTTCTTGATCTCCAAGAAATCTTGAATATATCTCCTTTATTCTTTTTTCCATAATTAAAATATTCCACAAAAATCCCACCTCATCACATTATGGAATTTTCGAAATATTAGGGTCCAAGATTCCAAGATTTGGATCTTTTTGAATTTATGAGATATTCTTGTATTTCAAGAAATACATATCTTCCATAATATCTTTTCAAAAAAATCAAGTGGGATATTTCTTGAATATATAATATCTTTATATTTCAAAATTTTTGAAACACCTATATGAATAACCAAGTGGGAGATTTCTTGAATTTAATGAGATAATCTTGTATTCCAAGAATACATATCTTCATTCCACAACAAAATTCAAAGAAAATCTTTCTCCCATTTTATCCATAAATTTCGAAAAATACAAGGAAAAATAAACAACAAATTTATTTTATTTTTAAACACCTTTTTCAGTTATCGGACTTTATCTTGGGCTACTTGGGGGGCCTTTAGGAGAATTAAGATTGGACCTTCCAATGGACCTTGAATTATCAATATTGAGCCACAATATTATTCAAGCCCATAAATATTAATTAATCCCACTACATAATTAATATTGCACTATCCATTTTAACCCATATTACAGTTAATATGGCTCCCGGTTATTATTTCTCGTGTTTAAGATTATCTAGCCCATTAATTAATTCAAGCCACTGAAATAGCTTTCCATTAATTAATATCTTTTATCCTTGGTAAAGGAACGGTTCAACATTATTATCCATACCGGAAACTAGTTCCACTTGCAAGATTTGGTATGATAAACCTTATGAACCTCCCAAGGGGGCCGTCGAACAAAGCGTGCTTTGCACACGATTCTCCGTATTAAATCTTAGCAATCGCATGTGACCAATAATATTGCCCAAGATATAGGGTATTGAATCTCATTGATTCTCTTCCCATAATAAGTCAAAGCAATAGTTACTAACCACACGCAATCCTATTTAAGGGACGAAGATTAAGAAATAATTAACAACTGAGGTCTAATTCTTCCTAGTTCAGTTCTGAAGAATTTATCCTCCTGTAGGTCCTCTTCAATGCATCAGTCATGCACTAGTGTAATCTCTTGGTCAAGACAAACCAATCTGAGCCTTACACTACAACCTTTCACGATGGATTGTTCATTTCCATCTAGGTCGTGAATGGTGTACTTTTAGTTACAAAGAACTGTTAATTTAATCTTCTGTGATCTTGGTATCACTAAATTAACTACAATGTAATATGTACTATTTAATGAACAGTTATGCAGTAAATATATGTAACATTCAATGATATTTAAAGCATCAGTGATAAACAATTTATTTCAGTAAATAAGTCTAAAATTCAGTTAGTCTGATTATACAAAGTAAAAGCATACTTTCCAGTATAATCCCAACAATCTCCCACTTATACTCAAAGTCTGCTTTTAAGTATACATCAGCATGTCTCGTGTAGTACGTGACAACTAATGCCACCTACACGAACCTAATAATATCTCTCACTTATACTCAAAGCAGATTGGCAACGGTCTTGACACCCAATCCTTTCACATGTCTCTCGAATGTATTCTGAGGCAGACCCTTTGTGAATGGATCAGCTAGGTTATCATCTGACGCGATCTTTGCCACCTCTATATCTCTTCTCTTAACGATTTCTCGTATAAGATGTCTTTCCTTCAGTGTGCTTGTTTAACTCGTGGACTCTTGGTTCCCTTGAATTTGCAACTGCCCCTAGCAAATATTGCTAGGCAAATTCGGAACTCCATCCAAGTCCACTAAGAAGGTCTAGAGCCAAACTGGTTCTTTCACTGCTTCACAAGCAGCTACTTACCCGGCTTCCATGGTTGAGTCAGTGATGCATTTCTACTTCACACTCATCCATTTCATGGCTACACTTCCCAAATGAAAACACACTAACTGAGGCAGATAGTTTCTGGAATCTATGTCTGATTTGAAATCCGAGTCCGTGTAGCCGATGGGGATTAGACTATCTGACTGATAAACCAACATTCTATCTCGAGTTCTTTTCAGACACTTCAGAATATTTTTAACTGTCGTCCAATGTTCCTTCCTCGGGTTACTCTGATATCTTGCCACCATGCCAACGGCAAAGCATATATCCGGTCTCGTACACAGCATTACATACATAAGGCTTCCGACAGCCAAAGCATAAGGAATGCCTTTCATGTCATCTATCTCTTTTTGTGTCTTATGGCACATTTTCTTGGATAGATGGATTCCATGCCTAAAAGGTACGAAGCCTTTCTTGGAATCCTGAATGCTGAATCGTTTCAAGACAATGTCTATGTATGAAGCTTGCGATAAATCTATCATCCTTTTCTTGCGATCTCGAGTGATCTTGATCCCAAGGATGTGCCCGGCTTCCCCTAAGTCCTTCATATCAAACTATTTTGAAAGCCATGCCCTTACGTCTGATGACACCTTTACATCGTTCCCGATGAGCAGAATGTCATCTACGTATAGTACTAAGAATACCAATGCAGTTCCGACACACTTTTTATACACACAACTCTCGAACTCATTTTGATCAAACCCATAAGACTTTATAACATGATCAAAACATTGGTTCCAAGCTCTGGATGCCTGTTTGAGTCCGTAAATGGACTTCATGATCTTACAAACTAGGTGTTCTTGGCCCTTTCCAATAAAGCCCTGGGGTTGTTGCATATAGATTTCCTCATCAAGACTTCCATTTAAGGAAAGCTGTCTTGACATCCATTTGCTAGATTTCAAAATCGAGATCTTGTGACTATCGACAAAAGAATTCGGATGGACTTAAGCATTGCTACAGGTGAAAAGGTTTCCTCATAGTCGATCCCTTCTTTCTGAATATAACCTTTCGCCACAAGCCTTGCCTTGAAGGTTTCCACCTTCCCGTCCGGTCCCCTCTTTCTCTTGTATACCCACTTGCAACCAATAGGTTTGACCCCATTAAGTGGTTCGACTAGCTCCCACACTCTGTTATGATCTATAGACCCCATTTTTACGCTTTCATTGCCTTTTTGTCAAGAAATCGCATCCTTATCTTGGATTGCCTCATCGTATGTCCATGGGTCTGCGATTCATCTTGTCCCAGGAATCAAGTCCGAGGACTCTCCTATCCCTATGAATCTCTCGGGCTGTCTCACAACCCTCCCACTCTGACGAGGCTCCGGTTGTGAAAAGTGTGTCATTTGGTATATCATCTTGTGCAGGTTAGCAATGAGGTTAGCCCCTTAGCTCACTTAAGGTAATCTCATACGGGTCTTCTTTTCGCTTCATATAGTCTTCCTCCAAAAATCTAAAGTGGGTGCTTATGACCACCTTTTGATCTTTGGGACCATAAAACATACACCCTTTTGTTCCCCTAAAGGTATCCTATAAACAACCTTAATTACGATCGAGGATCCAATTCCGGCTTCCTTGTCCAACACGTGGGCGGACACCCCCAAATTCTCATGTGTCTCATACTGAGGCTTGCGCCCGGTCCACAATTCTTTGGGAGTTTTGGGAAAGCGACTTGGATGGCACCAAGTTCGAGAATGTAAGTCGGCTTGTTTCCAAGGCATGACCCCGAGCGACTTGGGAAGATCCGCATAACACATCATTGATCTAACCATTTCCAAAAGAGTTCTGTTTCTTAAGCTCTGAAACCCCGTTTTTGTTGAGGGTTCGGGTCTGATCGATTGGGATGCAATCCTTCATCCGGCAAGTAGTTCAAAAACTCATCGCATTTGAGGTACTTCGCCTCCCACGATCGGATCGTAGAGACTTGATACATTTTCCCTATGATTCTCTGCTTGAGCCTTAAATTCTTTGAATTTCTCAAAGGTCTCGATTTATGCTTCATAAGGAAAATATAAGGAAAATATAACCGTAGTCATCAATAAAAGAAAATACTAAGTAACCTCTTCTTGCCATGGTTGACATTGGACCACATACGTCTATGTGAACGATTTCTAACACTTCTTTGGCTCTATTCCCCTTGGCTCCGAATGCCCTCTTGGTCATCTTACCCTCCAAACATGATTCGCAGGTTGAAATTGGTTCAACTTGGAGAAACTTTAGTGAACCGTCTTTCACCAACCTTTGGATCCTCTTTGGATTAATATGTCCCAATCTTAGATGCCATAGAAGTGTCTCGTTCACGTCTAATGAATGTTTTCTTTTACCGGAAATAGTTGATGTGCTATAGGATGCATTTCGTGAGTGGTGTGCACAGTTAATTGTATGGAGATTATTCGACCAATGTCCCATAATAGATACACTCATCATTTCAAGAAATGATGTCATTCTTATTAGAAGAAACTTAGTGTCCTTTAATAGAATTTTAGAAACTGAAAGTGAATTCTTTCTAAAACTGGGACATAAAGATAATCTCCAAAAAAAACTTTATCTTCAAAAGACAGGTGCACTTCTCCCACTGCTTTAACCACTACTCATGTAGCACTGCAATATCTGCTACTTACGTAGCATTGCAATAACCATTACTTACGTAGCATTGCAATATCTGCTACTTACGTAGCATTGCAATAACCTCTACTTTCGTAACATCGCCCGGTGAGATGAGGATCTCACTCCCACTAAGTTGTCGGGTCAGCTGGGACCCCGTAACGTGAAACATACATGGTTAACAGATCCCGTATCAACTACCCACGAATGAGAAGTATACGCCGCTAAACAAGTTTCAACAACTAGTGCGTGAGAATTACCTTTCTTTCCGACCCTTTTGGGGTTGGAACAGGCAAACCTCCATTGTCCTCTTTCACCGCAGCTTAAGCACTTCCTCTTTGGATTTTTCCTTGACACCACAAGCATTCCTCATCTTACCATTGCCCTTGGCAACAGTTGAGTTTTATTGCTTATGGCTTTTGGTCCTCTTCTTTTTTCTTGCCTTCCTTTGGCCTAGAAAATGAAGACTTACCACTTGCCGTCAAAGCTTGAGTTTGGTGCCCCATCAACATCTCTGTCGAGACCAAAAGCTTGCAACAAATCAGCTAGCGAGGCCAAAATGCTCAGAAATTTTTGGGCAAAGAGTGAAATACCAAATTCATCTGAGTCTCCAGATTGTAATCTGCACTCAGAACCTTAAGTTTGTTCAAATGGGCCATCAATTTTGAGGACGTAATCCCTTAAGGGTTTGTCCTCCACCATTTTCAGAGACGACATCTCTCGCAAGGTGATCTGATGGGTCCCGCATTTTTGACCCGTCAGTTGGCTCATTTGATTTTGGTGTGTCAAGAATCCACTTGTGCTTTTGTGCAGTTAGGACAATTATAATTTTTCGTTTCCAATCAATATAGTTTCCATACATATTGTATTGACTTTAAATATATTAACAGTGGATTAAAAGGTTGCGATATGCTGAACTGAAATAAATAATAATATGCATACGCACAAATATATCACAAGGTTCGATCACATGTTTCATATTAAAATCTCAAAAAAATATGAACATGCATCAGCCAACATCTCAAAACAGTTTAAATAAGCCACGTGGGGTGGGTCATTATTTAAACACATTCAAGCAGGTTACAAACAAGAACAGTTACAAACATTGAATATCCAGATTAATAGTTGGCTCCCACTTGACCAATATAAAATTGACAGGGACTTCGGGGAAGTATATGCATATCAATTTTATACCTAAGTAATAACCATGATTAAATACAGAATTATTATTTCGCTTTGAACGAGCCTCATGGGGAGGGTTATCGTCCCCACTAGTAATAATCCACAATCATCCGTTTGGAATTTATTCATGTGAAAGCTATCTTTTGACCGCCCCGTGGGGGGAATTTCTCCAAAATAATTCACAAATAAATAAATCATGGAGGTCAATAATTAATTCAATTTTATTATCCGGAATAAAATTGTCAATTAATTGTTTAAACATACTTAGTAATTTTCGAAAGTGAGATTTTTCAAAATATTTTCTCATGCATCGCAAATTTAAACACAATTTAAATAAGCATAAAATAATGCATAAACATCAAGAAAAAAATTAAACATATTGGGCACATTTATCCAATTGTCATGGTTAATTTTGTCATGTCTTGATCTTGAGAAATCGTCTTCATAGCCTTCATCGTTCGTCTCGAAAAGCTCCCACTTGACCGTTTAAAAAATGCCTTGTCGCTCTTAACCCGACCCGGCCCATCCGGAGTTCCCGCCCTAGCACTCCCGGCCGTGTCGAGCAGCGCCCGTTAATTAAGACCCCCCTCGCCATCGCCCGTCCAGAATTAATATCCCCTTGGTAAATCGCCCTTCGCCATCCCGCCCATCGCCCAACACCTCGGAGGCGTCGCCGCGTCGCCCTTTGTCAGGCCTCCTCGGGAAATCCGCATATGCCGTCTTGCCCTTTTCGAATCTCGGCGGCTGGCATGGCCACGCCGCGCGATCGCTGGCGTAGCTCGTCATGTCGCTTCTTGAATCTTTAGGCGAGAGAAGCGCCTTCCGCGTCGCCCGTCAAATCCGCGTGCACCGGCCCCTCCGCTTTACCCTCGCGGCGTCTTGCGTCCTAAGCGTCCGCGTGCTGCACCAGGCTCTCCCTCTGACGTTACGAAGCCTTAGACGCTAGTTTACGGTTTGATCCCTCTTTTAATTCTTTGTCTCCGCGCCTCCATTTTTCACCGGTTACAATTTATTTTACAAAAAATAAATAAATCTAGATCTAGACTAGTCTATTACATTGATCAAATCAAACAATTTCTAATCTACTTCGTGGATTTTCTCATCTAGGCAAAATGAATCCAGAACGAATCGAATTAAAAAACCACAATTTATATGCATGCATAAATAAACACATTAAATTCCATCACAATTGGATACCGCGCAAAAAAGATCTAGCAATTCTACTATCCAATTTCAAAATTTAATGACAAATAATTAAATTACAATTTAAAATTCGAGAGCAAAAACCAGGTTGGCTCGATACCGATTGTTAAATTATTTACCCGGATCTATTGAGATAAATATTTAAATAAAAATTTAATTCTAACAATTATTACTAAAGATGAATTAACCCATATTAATTCAAATAATTAAACAAACAAATATCCATTGCGTCGTCAATTCACGCGTCCTACCTACTACGAAGTTTACTTGAACTTACCTCTTGGAATGGCAATGGTCTTGTTGTGAAAACACACCAAAAGTCCTTCCCAAGTATTCCTAGTCCCTTTCGCAATCCGGAAAGATTGGGATCCCGTCTTTTAATTCTTTGTCTCCGCCTCCGTTTTTGAAAAAAATCATCCTATTTATAATTTATTTTACAAAAAATAAATAAAAATCTAGATCTAGACTAGTCTATTACATTGATCAAATCAAACAAATTCCAAAAAAGTCTCACCTCATCACATTATGGATTTTCTCCAGGTCCAAAAAAATGAATCTTCTTGAATTTATGAATCTTGTAATTAAAAACCACAATTTATATGCATTTTCAAGAAAAAATAAACACATTAAATTCCATCACAATTGGATACACTTGAAAATGAAAAAATACATATCTAGCAATTCTACTATCCATTTCAAAATTTAATGACAAAAAAAATTAAATTTACAATTTAAAATTGATTGGACTTTATTATTTGGGCTACCAAGATTTGGTATGATAGGCTCTTTTGATACGATTGATTGGGGAATTAAATTTACGGATCTATTCGAGATAAATATTTAAATACAAATTTAATTCTAACAATTATTACTAGCATGAATTAACCCATATTAATTCAAATAATAATTTCAACAACAAATCATGCATATAAACAATTCACGTAAATCCTAAACTAGTTCCACTCGATTTGGTAAAAACCTACTACGAACAAAAGTTTACTTGAACTTACCTCTTGGAATGGCAATGGTCTTGTATGTGAAAACACACCAAAAGTCCTTCCCAAGTATTCCACACACAATCCTATCCTTAAGCTAACTACAATCCCTAGTGGAAAGATATCCTCCCAGAGGTCCTCTTGACAATTAACAAAAGGAAAAAAAACCAATAAACTTTGTTTCACCCATCTTGGTAAATGGATTTGCTAATTTTTCCAAAGACATGGAATTCTTATGATCACTCAGGAATGAAAGAATCATCCCCTATTTATAGATGAGTGGTGGTCGAATTTTTAGAGGAAAAAATAATGTGGGAAAATCTTTTCTTGATCTCCAAGAAATCTTGAATATATCTCTTATATTTTTTTCCCATAATTAAAATATTCCACAAAAATCTCACCTCATCACATTATGGAATTTTCGAAATATTAGGGTCCAAGATTCCAAGATTTGGATCTTCTTGAATTTATGAGATATTCTTGTATTTCAAGAAATACATATCTTCCATAATATCTTTTCAAGAAAATCAAGAAAATCTTTCTTGCCCTTTATATTTCAAAATTTTCGAAACACCTATATGAATAACCAAGTGGGAGATTTCTTGAATTTAATGAGATAATCTTGTATTCCAAGAATACATATCTTCATTCCACAACAAAATTCAAAGAAAATCTTTCTCCCATTTTATCCATAAATTTCGAAAAATACAAGGAAAAATAAATATCCATCAAAAAATTTGTTTTATTTTTTAAACACATTTTTTTGAATTTGATTATTGGACTTTGTCTTGGGCTACTTGGGGGGCCTTTAGGAGAATTAAGATTGGACCTTCCAATGGACCTTGAATTATCAATATTGAGCCACAATATTATTCAAGCCCATAAATATTAATTAATCCCACTACATAATTAATATTGCACTATCCATCTTAACCCATATTACAGTTAATATGACTCCCGATTATTATTTCCCGTGTTTAAGATTATCTAGCCCATTAATTAATTCAAACCACTGAAATAGCTTTCCATTAATTAATATCTTTTATCCTTGGTAAATGAACGGTTCAACATTATTATCCATACCGGAAACTAGTTCCACTTGCAAGATTTGGTATGATAAACCTTATGAACCTCCCAAGGGGGAAAATCGAACAAGCGTACTTGCACATGATTCTCCATATTAAATCTTAGCAATCGCATGTGACCAATAATATTGCCCAATATATAGGGTATTGAATCTCACTGATTCTCTTCCCATAATAAGTCAAAGCAATAGTTACTAACCACACGCAATCATATTTAAGGGACGAAGATTAAGAAATAACTAACCAAGTCTTATACAGGTCTAATTCTTCCTAGTTCGAGTTAGAAGAATTTATCCTCCTGTAGGTCCTCTTCAATGCATCGATCATGCACTAGTGTAATCTCTTGGTCAAGACAAACCAATCGATCCTGGCCTTACCTTACAACCTTTCACGATGGATTGTTCATTTCCATCTAGGTAAATGAATGGTGTACTTTTAGTTACAAGGAACTGTTAATTTATTCTTCATGATCTTGGTATCACTAAATTAACTACAATGTAACACATACTATTTAATGAAATGAAAACGTTTGTTATGCGATAAATATATGTAACATTCAATGATATTTAAAGCATCAGTGATAAACAATTTATTTCAGTAAATAAGTCTGAAATTCAGTTAGTCTAATTATACAAAGTAAAAGCATACTTTCCAGTATAATCCCAATATTACCACCTTTTGATCTTCGGGACCATAGAACATGCACCCTTTCGTTCCCTCGGGTACCCTATACACAACTTTAATTCTGATCATGGATCCAATTTACCGGCTTCCTTGTCCAACACATCTATAACGATGCGAACACCCCCATTTCATGTGTCCCATAATTTGAAAGAGCTTGACATACTGTCCACAACTCTTTAGACATTTTGGGAATCGATTTGGATGGCACCTGGTTTAGAATGCAACCCGTTGTTTCCAAGGCGTGACCCCAAAACGATTTGGGTAGATTCGCATAACTCAACATTGACCTGACCATTTCTAAAAGAGTCCTATTTCTTTGTTCTGCAACCCCGTTTTGTTGAGGGTTAGATGCATTCGGTGCGATTAAAATCGATACAATCCTTCATCGATAAGTAGTTCAAAAAATGAAATTCATCGCTAAGAATCGGTATTAAACTTGTATCCTCCACGATCAGATCGTAGAGACTTGATACGTTTTTCCCTATGATTCTCTGCTTGAGCCTTAAATTCTTTGAATTTATCAAAGGTCACAGATTTATACTTCATAACGTAAATGTATCCATATCTTGAGTAATCATCGATAAAAGTAATGAAATACTCATAGCCTCCTCTTGCTTTTATTGACATTGGACCACATACATCGGTGTGAATGATTTCTAACACTTCTTTGGCTCTATTCCCCTTGGCTCCGAATGCCCTCTTGGTTATTTTACCTCCAAACATGATTCACAAGTTGGAAATGGTTCAACCCGGAGAGACTCCAATGAGCCATCTTGAACCAACCTTGAATCCTCTTTGGATTAATATGACCTAGTTTTAGATGCCATAGAAGTGTTTCGTTCACGTTTGATGAACGTTTTCTTTTATCCGAAAAAATCAAACCGGTATAGCCAAAGCAGATATAGAAATAGTCGATGTGTTATAGGATGTATTTAATATAAGTTGTGTACCCAAAACCCGAGTTAATCGTGTAGAGATTATTATCTCGACAACGTTCCATGATAGATAAACTCATTATTTAGAACAATGGTAACAACTTTATTAAAAAAGTAACCTAATATCCATCAAAAAAAAAGTTTAGAAACCGAAATCAAATTCTTTCTAAAACTAGGAGCGTAAGAACATCTCTCAAAAATTAAAACTTTTGTGTTCAAAAAGACAAGCTTTGCACTTCTCCCATCACCATCGCTTATTTTTCAAAGAGTGTTCTACTTCCACTCTCCAAGAAATCATTTCCCAACCCAAAGATTGGAGGCCCATCAGGTGATGAGGATCTCACTCCCCACTAAGTTGTCGGGTCCCGCTTGAACCCTGTAAAAATCCGAGAAACAAACATGATTAGTGGTTCTCGTATCCACTACCCACAAGTGGGAAGCATAACACTATATATTGCATTGTTCTTTCTTTATGTAAACAAGTTTTAACAACTAGTGCATGAAAGTATTACCTTTCTTTCCATTCCGTATGGGTTTTTCCCAAATGACCAACAAGGGTATCCCTCCAAAAGATTACTTTTTCACCGCAATTAAAAACACTTCCCTTTGGGTTTTCTTGACATCCAACCATTTGATACAAGCTTGACAAATGCCTCTCTCTTTTAAACTTTTCTTGACAATGGGATTACATTGGTCTTGACAAGTTTTCTCTTCATCAATCTTGTCCACCATTGACCTAGATTTTGAAGAGGAGACTTTTAGTCACCAATGCTTCATCCTTCTTTCCCAAATGTTTCTCTACTGTCTCCAAAACCTCTTGCGAAATATCCATAGTGAACATCATGATCGCTTATCACAAAATTACAAAGTAAAATCATCGAAAAGATTTTGGAAGAGTTAGAAAAGAGGACCTCAATTTTAGACCCATCACAATACTTAGCACCAAGATAAGCAAGTTTGTCAAAATAAGAAAAGCTAAAGCGATTGACTTTGAGAACATGATCCCTCATGGGTGTTCCTTAACTCGATATAATGAAGAAAATCATCCTGTAGACTAGCCATGTCATTGTTTCTCTCTTAAAATGGATTGATCATGAGGTTTTCTGTTGAAAACATTTCTCCAAGACTCTCCATGATTTCAGAGTTTGATTCAACTCCTTTATGAATGTATCTCAAATCATTGTAATTTATAACGATAAACATAAAAACAAAAAAAATCTTTATGCTCAAAGATTATACATTTCATAAGTTCGTTGAACGCCTCCCAATCATCAATCTGTAGTCTCTCGCACTTGTTGATCCGTTAGAAATTTGTTGGCTTGTCGGGGCTTAGGTAATGAATTTAAGACCAAGAACCCTAAAGAGTAGTGTTTTTTGTCAAAGTCTTTTAGGAGGACAATTTTCATGTTTATGTTTCCAAGTTTCATAATTTTTACCGATTATAAAAGTTGGTGTTTTTTAATAGTGTATATAAAAAAGAGTTATGGATTAAAAAGGTTGCGACATCTTTGAGAACTCAAAATAAATAACGATTTGCATAAGCACAAAATTATCACATAATTCGATCACATGTATCATATTAAAATCTCCAAAAAAATATGAACATGCATCATTTTGATAGAAAAGTCTAACATCTCAAAATAGTTTAAATAAGCCCAACGGGGTGGGTCATTATTTAAACACATTCTGAGCCAAAGAAAGGTTATGGTTACAAACTAAGAAAAAATATATTCAAAGAGTTATAAACCTTTAATATCCAGATTTTCCCAATAGTTGGCTCTCTCACTTTGACCAATATAAGATTGGTGAAGCCGAGGGGACTTGTTAGGAAGTATATGCATATCAATCTTATCCCAAGTAATAACCATGATTAAATCTAAATTATAATTTAAAATTTTCTTTGAGGCCTCCCTTCACGGGGTCCAACATAAATCTTTATGTTTATACTTATAAGCAAATCAATAATAATCCACAATCATCCGTTTGGAATTCATTCATGTGAAAGTGACTATCTTTTTACCTTTCTTTCCATTCCGTATGGGTTTTTGGAATTTCTCTTTTTTCACAGAATTCACAAATAAATAAATCATGGAGGTAAAAAATAATTCAATTTTATTATCCTCTCATCAATAAAATTGTCAATTAATTATTTAAAACATACTTAGTAATTTTTTTGAAATGAGATTTTTTCTCAAAAACAATTTTTCATGCATCGCGCTTATATTCAAAAATATAATTAAATTAGAAAAGGACCTCAATTTTAGACCCAAAATAAATTAAACATCAAAATAAAATTAAACATATTGGGAACATATATCCATCCAATGTCACGGTTAATTTTTGTCATTTCTCCAAGACTCTCCATGATCTTGATTCAACTCCTTTAAATCATCTTCATAGCCTTATACATTTCGTTAATTTGAACGTCTCGAAAAGTCTCTCACTTGTCACCGCAACATGTTCTTTAAAACGTCCCTCCGCTAGGTCCCAAAAACGGGCTTCGGATTTTTATCACTTGTTGACCCGTTAAATGTTTTTTGTTTTGGAAGAGTTAGAAATTTTTTCATCAATTTTCGTTTCGAAGTTTCATAATTTTTGTCAAAAAAGTTGGTGTTTTTTGAACAGTATATAATAAAGGATTAAAAGGTTTGATGAAAAATAAATAAATTTTTTGCATAAGCACAAAATTATCACATAATTCGATCACATGTATCATATTAAAATCTCCAAAAAATATGAACATGCATCAGCCAACATCTCAAAATAGTTTAAATAAGCCACGTGGGGTGGGTCATTATTTAAACACATTCAAGCATGTTACAAACAAGAAAAATAAGCGGACCTTTAATATCCAGATTAATAGTTGGCTCACTTGACCAATATAAGATTGACAGGACTTCTGGGAAGTATATGCATATCAATCTTATACCAAGTAATAACCATGATTAAATACAATTATAATTTAAGCTTTGAACGAGCCTCATAAAGGGTCATCGCCGCCACTAATAATAATCCACAATCATCCGTTTGGAATTATCATTCATGTGAAAATTTATCTTTTCGGTCGCGTACATCGAATTTCTCCAAAAGAATTCACAAATAAATAAATCATGGAGGTAAAAAATAATTCAATTTTATTATCCGGAATAAAATTGTCAATTAATTATTTAAAACATACTTAGTAATTTTCGAAAGTGAGATTTTTCCAAAACAATTTTTCATGCATCGCATATTCAAATATAATTAAATACGCACGAAAATAAATTAAACATCAAAATAAAATTAAACATATTGGGAACATATATCCAATTGTCACGGTTAATTTTTGTCATGTCTTGATCTTGAGAAATCATCTTCATAGCCTTCATCGTTCGTCTCGAAAAGCTCCCACTGATCAAATCCTCCGCTTTCAGTCCGAACGACGTACAACAAGTAGCTCACGGTTTTAAACACGTTGCCTGCGACACTGATTAAAGCCACCCCAGGTCTTGCCGATTCCCTCGCTTTCGATTCTTATAGGATCATTAAGATTGGTATCGTGGAATAGTGCAATCTACTATAACCTTCGGTTTCATAGTTTTTAATTCTGAGGTCTAATTTTTAATTTAATCTTTAATCGTGATCTCTATATCACTAAATTAACTACAATATAAAGTCAATCTTCTTTTTATTTGAACAATTATGCATCGTGAATTCTAAATATATGTAACATTTAATCAATGATATTTAAATTAATTAGTGATAAATAATTTATTTGCAAAGAAATAAAACATTCAAATATTTAAAAGCGGTTATAAAAATTTAAAAGAATCTTTTTGCATTTAACCCTAAAAAGCAAAAAGTGTGGGGACCCTCATGACCCTCATGAGGTTGGAGCTCCAAGAGGACCGTAATATTGCTTAATTAGATAAGGATTGACCAAGACTCCTATAGATTGAACAATGGGATAAAATCATATTTGAAAGGTAGTTAGGTCTTCCCGCTTTGAGGAAGGATATTCCTCTGGTATCATAAGGGAGTTGGGACTTGTTGGTCCTACAAGGTACTAAGGACGAGCTTTCGGAAGTGTGTGGGGGGGGGGGGGGGGAGAGGGGTTGAATAGTCACCATATATCCTATTAAGTAAGATCCATTATGTAATATCCTTCAATTATAGTCAATTACTTCAAATATGTTTTTAACTTCTTCCATTCTTTAACCAACTGCTTTCCATCATTCCATATTTCTCAATTATGTTATCTACAAATTATCTTGCAAGACACAACATAAAAAATAAAAACAAAATTACAAGATGTTGGTTGTAAAAAAAATGACGAATTATTAATGTTATGACACATTAGTAAACACATTAAAAGCAACATCAATATATATATATATATATATATATATATACGCTGGTATATAAAGACAAATTATTTAATTGTCTCCCTCAATTCTGATCAAATATCATACTCCCTCTGTCTCATACTTGTTTATCCCTTTGCTTTCGGTACGAGTTTTTGATTGGGACGGAGGGAATAATATTTAAAGTGATAAAGTGATTTTTGATTGAGAGTATTGTAGTCTTTTCTATTTTATTGCTTTAGTAGATTATTTTTTATGTAAAAGTAATGACATGGGATGTAATTTTAAGATGTTGTGATGAATAATTTTTCGAAAGGGGTACACAAATATGAGACGAATGTAGTATTTGTATATCAACAATTGACAAATCTTCTTCTCTTTCTAACCAAATATCACATAATGAAAAATTGTTTCTCTAAATTCAAAGCTAAGAAAGCAAAAAATCCTTAGCAGCTTAATCTCGAATAATAGAGCAAATCAAAAAAGAATTAAGATCTGATTTAAGATAGGTTTTGTATGTTTTAATTACAACCCTATTGAAAGGGCGAAAATGCCCCTGAAAAAGGCTATTGATTTTTCAATAAAATAAATTTTGTTTGTGTGCCTAAATCATAGTACATGTATTTTTGAATGAAGGAAGTGCTCCCTCCATCCCAAGATGATTTGAACACTGAAAATGACATGCAAATCAAGTAAAGTGAGTTTTAGTAAGTTTGAGTGAAATAAATAAGGGTATTATGAGTGTATTAATATTATATTTGTTTCCATTTTAGGAGTGTTCAAGTAATGTTGGGACGTCCAAATAAGGCAAGTGTTCAAGTAATGTTGGGACGGAGGGAGTATATAATATATATTAGAGAAAAAAAGTTGAAACTGGGAGTACAGTTGTACCGCATGTCACCTAACAAGTCCGCCATTGGCGCCATGGGAGTATAATAAAGAGAGAATTTGGGAATTAAAGAAACCTGAACTAGGTTATGTATTTTCTAATATTGGATAGATAAGCAATATATAAAGAGAAAAATAAAAGGTGAGCCCAAAAGTGACCCGTACAAGTATAAGAGAGAGTCGCTGGCCCTAAAGTAACCAAGTGAAAAAACAAAAAAATGTCTTTGGCCCTAAAGTGACCAGACGATCAAATCAAACAAACAAGAAAACTCAACCACAACGATCACCCCAAGTCTCCAACAAGTGCATCGGGCTATGCCGCAGTCGATTGTCGTCTACTCTCACTGGGATGCTAGCAACGGATTTAACCATGGCTAGAGCCTCTGAAACAGATGGTATTGTAGTTGCTCGTGCCCGAGTATTGTGGATGGGGACCAGAGCGATAGGCTTTTGCTTTTTTCCTCCTTTAGGTCGTCCGGCCTTCTTCTTCGTCTCCTGCTCTGGTAATTTCTCTTCCGGTGGGCCAAGAGGGTCATTCGGAAAGTCTTCCACCTCTGCATCCGATTTCGAAGCTGTAGTTCCATCCCCCAAAGGTGAACCTGTGTACGTGGTGAGGCTGCTGTCTTCTTTGGAAGCTCCCAATATTCTGAATCCTGCACCTGATTAAAATCACTGTCGATATCCTCTTGGTTCTTACTGGACTCAAGGGTCTCATCCACAACTTGAGTAACATTAGAGGAAATCTCTATAACTGTACCATGTAGGTCATCCATGTCAAGTTGTCCCGCAGCCTTACCTAAATCATCGTAAGTAGGAAGGATCTCTTCCTCCTCTACTTCCTGCATCTCTGTGTCTTTTGTCTTATCAGTCTCAGATATCTCAGAAGATCCTGTATCCTTAAATCTACCATCCTTAGATTGGTCAGAAGCATCTGAATCCTGTTTTACTGTAGACTCTTTCCTGGACCATACCTTTTGTCTGCCTTCCTTACCAGGGCCAGGGGGTTTAACATTGTCATCTGGCTTTCCCTCTGGTAGATTCCCTCCATGTGAACGACAATTGTCAACCGAGTGACCAACTATCTGGCAGTGAGAACAAAATTTTGGGTGCTATTCGTATCCTACTGAGGCAATCGAGCAGTGTCCTGACCTCTCGTACATAATATTATATTCCTTGCCTTTACGGAGATCAAGTTCAATTAGGACACGGGCATAGTGACACATAGTTCGATTTCGGGTATGCTCATCAATACTCACAACCGGACCAAGGGCTGATGCAATACGTTCAATAATAGGCACATAGAAATATTTCATTTGCAATTCAAAAATCTGCACCCATACATTAACAATAGGAGAGCTAATTTTATAAGAATTGAACTCCGACACCCACTTTTGAAGTCTGATTGTCCCAAACTCCAAAGCCCAATACTGTTTCAAGAAAATTCTATTTCTTTCCCGCAAATCCGTCATTTGGATGTTAAAGTATCCTCTCCCCAAAGTGACCAGCTTCCAAGTTCCTTGGACATTCCAAACCTTGTCAAGAGAGGCTTTAAGTTCAGAAGTCGGCATCGGTTTAGCACCTTATTTTAGCAACACACGCCCAATAATAGAATTTTGCAAATCCATCACACCCCTTGCCTATGTAATTCATCATCTATGTTTACTGATAAAAATTCCCCCTTTCGGACTGGTTTGACAAGGGATGACGAAGGAGTAAGAGCATTTGCAAACGTCTTTTGCTGTGATGATAGCAAAGTGTCTACAGCCGGCAAGGCACTGGTATGCATAAGAGAGGGATTAGGAGGCTTACCAGAATTTGCGTTAGAGCCACCAGTAGCAGAAATCAACCCAGTTTTACCCAAATTGCGGTCTGCATTCAAAATCGAACCAGTAGGAGCAGGGAGTCCTGGTGAAATCCGTAATACGCATCCATGACAGTGGGAAACTCCGCGCGCGCAAGGGTTCGTCCCTGTGTTAATCTGAATCGCTGCAATATCAGAGGAATGAGAAACGTCCTGCAACGAGGATGCAGTCCCAACCCATCTAGGCTTATTTCATCAATTGACATCTTTAAATTAATTTAATAAATATTAAAGATAACAATTTAATAAAAATATAAATAATACTACTAGAAAAACTAAATTAAAAAAAATATATATCAGAACTACAATTTCAATGTGAATAGTCAAATAATTTGAGTACTACTTCAAACAAAATACAAACACAAACTTTTCGGTAAAATTTGTTCATAGTATAAAACTCATATCATTACATTTATAAAATAATATCACTACTCTTATAAACTAGTACCTATACCATTTAATACTATAATCTCAATTAATAAGTGTAATGGTATCATTTGATAAGTATAGTGGTATTAATTTGTAACTGTAGTGGTATAAATTTTATATATGAACAAATTTCGCCGAATACCTATTCAAATACAAATCATATTTAAAATTTTGAATCTTAGAACAAATACAAATAAAATATTCTAATAGTTTAATAAATCGAATTGAATACTGCAGTTTTCACATCGATCCATTTAACCACCTTCCACACATTTCACACAAAAATAAAATCTGAAAGTGTCATCTTCTGTCAAAAAAGCTTCCATATGGTTTATTTCAGTCTATTAATTTGTATGATCTTTTCAACTGATATAAGCTTAAGCACCACATGAACTGCTAGAATGAGATTAAATTCATAGTCTCCCAATTCATCCATCAAAACAGGCATTAGTTTGAAGAGACATTACAAAAATTATACTGAAAATGGCAGAGTATGATAAATCAACTCTATAATAATTTTATTTTTGTGAATTCTTGCTTCTTTTATGACCACGACAGCTTCATGTCCTTCCATTTTTTTTACTTCCTCAGGGAGTGAAGGATGTACTCAGCGTAAAGGTCCCTACACATTAGACGTTTACAATATAAAGATTCTTTCGATACTTTGATAATTATGAAAACGACGACTATTTACACTCAGGTATATGCTCAATACACCCACTTTGCAGCTATATGTGGTGGTACATGGTGCTAAAAACATTGTACATATGGGTGTATTGAGCAAAAAATTGAGTGCAAATAGCCACACCCTTGTCTGCATACAGTAAAATGAAGCTTACATGGAGTGTTGAATTGCATCCATGGCCATAGATGAGGGCAAAAACGCGTCAACTGCTACCTCTTTGTTTTCATTCTTCTTATCTATATACTAGTTCAGAAAATCAACATGAATAATCTTGATGAATAATAAATTTTTAAATTTAAAAAAAATATATAAAAAGGATACAGTCTTCAAAGAAGCGGCGGATTTCAGCAAGACGATGAGGTGGAAGCTGGCTGATGTCAGTGTAGTGGCGATACTCTGGATCATCAGCACATACTGCAATGATCTTATCGTCCTTTTCTCCCTATTGGACAAAAGATGTTTACAAACGAGCCTTTCAAATCAGTAGAGAATTTATATCACTTGGGGTGTGTTTGGTTCAAAATTCTTCGATGGGAACGGTAATGGGAATGAGCATGAGACAATTCTGGTGTTTAATGAGAACAAAAGATGGTCAACCTAAATTCATGATACTTTATATTGGGTAACGAGAATTAAAATAAGTTAATTTCCCCATTTTGATTACCAACCTCCCCTCCTATAATCATTTTTCCTCAAGAGTGACATTTGGGTGCACTAGTTGCACTGGTTCAACTGGCGCACAACTAATACTATTTAATAAAAAAACTAATACAAACAAACTAATACTTCTTAGTAAGACAACTAATACCATTTTATAATACACTAGTGGCATCGTGCAACTGGTGTATATAAGTTTTTGCCTTGATTCATTCAACTATTCTTCAACCAACATCCTCACTTATTCCAAAATTAAAGCAAAAAACAAACAATCTAACCATTACTCTTATTACAATTCACTATTCATGATTTCCGTTACCATTTCCATTGAAGAATTAGAACCAAACATCCCCTTAATAGTGGTATATCACTAATACCTGATCAATCATAGGCATAAGGCCTATGGCCCTGGCTCGGAGAAAACAACCCGGAACAACAGGTTCCTGAAAATTCAATCCACATCATCATGATGAATACGATTGGATTTTGATAGATACATGAGATATAAATAGTGTTATATACACTCTAGATATAGTTGCTTACCTGCATAATGACTAAAACATCCATGGGATCATTATCTTCACACAGTGTTCGAGGAATGAACCCATAGTTGTGAGGATAGACCACCGAAGAGTACAATACACGATCAACCTGCAGGGCATTTTACAGTTATGGAATTTATCAATTCATATAACAGTCGTTCTTAACAGCCACTTGTTTATACAGGTAGCAACCATAGCATACGAGCAGGACTGGAATCATACCTTGATCATACCAGTTTTCTTGTCAAGCTCGTATTTCACTTTACCTCCTTTGGGGATCTCAATAACCTGAATAAACAAACCAAATAATTGCATAAATAAGCTTAAACTAAGGAAAACAATATTCAAACAGAGCCTTTCATGATTTGTTTTAACACAAACTACGATCTCCCAGATTCAGATTCATTATTTATAAATATTAGCTTTCTAATTTATCATTTGAACTATATTACACATGAATAATGGTTGGAAAAGGGTAAAGAGTACATACGACGTTAATAATGGTTGGTGCTCCAGGTCCTGCAAATAGATACAAGACATATATCAGAAATGAAAACCACCTTAAAGAATCCTTAATAATGGGGCATATACTAATGTACACCAGTTGCACAGTGCAGCTCAAGTGCATTTTGAAATGGTATTAGTTAGTCAGTATTAGTTGTTTTCACTTAAATAACAGAAGCCCACATCTTCAATTACCGATTTCAAGGTCATGCCAGGGATGAGCAGCCATTGATCTCCTGGACAAAGACGAGAGGATCCTCTCGTTCAAACGGGGAGTCGTCTTTTTAGGTACAGATTCAACTCCATCCTCGCTGCTCATTTTTACCTTGCCTAAAGAAATAAGAAGATATGAGTCCCATTAGAATTAATCCTCATTCCTAAAAACTGATTCTTTTTTCCAATTTCAATTAATCACAATTCATGACTCAAAAAGCGTATCAAATCAGAAACTTTGGAAAGGTAATCATCGATTGAACTAATTTGCACAACTATACAACTCATTCTAAATTCTGATCCTAAAAATACTGATGAATCTTCACAAAATAGACATCATAAACGAAACAAAAACAATTGGAAAAAAGCTAAAAACATAAACTTTGAGCTTCCTGATAGATCTAACTATATGAGTCAACAGATGAAAATGTACAAGTAAATAACAAAAAAAGGATACAAAGTGTAAGCAGCCCACACCAAACAAAATCGAGCTTAAATCATCATTCATAATCTTGAACAGGGGAAGAACAAGAAAATCTCATAATACAGACAAATAGAGATTCAAGAATCCCATATCATATAGGTATCATCTACGTGTGAATAAAACTCAACTAATAGTTCTACCGCATCAAGAAACTCAAAGATCACCGATTTAATCAATAGTTTGAACTCTAAACTGGGAAAGACAGCCATCAAGAAACCAAGAACATAATAAATTTATAAAAGAAATTGAAAAATCAGGGGGAAAAAGAGTACCTGAGAAAGAAATCAGAAAGAAAGAGGGTGGAAATGGGAGAGTCATTTCTTTTTTAGTAGTTTATTAGTCTTATTTAAAAACTTTTAACTATTTTTTCAAATATTATCAATTTTTAAAAAAAAAATTTACAAACACTGTCAACTTTTACTATTAATCATTTTTTTCATAATCACTTATTTAGAACCATAATTTTTTGCAAACACCCCCAAAATTTATATTATTATAACTATAAATTAGTATTATAAAATTTATTAATTGATACTTTCTCATTTCTAATCTTAATTACACTATTTTCGTTTTGGGCGTCTCAATCTTGATTACATATTTTCTTAAATGGAAATACTCATTTTATCACTTTATTACATAAAATACTAATAAACAACTCTTTATACATGTAATATTTTTTCACTTTATCACATAAAATACTAATAAACATTTATTTCTACCACCAACACTTTATCACTTTATCACATAAAATACTAATAAATAATTTTTTCTTAATCTCCGAGCATACAGTAACTAAGTAATCAAGATTGGGATGGAGGGAGTATCATTATGTTTTTATAAATTGATATCATGGCATTATGACAAAAATTTATGTGAAACCGAGATCACCCTGAACTCAGTTTTTTTAGTATCACTGTTATATATAAAAATTCTCACTGTTATACATAAAAACTATCATTGTTATGCACAAAAACAATCACAATTTAGAAAATATTTTATATTTTTAAAAAGTGAACAAACTAATGAGACAGAGGGAATATTAATTGAGGTAAATATTGACATAAATTTTTTTTTTAAATTTATCTGGAAAAATTGAAAATGACACTCAAAAAAATAAAAGGGAGTATTAAATTTTTTAAGAGTCACATGCTATGCAATTAAAAAATATTGTTTAAATATGCATATTACTTTTACTAATTTTTCATCCGAGTGATGCTCGACAGGTCTTATATTTATTATATTATATAAAAATTATAAATTTATAGAGCTCCGATCTAATTTGAAAAGTATGACTCAAATATCAAGTGAATGTTGTCTCACGTGTGAGATAACTTCACACAAAAATCTATTTTAATATAATAATCCTATACATATATTTTTTTAAAATTTATGTACATTAATATTAGAGTGTCAATTCATGTTTAGTGTGTTAAAACTTTGATATATTATATTTTTAAAAAATTATATGTAATATTTGTCAACATCAATAGTGTTGTTTGCTTGTAATAAGACATTTATGATATAATTAATATATAAATATATATATATATATAATTAAATAAATTGAATATTTGAAGAAGAAAAGAAAAGTGAAGCTTAATTAAAAGAAAATATATATTTATCTTAAATCTATTTTTAAAAAAATCATCTAAAAATTAATTATTTAATAAAATAGAAAGCAAAATATCCATTACGCTAGTCAAATAATATTGTCTCATGAGAATAACAATTATAAAATTAACTAACGAAATTTAAAAAAAAATGCGCTATTTCAAAGCTATTAGGTTGAATAGAAAATTTCATATTGAGATTTTTCTCAAGTTAATATTTATCAAATCAGTGTTGTAAAATTAGAATGTATTTATTCAATTTTATACAAAATAATTAAATAAGACCACTTAAAAAATTCAAAGCATATTCGGAATAAATAGTGGTTTATAATGTGGGGAGAGAAAAGTATAAAAAATGTGAATGAATAATTATAGAAAGTACAGAGAGGGAGAGCTAAAAAAATTAACAGACAATTGTTGGGAGATGAATTTAATAAAGATGTATGATTTTGATTAGATCCCAAAACCCTGAGTATGAAATGTTCAGAATAATCTTGATAGTTGAGTCAGGATTCAGTTTTAGAGTATTCAGGATGATATCTGCAAAATGTATAGTTAGCAGATATAGATCAGGATATATTTTGTTAAGTTCAAGAAGACTCAAAGAAGTTTCAAAGAAACTCTAAGTTTCGAAGGTTTCAAAGGAGAAACCGAGAATCAAGACTCAAAGAGAAATCGAAAAACTCAAGACTCAAAGAGAAATCGAAGAAATCGGTGACTCGAGGAGAAACTCGGGAATGAAGACTTCGATATATCGACTCGATATCGTCAAGATATCGCCAAGACTCGAAAGACTCAAGACTCGAAGACCACCAAGACTCGAGAAGACTCAAAGACAAGACAAGATCAAGAATATCGGAAGGCACAAGAATTATCGAAGACTTCAAGAATGTCTTGAATGCTTAGTATAAACCTCGAATGTTCCGAGGGCACCGAGAATATCTATCATTCAAGGATCGCAATCGAAGATCGCGATTCCTTAGAAAAATAGATATTTGCCAAGACATTCAAATGCAGACAAAAGGAACTAAGACAAAGTGTTGTTAAGGTTATATCAACTCAGAGTTTATAGCCAAAAGAGCCGTTGAAGGTGTCTACCTTTAACTGGAGATAAAAGTCAAAAAATGAGGACAAGATCAGCATACAAAATCTGACATCGACAAAGGATGTGTCGTTTAAAAAGATATCAGATGTACAAAAGTTCCAGACTGCAAAAAGTGAAGACCGACTACATGAAAGGCTATTGCCTAAAACGTGTTAGGGAGTTTCAAACCCTAAATATAGCCGTTCCTCACACACCATAAGAGGAAACTCACGAAGCTATCTCTCCAACGGATAGTTTTTCAAGAGTGACCTTGGTGTTTGCCTATAAATACTTGTGACCCTCTACATTGTAAGGTTACGGGAAATTTGTAAGCAACTCAAGAGCTCAAACTTATTATTGCAAGTTGAAGTACTCAAAAAACCGAGAATTTCCCAAGTGCTTTATTTCGAAGAGAGCTCACTAAACTAAGTCTAGCTTGATAAGATTTATCCAAAGCTTAGTCGAGATATCCTAGCCTTTGCATTGTACTTCATTGTAAAGGATATCTCATCCTAGTTGGAAACCAACCAAGAAACCCCAAACCCTTGAGAAGGTAGTTTGAGTGTGATTGTTGGTGAGAAGAGTTGTAAAGAGTGAGTAAACTACGCGGAGTAGTCAGAAAGCTCTAAGAGGAGAAGTTAGTAAGCTACAGAGGTAGTCTGAAAGCTTGTTTGTGTTTGAGTAAGTAAACTACGGAGGTAGTCAGAAAGCTCAAGGTCGGGTTGAGTAAGTAAACTACGTGGAGTAGTCAGAAAGCTCAGGGCCTAGTTGAGTAAGTAAACTACGCGAGGTAGTCAGAAAGCTCAGAAATGATTAGTGAATTTCTCTGAGGATCAGAGAGAGTGGACGTAGGAGCTTGAGTCTCTGAACCACTATAAATTGTTGTGTTGTTTATTGCTTTCTTTATTTGTGCTTAACTGTTGCATTGACTTGAATTTGAAACATACTTTTCACTGATATTCAGTTGGAATCAATCCACTAAAGTTGCATAACTGAATCACAGCTTAATCACTATTTCATTCAGGAAGGTTTTCAGCAAAGCTTAAAACGAGTATAAACTAAGGGCCAACCATTCCGCACATCTGAGTAGCTAGAACAGATAGTTACCAAACTGAACTTACTCTTCTGAGGGTTCAGTAAGTTAGTTATCTGATCCAAGCAACTCAGGATCTCTGAAACTCAGGACTCAGTTGGGATTATCTGAGGTTTCTGAAAGCAGCTCAGGATCACTGTCTCAGTAGACTTTGACTCAGAGCAATTTGTTCTTCTCAGGACCTAATCATCAGGACAACCTGACCCAAGCTGACCTTAGTAAGAAAAAGTTTTAAAAACACTGAACAAGTGTATTCCCCCCCCCATACACGTGTAAGACTCATTTGCACCGGGACCAACAAGTGGTATCAGAGCAGTGGTTCAACTTGACCACCTGCTTTGTTGACCAAAGTTTTATTTGCTAAAAATACTTGTGGTCTATCTGAACTGATCTTATTTGCTGAGTTCTTAAAAGACTCAGATAAAAATGTCTTCTAAGAAACTTCCCATGTTCTCAGTGGAGAACTATGATTTGTGGAGATTGAGAATGCAGGCTCATCTGTATTCCAAACATGAACGAATGTGGAGAGTGGTCTCTGAAGGACCATTCCAATTTACTGTGGTGAATCCCAGAGGAACAGAAAATGAGAGAAATGATCCTAGAGCAGAATTTTCTAAGTCTGATGACCAACTGACTCCTGAGGAGAGAAAGTTAGTTAATTTAGACTATATTGCAAAGGACACACTATACAGTACAATTGATGATGGTGTGATGGGAATGATTTCTCACTGCAATACTGCAAAAGAAATTTGGGATACACTAGCTGTAATGTGTCAAGGCACAGATCATATCAAGGAAAACAAACTTTCAGTTGCAATAGGAAAGTTTGATAGTTTTGAGATGGAAGAAGGTGAATCAATTGACAAATTGGAAGTCAGATTCACTAGTATTATGAATGATCTAAATGCACTTGGAAAGAAATATCCACAGAGAGAAGTTGCATTGAAAATTCTTAGAGGTCTTTCTAAGAAATGGGATATACATGCAGTGGTGATTGAAAACACCAAAAACATTAATTCAATGCCATATCAACAAGTCTTCTCTGAGCTGAAGGCCTATGAGTTTGTAATTGATAAGAAATCCAAAAAGGCTGACAGCAAAGATGATTCATCATCTAGTAAGAATGTGGCTTTTAAGGCTAAAGATAAAACCTGTAAAACTAGAGAGTCTGAGAACTCCCATGCTAAAAATCAGGATGAGCTTGAGGAAAAGCTAGCACTGATGGCAAGGAGGTTTGAAAGACTTAATAGTAGATTTGGAAAATATAAAAGCTATTACAGGAGCCACAGGTACCAGAAGAAACCTGAGGACAGATCAACTGAAAAGAAGAAAGACCTAAAAACTGAAGGATCTTCATCTAAGAGGAAGGACTCCAAGTCCAAGGAAGAAAGTGACCAGGATGATGATTCCAACAAAAGGTGCTAATCGGGCCAAAAGAAAGGTCACTTCCAAATGATTGTCCCGACTGGAAAAGCAAGGAGAGAAGAGAAAGACAAGCTAAAAGAGACAAGAAGTTCTCTAGCAAAAAGGCCATGGTTGCGTAAAGAAGAACATTCTCGAGGAGGATCTAGCTCTTCGGATGAAATATTCTCGACAAAGGAAAGTGATGACATCCGGGTTCGATGGCCATTGAGGAGGTAAACTCTTCTTTCTCTGTTGTTGCTCCTCCCACACTAGCACAAGAGTTGTCAAGTTCAATCAAAAAAATAATTTGACTCGATGGATTCTTTTGAGAGTCTAATGAAGGATTATCTTTGTTTTACAGAATCGCTAAATGAAACTCAAGAGCGAATATAAGGAATCAAGGCTGAAAATCTTAAATGGAAAGACTCTAGCAAAATCAAAAATCACTTCTCAATTGATGGGAGCTACCGATGAACTGGATGTTCGAAAGTACAACTCTTAGAGAAAGAGAAGTTGATAGTGACCCTAATCGAAAAAGCTAGAGAAATCCAATCAAGAGATTCAAAATCGACGTAACTAAATTCAATGACCTCTCGAGAAGCATGAAACTCTACAGAATCGTGAGGATAGTGCACGAAAGAAGTTAACTCTATTGAATCGATCTAATGTAATAGATGAAATTGAGAGTTACCAAAGATCTGTCACTATAAAAAACTGGATTAGGATATATTCGAGGGAACCTCACAAGGTCATCCCAATGCTTTAAATCAAGTAGCAAGAAGACAATCTTTGTTAAATCTATGGCACCTACACTTCAAACCAAGAAATGCCAAAGGTCTTTGGAGGGAGGAAAAGGACCTATGGTTCCAAAAAACCCGAATGATCGGTAAAAAAGCCCAAACCTCGGTGAAGGCTAGAAAAACTGAGCACTTTCGGTTGAAAAATTCGTGCAAGTACTTCAAAGCCTCAGGCTAAGATTGCAAACCCGAAAAGGATCCACATTTGAACCATCGGAGGAATCTTCGAAGAGAAACACTTTCGCAGAGATATTCTCAACCGAAGAGACCAAGTCCTCAAGATATCTTGAAAGACCCAATTTCAAAGACAGCAACCCGAACCCCACTTGCCTAAGGGTAAAGGTTACCCGAACCCGAAGTCAACAAAGATTTAGACCGGATGCACAAAAAAGCCTAAACATCTCAACAAAAGGCCCGAACCAAAGAAAAATTCAAAAGGCTCATGTTCATGCTAAAAATAGCACACATACACGTAAAAAACCTAAGGCACCCGTAGTAGTGAATGTGTATGTTGATGTTTATTGAAGACAAATTAGCCACTCTAAAGTAATTAGAGTTGTCAGGCAGATTTGGATTCCGAAAGGTACAGCTAACCTTGTAGAACCCTACACAAATTGGGTACCTAAGAATTGATCTGTTTTTCAGGAGGAAAACAAGGGCACTAAGCTAATTAAAGATCACATAGCACTGATGAGCAGAGATGAAAAAGCCCCTGATGTATGGTATCTTGACAGTGGATGCTCAAGACATATAGCAGATTCAAGAAGATACTCAAAGTGACTATGTTGAACAAAGAGGCCCGCAGATCACTTTTGGAGATAACTCCAAGGGACAGACTGAAGGATATGGAACTTTGGAAATCGACTCAGTTCATATCCATGGTGTTTCATATGTAACTGGATTGATGCATAACTTGCTTTCAATAAGCCAATTCTGTGATAAAGGTTTTTATGTTGAGTTCTCTAAGAACTTATGTTATGTGAAAGATGATATCTCACAGAAAATATTACTGACTGGTACAAGAAAAGGAAATGTGTATCTTGTTGATTGGAGTTCAACTCCTAAAGATACATGTTTGGTTGCAAAAAGTTCCACAGATACCAGTTGGTTATGGCATAAAAGAATGAATCACCTGAATTTTAAAACCCTGAATAAGCTTGCAAGATTAGCTCTTGTGAGAGGGTTGCCTATTGAAGTGTTCAGTAAGGAACATATTTGTGATGCATGCCAAAAAGGAAAACAAATTAGAGCATCATTTAAAAGCAAAGTAGATGTTTCTACTGAAAGAATACTTCAGTTATTGCATATGGATCTCTTTGGTCCTATAACACCAGTGAGCACTAATGGCAGGAAATACACACTAGTAGTAGTTGATGACTACTCAATATATACTTGGGTCATATTCTTACTCAGTAAGAAAGAGACTCGAATAAACTGCCGAAATTCTTGAAAAGGCTCAAGATTGAGAAAAATCGAAAGTGTGGTCAAAATCGGATCGACAAGGAACCGAATTTATAAATCATATTATATTCGATTATTAGGCAAAGAAATGGAATTTCTCATGAAACATCAGCTGCAAGGACCCCTCAACAAAATGGTGTTGCTGAAAGAAGGAACATAACTCTAAAAGAAGCTGCAAGAACTATGATAGCTGAAGCTTATATTCCTAAAAGGTTTTGGGCTGAAGCTATCAATACTGCATGCTACTCACAGAACAGATCCATGCTGACAAAGAGTCTAGGAAAAAGCGCCTTTATGAGCTTTGGAATGAAAGGAAGCCTCTTGTTTTTCTTTTTTTTTTCAGTGTTTGGTTGCAAGTGTTTCATACACAATAATGGTAAAGATCGATTGAAAACATTTGATAGTAAAAGTCGATGAAGGAATATTCTTAGGATATTCAAGTCAAGAAAGCTTTCGAGAGTTTACAAATCAGAGGACTCTTATTGTGGAAGAAAAACACCTCATGTTGTTTTTTTTGAATCTACTTGTGTTCGGAAAAACAGAACATGATGCAGATGAACCCACCAAGAGGATCACCAGATTAAGCACGAAAAAAGAATGACAAATCATTCAATTGAACACGAAAGAAGAAGAAGTCACACATTCTATGATTGGAGTGACTCGGACTCGAATAAAGAAGTTCGAGAATGGAACTCGGGATGGTGAGACTCCGGGAAAGCCAACACACACTAAAGGTGACCAATAACTGAAACAGACACCGCCTCGCACTTCGGTATGTGATGCCAAATGAAGATGTGGTCACAACGAGGCAAATTCTGAATCTATCAACCAAAGGGGAACAAATGTCTCCGACAATGTTCGAATAGAATTTCCCTATAAGAAGATGATTCCCTTTCTCTCTTTCGTTGTTCCCTAAGTTTATGAATTAATCAACCTAACATTTCAAATGTTGAGGATACTATTGAAGGGGGGACATCTAGAAGAAGATGGTTAGATAGTCATCCTACAAGTCAGATTGTGGGTGATCTAACTGATGGTGTCAAAACAAGAAGGTTCCATGGTGAGAGTGCACTATTCTCAACCGCTTCCTATCGGGAGAAAGAGCTCACCGAGATTGGTGAAGCTCTACAAGATTCTCATTGGATTCTTGCTATGCAAGATGAAATGAATCAATTTTCAAGGAATGAAGTATGGGAGCTAGTAGATAGACCTGAAAGGCACAATGTCATTGGAACCAAGTGGGTATTTAAGAATAAAAGAGATGAAAATAACAACATTGTAAGAAACAAGGCAAGGCTAGTTGCACAAGGTTATTCCCAAGAAGAAGGCTTGGATTATGATGAAACCTTTGCACCAGTTGCAAGACTAGAAGCCATCAGATTGTTTCTTGCATATCTTGCCCACATGAAGTTCACGATCTATCAAATGGATGTGAAAAGTGCATTTCCGAATGGTGTGCTTAAAGAAGAGGTTTATGTGGAACAACCTCCCCGGTTTCAAACCGAATGACCAAGTTTACAGCTCGGAAAAAGCCTTGTATGGTCTTAAGAAAGCACCCGTGAGCATGGTATGATACTCTTTCTCGCTTTCTTCTTGACCATGGTTTTGTCAAAAAACCGCTTGATAGAAGATGGGGAAGATATCTTCTTGGTTCGGATATTTGTTGATGATATCATTTTGGATCCCCAATTCATCGGTTGTGTGAAAAGTTTTCTAATCGATGAAAGGCAAATTGAGATGTCTATGATGGGGAGATGAATTTCTTTTTAGGTCTTCATCAACTGTGCAAAGTACACCGTAGATCCGATTGCCAAATATGGTGTATGACTGCAATGCGATTAGAATTCTATGAATACTAACTACAAGATGGATCCCGATTAAGGCAAAATCGATTGAGTCATCTGCGATTATAGAGGAATCATTGGATCATTGCTCTATCTCACGTGCCAAGTAGGCTCGATATAACATTTGCCGTTGGGATATGTGCAAGATACCAAGCTAATCCTAAGACTAGTCACATGGAGGTCGCCAAAAAGATACCGAAGTATCTTAAGGAACGAAGAATAGAGGATTATGGTATCGGTGATGATAACCTTGAATTAACCGTTACTCGATGTCGATTATGGAGGTTCTTGAGGTTGACGGAAGTCCACTACGAGAACTTGTCAATTCCTAGGAAGTAAGTCGATATCTTGGTTTTCAAGAAATAGACCTTAGTAGCAACCAAGATTATCGAAGTTGAATACATGGTCGCGAAGGAAGTTGTGCTCGATTCTTTGCCTCGAACAACAATTAAGGGATTATAAAGTTGTAGCTAATGAAGTACCAATATTTTGTGACAATAATAGTGTCATTGCTATTTCACAAAATTCGGTATTGCACACCGTGATGCAAGCATGTGGATATCGACATCGCTTCATCGTAGATCGGTCGAGAAAAGGAAAATAAGGATGGAGAAAATTCATATCGATAGCAGAGAGTCATATCTTGACTAAACCTTTGGTCAATCAAGATTTCAGAACTTTCGTTGAATTAGGGATGTTAGATCCGTGTATAGAGTAAAATCAAAAAATTGAAGGTTTTCGGATGCATGAAGTTTTCTCGAAATTTTCTTGAAGCTCAGGATAAAATGGAAATCTTGAATCGAAGTCTCGAAAACTCAGATTCTTCAAGGTCAAGATTTCGGTGTCATCTTCGAACCCATTCAAGACTTCGATTATTATATCGACATTTTATCAAGGTCAATACTCGAAAGACCGATAGAGAGAAATTAGTCTCAAGAAGTAATGACTCATGCGACTCATTTATTGCTTAAGTAAAACTTCGGTAATCATTTGCAATAAATACAAAACACCTAAGGAATGTTTTTGGGATCTTTTGAAATTCGAAGAAGGTCAACGAATATTTAATGCTCGTTACATTAATGACCAATAAGGATATATTAGCGCTTACTTTTCTTTTAAGATAGATCGTTGCATTCCCCGATTAATCGGCGATTAATCTCAACCGTTGTTTTTCACCTAACCAACGCGAAAATCCCCATCTCTCGGTTATATATTCCCCCAAGAAGCCATTCAAGCCAAAATTTTATCAAACCCTTCGTTCCCAAATCCTTTGCAATTAAAATCCCTTTGCCCAGAAATCTCCAAACCCTAAATCCCCAAATCTCTAAAATGGCTCCTACCGTCTTCGAACGTTTGGCCGAAACCAATAAACCTTGGTATGAGTTCGTTGTCTCGCTCGAAAGCACAACCAACTCTAAACCGTAAGAAGAGGCTCTTCATATGATTCGCTTTGCCAAGCTCACCCATCTAGTCGCAAGTTTTACCGGAAGAGTATCTGAAAAGAGGTAATCGAATTCATCTGTAATATGAAGATAGATGAAGAGGATAATATACACTCAGATATTACTGTATCACATTTAGAGCACTCGTCTAAATACATCGATTTTGAGAGGGATTTGTATATAGTTCTGAAAAATTTAAACGATGTTTTTGAGCTTTGTGATAGAGGAGAGGATCCCGGGCCGTATATATGCTCTGCAGAGAAAGCAGGAGTATTTAGATAGGATTCTTTGAGAATCCTGTAAAATTTGAGGCTACACTGCATAAGAAACATTTGAAGCCACAATATAGAGTGTTGTTGGATATTGTGAGCAAATGCATCATGAGCCATTCGGGGAGTTTTGAGCAGATTAGTACCCCGAAGCTTAGATTAATGGCGGCGATCGAGGCTTCACCCACCACCGACTTCAACTGGCTGAAATTTTTGATTCAGATGGTGAGTGAGCAAGCCAAGGTCATCAAGAAGGTTGACGGGGCTATCACGATTAAAGGCAAGATCCACCATGCAACCAAAATAGCATTTATTTTGGAGATGTGCAGAGAGGAGGAGGATATCTTTGCCAATTCGACCCTATTCCCCAAGTCCAAGGTGCTCTTCAAGCCCATTGCTGTGAAGAAGCAGGCCATCAGGGGGAAGAAAGAAAAGAAAGCAGAATCACCAAGTGGTGCTGCTGCTAAAGAGACCCAACAAACCAGGGGGAAGGTTTTGTTGGAAGCCAAGAGAGAGCAGGGTGAGAAGTTGAAGCAGAAAACCCTCGCTCCTAAGCGCAGAAGGATGGTGGTTCTCACAGATGAAGATGGCAGAATTCTGAAGAGATCCAACCTGAGAGCCAAGCCGCTCAGAAATTGCCATTGCAAGTTTTGGCTCAGGTTATGTCTAAGGCACAAGACCAGATTGAGGAGCAGGTCTTCTCTGAGGTGCTTGAGACATCGCTCAGCTTAGACAAAATTTCTCAGGAAATTTTTAAAGGAACTCAGGCCTCAGAGATTCCTACCAAAGATGTGCCGGCTCAGACAACAGAGCCAACTCAGAGTCAAACTGAGGATGTGCCACCTCAAAGCCTCAACCTACTCGATGCAAATCGAGGACTGATTGCACAACCTTCAGATCTTTGCCGAGACTCGGGGAGAGCAAATGAGTTTTGATGAGCTCTGAGTGAGCTACTTTTGATCACCCGATGCTTTTTCGAACTAGAAAGCCCGAGATTGAAGAAGGGCAAAGCTGAAGAAACCGAGTGGAGGAGCAAGGGGGAACAGTTCATCCTTGACCGCATTCCCTGATCTGCAAGATGTCTTCTTCAGATTAAGGTCGATGGTTTTCATCCTCAATCAGACTCTTCCGGAGATGCTTAACATTACTGCATTCAGAGGGGAAGACTGGTGGAATGAGGAGACAACTTTCCTAACTGAGTTCTCAGAATTCAGGAAGACAAAGCTCAGGATGAAAAATTCCGACTTTGATGAGCTCGTTCAGAAGAAGTTAGCCGAGAGGAGAGCTACTGAAGTTGGTGCCCCTAGCAGCAGAGACAAATCTCAAGATGGGGACCAACAGGGAGATGCTGAGGATCAGTCTCAGATGGAGAAGGAAACTTCTTGTGTCGATCAACCGTAAATCATTCAACCTCGATCGGAAAGTTAAGACTCTTCGTACCTTTTGGCACTATTAAAAAATTATGCCAAAGTTAATTAAAGTTTCTATCTTTAACTCAATTGTTATCGATGTACGATCGAGGCTCGATTGGAGACCGGAGCTCGATGAAGTCGATGCTCGGTGCAGATCGACCACTTAGGTTGTGTCTCAACCTCGATGATGATCAATTAGCATGTATATGCGAATGTTCCCGAGATCGACCTCACTCCCTTGATGGAGAAGTTTGAGAAGGTTGAGCCAATGATGAACAAGATTGCTCGATGGAAGAGACATTGGCGAATAAGCTCGTAAAATGGAGAATCTTAGTCACTCTTCAATCGGACCGTGCAAATTCAAGACACTCGACCTCAAAGATGACCTCCATGGAAGACAAGTCGAATGAAAAGTCGGAGGAGTCAAGGTCGAGCCGAAAAGCCGAATCAAATGTAAGCACCAGAGAGAACCCAATTTCTAGAGGTGAAATTGGCAGAAGAATGAAGTGTTGATCAAATCATTGTTTGAGGAAATGAGCTCAATGCTCATGACCAAGATGACAGAGATGTTTAAAGAAGCTCTCTCGCCGGTTGCCCATCTCTCCAAGAATTTTCTCGTGGGCTAAGAACCACATCGTGAGGTCGAAGATGAACAAGATCGATTAGCGAGGAGAGGTGCTTGCCGTGTGAGCAAAGAGCAATACCACATGGACACAACACTCTCCAGACTTCTTCCAAAGTACAGTGCGAAGGGAAAAGGAAGGTGAAGACTTCGTGAAGTTATTGCACGTCTTATGGAGAAAAAAAGGCTCGAAAAAGATCTTTGAAATGTATATTCTATCTAAAGCCTTGAAGGAAGTCGAAGCTACTGAGAAGATGAAGTTCGTTCAGGTGGAGAAGCCGATCTACACTCAGGTTTCTGAGGAAACCATGCTTGAAGTTGCAAGAGAGAAACTGAGTGGTAGAACTAAGGTTGGAAATCAAGCCAGTCACGCGTTCTTTGAATTACCTATGAAGAGGAAAAGCCTTGGGCATTGTTGAACCCGAAAAGAACGTGCTTCAAGGCTTCTAAGCCGAAGGTGAGAAAAGTCGATGGAAGAGTTAGAAGAGTCTGCAGGTCGCCAGGAAGAAGAAAGTCTTCAACACGAAGAATGCTCAAGACACTCCGGATAGAAACAAAGCTAAGAAAGTCGCTGCTTCGGTCCTGCGCTGCGCGCTCGTGATCGTAAAAAGAAGATCAAGAGGAGCCAAGCGAAGAGTGGATTCAAAAGTTTGCGAGCAAAAGGAGAGAGACATCAAAAGCACTGAAATGGCCACACGTTGATAAATAGATGCCTATCAAATTCAACGATGTGTGGGAAGAGGTCAAGAGAACCTTCTGGTTCTACTATGATGTGCTCAGGGAATGGAGAGGGGAAAGCTCAGATCAGAATGAAGCGTTCATTGAATATCTCCTAACCTTCTATCCAAAATATCTCCAAAGTTGGATGAACCTAGCAGATGAAGGAAAGGTGCAGATAGTTGCCCCCGGTCCATATACCTACCCTCCTCCAAGACTTGATAATGGCATGGTGAATGAGAAAGCCATTATTCAAGAAATTGCTCAATATGCTGCTTAGTTGGGTTTGACAGGAAACAGTCCGGATATCATTAAGGAAAGAGATGCCCTGAAGAAGAGGTATTTCGGAATGTTCAACCTGGAAGTGCCCGCTGATGAAGTTGAAGAAGATGCAAGCTGAAGAGCAGATGCAAACTGAAGAGCAGAAGACTGAAGAGCCAAATCTGAAGACTGAAGACTGAAGACTGAAGACTTACCTGAAAACACTTGTAATTTTTTTTTTGTCTTTTGATTTTTTTTTTGATAAATTTCATTGTAACCTGTAACAGACTACTCATCATCAATGAAAATTTATCATTTATGATCAAAAGATAATAGCTCATTATCTTATTTACATGTCTTTTACTTTTGATATGCTGAATGATTGTCTCTGAATTAACTGTGTATGAGGGAAACTGTTTAAGTATTTGGTGATGAACAATTTAAGAAGATTCATTACTGAAGAAATTGTTGAATGATTAATTGTTGGGAGATTCTCTGATTTAGGAATTTGAGACATAACCAATCTTGTAATAGGATAAAACTGAAACCTGAGTATAGGTTTAGATGTTTGTAACAAGATAGGTTTTGGCATCATCAAAAAGGGGGAAATTGTTGGGAGATAAATTTAATAAAGATGTATGATTTTGATTAGATCCCAAAACCCCGAAAAGTATGACATGTTCGTAATAATAATCTTGATAGTTGAGTCGATTCGGTTTTAGAGTATTCAGATGATATCCGCAAAATGTATAGTTAGCGATATAGATCGGGGATAGATTTTGTTAAGTCTTCAAGACTCAAGAAGTTTCAAAGAAACCGGTTTCAAATATGAAATCAAGTTTCGAGGTTTCAAAGGAGAAAACGAGAATCAAGACTCAAAGGAGAAATCGAGAAATCAAGACTCAAAGGAGAAATCGAGAAATCAAGACTCAAAGAGAAATCGAGGAATCAAGACTCAAAGATGAAGACTCAAAAGATATATCACCAAGATATCGCTAAAGACTCGAAGACTCAAGACTCGAAGACCAAGACTCGTAAGACTCAAGACAAAGATCAAGATCAAGATCAAGAATATCAAGGCACAAGAATTATCAAGACTCAAGAATGTACCGAATGCTCAAGATAAAACCTCGAATGTTCCGAGGCACCGAGAATATCTATCCGGGGATGCAATATCGGTAAGATCGCGATTCCTTAGAAAAATAGATATTTTGCCAAGACATTCAAATGCGCATAAAAGAACTAAGACAAAGTGTTGTTAAGGTTATATCAACTCGTAGTTTATACCAAAAGAGCTGCTGAAGGTGTCTACCTTTAATCGAGACAAAAGTAAAAAAGTTGGAGACAACATCAGATAAAATCGACAATCGACAAAGGATGTGTCATTGAAAAAAAGATGTCAGATGTACAAAAGTTCCAGACTGCAAAAAGTGAAGACCGGCTACATGAAAGGCTATTGCCTAAAACGTGTTAGGGAGTTTCAAACCCTAAATATAGCCGTTCCTCACACACCATAAGAGGAAACTCACGAAGCTATCTCTCCAACAGATAGTTTTTCAAGAGTGACCTTGGTGTTTGCCTATAAATACTTGTGACCCTCTACATTGTAAGGTTATGGGAAATTTGTAAGCAACTCAAGAACTCAAACTTATTATTGCAAGTTTAAGTACTCGAAAAACCGAGAATTTCCCAAGTGCTTTATTTCGAAGAGAGCTCACTAAACTAAGCCTAGCTTGATAAGATTTATCCAAAGCTTAGTCGAGATATCCTAGCCTTTGCATTGTACTTCATTGTAAAGGATATCTCATCCTAGTTGGAAACCAACCAAGAAACCCCAAACCCTTGAGAAGGTAGTTTGAGTGTGATTGTTGGTGAGAAGAGTTGTAAAAGAGGAGTAAACTACGCTGAGTAGTCGTAAAGCTCTAAGAGGAGAAGTTAGTAAGCTCACGAGGTAGTCCTCAAAGCTTGTTTGTGTTTGAGTAAGTAAACTACGGAGGTAGCCGTAAAGCTCAAGGTCGGGTTGAGTAAGTAAACTACGTGGAGTAGTCGAAAGCTCGAAGGAGTTGAGTAAGTAAACTACGCGAGGTAGTCGAAAAGCTCGTAAGTGATTGGTGAATTTCTCTGGAGGATCGTAGAGAGTGGACGAGGGAGCTTGAGTCTCCCGAACCACTATAAATTGCTGTGTTGTTTATTGCTTTCTTTATATGTGCTTAACTGTTGCATTGACTTGAATTTGAAAGCATACTTTTCACTGATATTCAGTTGGAATCAATCCACTGAAGTTGCATAACTGAATCACAGCCTAATCACTATTTCATTCGTGAAGGTTTTCAAAGAAAAGCTTAAAACGAAGTATAAACTAAGGGCCAACCATTCCCGCACATCCGAGTAGCTAGAACAAATAGTTACCAAACCGAACTTACTCTTCCGAGGGTTCAAGAAGTTAGTTATTTGATCCAAAGCAACCAGATCTCTCAAACTCGTGACTCGGTTGGGATTATCTGAGGTTTTCAAAAGTTTCGGGATCACCGCCTCGAAGAGACTTTGACTCGAGCAATTTGTGCTTCTCAAGACCTAATCATCGTGACAACCCTGACAAGTGACCTCGAAGAAAAAAAGTTTTAAAAACACTGAACACGTGTATTCCCCCCATACACGTGTAAGACTCGTTTGCACCGGGACCAACAACAATTATTGTAAAGAGGAGAGAAAAAGAGTGGAAAATTTGTTGTTAAGAGGAGAGAGAAAGAAAAGAGAAAGGAAAATTTGTTGTTAAGAGGAGAGAGAAAGATAAGAGAAAGAGCAGGAATAGTTTTTTCCAGGATTTTGCTATTTTTATATATATATAGCTTTAACAATAAATATTTGATTATGAGTGAACCAAAAGAATCAAATTAAATATGTGTTAGAAGCATTTATTCTAAAATTCATCATTCAATATTATTATTTTTATCACAAAAATTATATATAGAGTAAAAAAAAAAATTATCCTATAGAACTTGTTGGAAGACCAACATTAATCAAAATAAAACTAACTATTTAAATTAGAAATTGAATAATATAAGATGTCATAAATATACCTTGTGCATTTTTCTGAGATGGGTTTTTATTTCTATTGATGATTTCTGAACTTTGTAATTTATTCAATATCAACTTAAAATAACACAATACAATAAATTAACAATTAAATCATAAAATTATAATAAAACTTCCACATTACAACAATAATTTGATTTATTTCACATTCATATATAAAATAAAAAAATACAACACCTTTACAAAATTAACAACATAACAAAACAAACAACACAATAACGCATAACATAGTACTCCTTTCGTCTCAAACTCTTTTGTATAATTACTGTGTGTGCGGTATTTAATGTAGACATGTCTATTAGTATTTGGGGTGATAAAGTGATGAGGGTGTAATAGACAATTCTACTTTATTGTAAAGAAGAATAATATTTATTAGATGTGATAAAGTGTTGAGGGTTTGAGTAAGTGACATATGGTAAATAAATTGCATTTGAAGGATTTGAGGTAAAATGAGTTTTGCCATTAAGGAAATGTATAAAAGAGTTTGGGACGGACCAAAACGTAAATTGTACAAACAAGTTTGGGACAGGAGGAGTAATACGCATCAATTAAAAAATTAAATTTAGAATATGTTACAAAGTTTGCGAACTTATATCTATTTTTTTATACTCCCCCAGTCCTATTTTTGATTACCCGGTTACTGTTGACACGGAGATTAAGAAAAGGTAGGAAATAATAGTATTAAATGGTGTAAAGTGGGTAAAGTGGGTTTGGTGGAAGGAAAAATGGTGTAAAGTGGGTTTGTGGAGAGGAATAATAATATTAAATAGTATTGAAAGTTGTTTTATTTCCTTTTTAAGAAATGGCCAAACAAAATTATGACGACTATTTACAGAAAGTGGACAATCAAAATTAGGACAGAGGGAGTATAAAAATACAGATGTTCGAAATAATATTAAATGATCAAATGATTGATCACTATGAAATTAAGTATTGAATGCAGTAAGTAAAGTGCGAGAGAGACTTTGGCAGAATGACTGCCTTTTGTATTAAATTCAGGTGTTCTTTGGGGTCTTAAGTGCCCATATTTATACTGTTTTGGAGAGCGGAGTTCACTCTCCATCTACCTAGTTCGGACACTAAATGGTTATACTTCCATTTAATGTCGGTACTTCATCTTACACTATATGTAAAACGCTACATGTACAAATTTCTTGATTTCCTATGAGAGGTCGATAGAAGGTCGCCTTAGCTCGTCGCGTGACACTTGACCAGCTTCTGAATCTTTGTCGTAGTTTTCCCAAAATAGGGCAACCAATGTTGTTGTCCCCCAATTTTGAGGAGTTGACTAACCATCTAGAGAGTATTTTTCTGACTGCGTACGAGAGAGCTCCTAGCGAACATTGTACTTTCTTGATGAATCTCTGGGCATCCTTCTTGTGAGCGATCTTGGGTGAACATGACTTGATGATCTCCAAGCGAACTATTTGGATGAGCTGCTTAAGGGATACAGCTTGTTGCTTGAGTACGAGGTTCTTACCCTAGCTCTTTATTTCTACTTAGCTCGTCAGCCTTGGGCTATCATAGAAGTAGTTCGGCGAGTTGGCATGATTGGGCGTTCCTAGAGGCGAGCTTGAAGGCCTTCGGTAAGCTCATAACTTGGGCTAACTCTGAGGAAAAAGGCTCACCAAATTGGGCTTTATTTGATGATAAACCATTAATGAACTAATGGGCTTGGGCCAGAATAGCTAGTGGTACAACAATATTCAAATCACATATGTGCATACATATTAAAACTAGAACTAATTAGTTTTAAAAAAAAATTGAATACAATTTTAACTGGTTTGGTAAGATTTATGGTTTACGATTTTAGGTTTGATGGTCCGACTAATTAATTGGGACTCCACTCTGCTATTTTTCTAAATATCTAATTATTGTCAAAATAGAACTTATAATAAAACATAGTAAAATATTGGGTTAATGTCAACGTATTGTAATTTAGGTTGAGTTCAATGTTAGCCCAGTAGTTTTGTTGGTTTATCAATTTTAAGCGTGAATTTATTTTTTTCCAAAAAAGATTTCACCAAATAGTTTAGGAATTTTAAATCCTTGTTCTATTTAGCTGGCTTGGGACCTTCATGTAGACAAAATAAGTCACCCATTTTTATTTTATCAAAATAATAATTATTAAAAAATAAAATATTAAAAAAAGTTTTATATATTTGGATTTATTAATTAAATATTATCTAAGTTTTTTATTTTCAAGTTTAATGATTATATGATAAAAAACATTTTTCCATTTCTAATTATATAATAAAATATTAAATCAACTCACTTAAAGTAATTCTTCAAAATGGCTGATTATGTACATAATAAAATTAATATGTACACGTGATTTTTTCTATATCAAATGTGAAAGAATTCTTTTTTTTTTAAGTAAAATAATATAAATATTTATATATGTTAGACATTATGTATGAGAAGTAAAAGAATAGTGGACCGAACATACAAGATAAATTAAGATTGTTTGCATCCAGAAGTCGCTCCACAATTCTCGGAGCTTTTTATTTCTCTTTCGTAGGGATCCCTTTAAGGCTTTGGGCCCGGGCCTCCGTTTCGCCGCCATCTAGCAGGTTTTGCCTCTAGTTTTTGTCCTTTCATTTCTTTTTGTTTCTTCAGTCGTCTGTTTTATCTTCCGATTATCTCTATTGTGTTTTTTCGCGTCGCGTTTGTGCCTAGGGTTTGTTGGTCTATTTTTACGTTCTCAACTGTTTAACGCTTGTGTTTGTTATTTCTGTGATTTTTTATTTCTGCAGACTTCGTGTGGTTTCTGTCCATATTCAGGGTTCTTCGGCATCTTACCAATGTCGGTAGGGTTTCTGAAGGAGGATGACTTGGATGTGTTGGATTTGGGGTCGTCGCTCAGTGATAGGAGGGATCGATCGAAACCCTCTTATTTGGTGGGGATGATTTTCTCGTAGAAATCTCCAAATACCTTCGCATTAATGGAGGTACTTATGAAGAAAGCTTTCCGGCCTAAAGGAAAGCTTACCGTTAGGGATTGGGGTAAAGGAAAATTGATGTTAACATTTGAATCACTGGAGGATAGAGACTGGGTTGTAAAAAACCAGCCATGGCACTTCGACTGCTCTTTGTTTGTAGTTTGACCATTGCTAGGGTCTGAGCAATGACCCTCTGAAAGGCCTCATTCTGGATACGGGCATATGATTTACCGGTGGATGCCAACAATGACAACATCATCCGATGCATTGCCAAAAGGGTGGGTGAGTTAGAATATGAGTCTCTATCAGTCTACTGATATTGCTATGGAATAGTGGGTCATTTCTTCAGACGTTGTCCATACTATGATCGGGATGGTGGGTTGGACCAAGACGATCTGTCGTTTTCGCTATCGTAGTTGAAGGCACCACCAGGTAAAAGACTGAAGAATGGGGAGGTGGTGATGGTTAATCCCATGCAAGGTAATTTGTTGAACTCTGGACATTCTTTGGGAGAAAACTCTACAAACCCTAAACCTAAGCCTCAGTTTATTTTCCCTCCCGTCTAATGATAGCCCCATAAACCCTTGCCCTAAAATCTTATCGACCGCGTCCAAACAACCTGATCCCATACTACATACATCATCACCATCTCATGCACGTATTCATACAACCTTAACCGCTAATCCGCCCCGGGAGCAAGTACTGCCCCCGGTGTTCACTGTTACCCAGATACATCACCACACTCACACTTCCACCCAAATACAAACTACAATCCCTTTCGCCCAGGTGTTCACAACCTTAAACAAACAACTACTTGATTCCCTTAACATCTCCACCCCAAGCACCAATATGTTAATCTTAACCCCATAACCCAATATTCCAAAAACTTTACCTTTAATCCCAGAACCCAGAAATTCAGAAATCAAGCAGCCGCAGTCAAGCCTACCTACTGTAACCCAAAAACCAAGAAAGTGGAAGAGAGAGGCTCGATTGAAGAATCAAATAGTGGAGTCAACTGAGGACAGTATACAACCTGTGACGTTAGGGAAGAAGAGGGTGGCTACTAAGGAAATGGGGGGGTCAGTTAATGGTTCGGTAGAAAAGAAAGAAGATGGATGTTGATATTATATCGGCTGAGGTTGCACGGTGGATGCAACCCCGCTGGGATCAATGAATTATTTTGGATGGAACTGCCGGGGGCTTGGGATCCCTCGAAAAGTTCCGGCTCTACTGAAATAAGTTCTTTCAAAAGGTCCCGAGTTTGTTTTCTTGTGTGAGATGAAGTTGTTAGAAGCGAGCTTGAGGGGGTGGCAAGAAAGTTGAGTTTGAATCACAAATTGTCCTATAACTTTGGCCTCAAATAGATTTAGTCCTATAAGTTTTTTTGTCTTCGATTGAGTCCCAAAACTTTGACAATGTCCAGTTTTAGTCCAAAATCGGTCGGAACAACGTCATTTTGCCGATTTAATTTAGGGCTTTTCGGTGGATGTTGTGACTGGGATGCCACATGTAATTTCTTTTTTAACAGTTGGAATTTCAGGCATATAATTAAATTGTTATTAAAAAAACCTTAAAATTAAAATAGATTGACGGCAATAATTAGTCAAGCACACTTAAAAATGTTGGGATTATACTGGAAAATATGCTTTTACTTTGTATAATCAAAACTGAATTTCGGACTTATTTACTGAAATAAATTGTTTATCACTGATGCTTTAAATATCATCGAATGTTACATATATTTACTGCATAACTGTTCAATAAATAGTACGTGTTACATTGTAGTTAATTTAGTGATACCAGATCACAGAAGATTAAATTAACAGTTCCTTGTAACCAAAAGTACACCATTCACGACCTAGATGGAAATGAACAATCCATCGTGAAAGGTTGAAGTGTAAGGCTCAGATTGGCTTGTCTTGACCAAGAGATTACACTAGTGCATGACTGATGCACTGAATAGGACCTACAGAAGGACAAATTCTTCAGAACTGGACAAGGAAGAATTAGACCTCAGTGGTTCGTTATTTCTTAATCTTCGTTCCTTAAATAGGATCACGTGTGGTTGGTAACTATTGCTTTGACTTATCACGGGTAGAGAATCAACGAGATTCAATACTTTTTATCTTGGGCAATATTATTGGTCACATGCGATTGCTAAGATTTAATACGGAGAATCGTGTGCAAGTACGCTTGTTCGATTTGCCCCCTTGGGAGGTTCATAAGCTTTATCATACAAAATCTTGCAAGTGGAACTAGTTTCCGATATGGATAATAATGTTGAACCGTTCCTTAATCAAGGACAAAAGATATTAATTAATGGAAAGCTATTTCAGTGGCTTGAATTAATTAATGAGCTAGATAATCTTAAACACGGGAAATAATAACCGGGGAGCCATATTGACTGTAATATGGGTTAAGATGGATAGTGCAATATTAATTATGTAGTGGGATTAATTAATATTTATGGGCTTGAATAATATTGTGGCTCAATATTGATAATTCAAGATTCATTGGAAGGTCCAATCTTAATTCTCCTAAAGGCCCCCTAAGTAGCCCAACATAAAGTCCAATAACTGAAAAATGTGTTTAAAAATAAAATAAATCTTGTTGCCTATTTTTCCTTGTTTTTCGAAAATTATGGACAAAAAGGGGAGAAAGATTTTCTTTGAATTTTGTTATGGAATGAAGATATGTATTCTTGGAATACAAGATTATCTCATTAAATTCAAGAAATCTCCCACTTGGTTATTCATATTTGATATTTTCGAAATTTTTTTTTTTGATAATTAAGGAAAGAAAGATTTTCTTGATTTTCTTGAAAAGATATTATGGAAGATATGTATTTCTTGAAGTACAAGTATATCACATAAATTCAAGAAGATCCAAATCTTGGAATCTTGTCCCTAAATTTTCAAAAATCTCCATAACATGATGAGGTGGGATTTTTGTGGAATATTTTAATTATGGGAAAAAAGAATATAGGAGATATATTCAAGATTTCTTGGAGATCAAAAAAGATTTTTCCACATTGTTTTCTTTCCCTAAAAATTGTCCACCACCCCATCTATAAATAGGGGATGATTCTTTCATTCCCAAGTACAATTCCATGTCTTTGGAAAAATTAGTAAATCCACAAAGGTGGTGCAACAAAGTTTATTTTCCTTTTTGTTAATTGTTCGCGAAAGCATCCTACCACCGGATTGTCGAAAGCAAGGATTAAGGAATACTTGAGACGGTTTTTTGGTGTGTCTAATCAACGAGGCCATTGTCATTCCAAGAGGTAATTCTTCACGTTAACTCGTAGTAATTTCGCATGCGTAGGATTTACGTGAACTGTTTATATGCATGATTTGTTGTTGAATTATTATTTGAATTAATATAGGATTAATTCATGCTAGCAATAATTATCAGAATTAAATTTGTATTTAAATATTTATCCCGAATAGATCCGTGCAATTAATTCCCCAACAACTGGTATCAGAGCCTCGGTTTCGGGCTCTGAATTTTAAATTATAATTTAATTCATTTTCATTAAATTTGAAATTGGATAGTAGAATTGCTAGATCTTTTTTTTTTTGCATATCCAATTGTCATGGAATTTAATGTGTTTATTTATGCATGCATATAAATTGTGGTTTTTAATTCGATTCGCTCGAATTCGTTTTGCCTCGTGAGAAAATCCACGAGTAGATTAGAATTTGTTTGATTTGATCAATGTAATAGACTAGTCTAGATCTAGGTTTATTTATTTTTGTAAATAAATTGTAACCGGATCGAAAACGGAGGCAGAGACGAAGAATTAAAGGATAGATCCAGAACCATAAGTGGACGACGTGCATCGTGCGAAATGTGCCAAGGGAGGCACGCGCTGCGACACCCGGACGCCATGCGGATGGGCACGATCTTTAGGCATCGGGCGATCGCCCGAACGCGCGACGACGGCGCGACGGCGACGCGACGGGCGCTACGGCAGACCATCTTGCGCTGCCGCGGCGACGGGCGGGCGATGGCGAAATTCAAGACGGGGACACGCTGGGCGCCGCCGAGATCAGCGGGCGAGGCAAGGTCACAGCGGCGAAGCGCCACATGCGATGCTGGGGGATACGCTGCCGCCGCCAAGCCGCCGAGGCGCGTGTCGAGGCACCTGCAAGCGCGGTGCTCGCCGAGGCGTCTTAGAGGTCGCCGAGAGCCGACTTCGGGCAAGCCAAGTTGGCGGGATCTTGGCGTGCATCCCTTGCGAGCTACTTGGCGTGGCATTTCGAGACGGAGTTCTTTTCGAGACGATCGAGTGGGAGAAATTCAAGACGACGTTTCTTCAAAATCGAGCCAAGAAAAATCAAATCATGACAATTGGATAATTTGTGCCCAATATGTTTATTTTTCCGCTTTGCTTGATTTATTGTTGTGATTTCTTGTGCTTTATTTAATTTGTTTAAATGTGTTTGCATGAGAATTGCCCAATGAAAAATCTCACCTTCAAAAATTACTAAGTATGTTTAAATAATTAATTGACAATTTTATTCCAGACAATAAAATTGAATTAATTTTGACCTCCATGATTTATTTATTTGTGAATTCTTTTGGAGAAATTCCCCCCATGGGACGGTCAAAAGATAGCTTTCACATGAATAAATTCCAGATGGATGATTGTGGATTATTACTAGTGGCGATGATGATCCTCCCCACGAGGCTCGTTCAAAGCGAAATAATAATTATGTATTTAATCATGGTTATTACTTAGGTATAAAATTGATATGCATATACTTCCCCGAAGTCCCTGTCAATTTTATATTGGTCAAGTGGGAGCCAACTATTAATCTGGATATTAAAGGTTTGTAACTGTTCTTGTTTATAACCTGCTTGAATGTGTTTAAATAATGACCCACCCCACGTGGCTTATTTAAACTGTTTTGAGATGTTGGCTGATGCATGTTCATATTTTTTTTGAGATTTTAATATGATGTATGTGATCGAACCTTGTGATATATTTGTGCTTATGCATATTATTATTTATTTCAGTTCATCATGTCGCAACCTTTTAATCCACTGTTCAATATACTTAAAGACAATTTGCTAACTGGTGAAAACTTCGTTGATTGGAATCGTAAACTTACTATTATCCTCACTGCACAAAGCCATAACTGGGTTCTCACTACACCTAAACTAGAAAAGCCAAAAGATGAGTTCAACTAAAACGGTTAAGAAAGAGTATGCTGACTGGGAGCGTTCCAACGAAATGGCAAAGTGTACCATCTTGGCTTCTATGTCAGATGTGTTGCAACATCAACACCAGAACGTTGAGACCGCTGCAGACATCATGACTAGTCTTAAAGCGATGTTTCAACATCAGAACCGTGTGGCTCGTCAGATCACCATGAGGGACTTGCTCTCTATGAAAATGGTGGAGGGAACGCCTGTAAGGGAGCACGTTCTCCAGATGATGGCTCGCCTTAACAAACTTGAGGTACTTGGCGCTGAATACGACATCGAGAACTAAATCGATTTCGTGCTCCACTCTCTGCCGAAAAGTTTTGAACAGTTCAGGCTGAACTACCAGATGAATAATTAGAAGTTCTCGATGCCTGATCTATTGCATGCTTTAGTCTCGGCAGAGGCGATATTGGGGAAAAAGAGCCAAGCCTTGGTGGCAAATGGACCCTCTTCTTCTTCTAGGCCAAGGGGTGGTAAGAACAAGAAAAAGGACAAAAGCCACAAGCAAGTGAACTCAAGTGTTGCCAATGGCAAAGAAAAGGCGAAGGGTGGTAGAGGAGTGAGCAAGCCAGCTAAGGGGAAGTGTTTTAACTGCGGTGAAAAAGGACATTGGGAGGTCAGCCTGTTCCAAACCCAAAAGGAATGGAAAGAAAGGTAATTCTCACGCACTAGTTGTTGAAACTTGCTTAGCGGCGTATGCCTCCCATTTATGGGTAGTGGATACGGGATCCACTGATCATGATTGTTTCACTTTACAGGGGTTCAAGCGGACCCGACAACTTAGTGAGAGTGAGATCCTCATCACACTGGGCAATCCTACGAGAGTGGCAGCCGAAGCAGTGGGAGAAGTGCACCTGTCTTTTGAAGACAGGGTTTTAATTTTTAGAGATGTTCTTTACGTTCCGAATTTTAGAAAGAATTTAATTTTAGTTTCTAAACTTTATCTTGATGGATATTCGGTTTCTTTTAATAAAGTTGTTACCATTTCTCTTTTTGATAAATTTATCTGCCATGGAACGTTGTCGAATAATCTCTATACAATTAACTGTGCACACCACTCACGAAATGCATCCTATAACACATCAACTGTTTCTGAGAAAAGAAAACGTTCAACAGACGTGAATGAAACACTTCTATGGCATCTAAGATTGGGACATATTAATCCAAAGAGGATCCAAAGGTTGGTGAAAGACGGTTCACTGGAGTTTCTCCAAGTTGAACCAATTCGAACATGCGAATCATGTTTGGAGGGTAAAATGACCAAGAGGGCATTCGGAGCCAAGGGGAATAGAGCCAAAGAAGTGTTAGAAATTGTTCACACAGATGTATGTGGTCCAATGTCAAACAAAGTAAGAGGAGGTTATGAGTATTTCGTCACTTTTATTGCTGACTACTCAAGGTACGGTTATATTTTCCTTATGAAGCATAAATTTGAGACCTTTGAGAAATTCAAAGAATTTAAGGCTCAAGCAGAGAATCATAGGGAAAAACGTATCAAGTCTCTACGATCCGATCGTGGAGGCGAATACCTCAGCGATGAGTTTTTGAACTACTTGTCTGATAAAGGGATTGCATCCCAGCTAACTGCACCCGGAACCCCTCAACAAAATGGGGTTGCAGAGCGAAGAAACAAAACTCTTTTGGAAATGGTTAGATCTATGATGAGTTATGCGGATCTTTCCAAGTCGTTCTGGGGTCATGCCTTGGAAACAACAGCCTACATTCTGAACTTGGTGCCATCCAAATCAGTTTCCAAAACTCCCAAAGAATTGTGGACCGAGGGATCAAGCCCAGTTTGAGACACATGAAGATTTGGGGGTGTCCGGCCTACGTGTTGGACAAGGAAGCCGGAAAGTTGGACCGTCGATCAGAATTAAGGTTGTTTGTGGGATACCCCGAGGGAACAAAAGGGTGTATGTTCTATGGTCCCGAAGATCAAAAGGTGGTAATAAGCACCCACTTTACATTTTTGAAAGAAGACTATATGAACCAAAGAAGACCCAGAAGTGAGATTACCTTAAATGAGCTAAGAGGGCTAACCTCAGTGCCAACTGTACAAGATGACATACCAAATGACACACTTACACAACCGGAACCTCGTCATAGTGGGAGGGTTGTGAGACAGCCCAAGAGATTCATGGGGATAGGAGAGTCCTCGGACTTGATTCCCGGACAAGATGAATCAGACTCATGGACATATGACGAGGTAATCCAAGACAAGGATGCAGTTTCTTGGCAAACAACAATGAAAGCCGAAATGGGTTCTATGGATCATAACAGAGTGTGGGAGCTAGACGAACCACTTAATGGGGTCAAACCCATTTGTTGGTCCGAAAAACCCGATTTAAAACTCGTAAAATCTCAATGGGAGGTGACTTAAAATTTTTTTTTCGAATGTGTTATGCAGATTTGCTAAAGTATGTACGACAGTTAATATGAAAGAAAATAAGAACACACGTATTTTTATAGTGGTTCGGACAACTCGTCCTACATCCACTCTTCCCTTCATGGGGCACCAACTTAACCAACAGATGTTTATCGAGTTCTCACTCAAACGGGACTTATCACCCTCTAAGGGATCACCTACCCTCCCTTTCGGGATTGCTTAGATGTTTACCGAGTTCTCACTCAAACGAGACTTATCACCCTCACGGGATCGCCTACCCTCCCTTTCGGGATTGCTAGATGTTTACCGAGTTCACACTCACCTACAAACTTAACCGACTGATTTGGGTAAGGTTTGTTTGGTTTCCAACTAGGTTGAGATTTTCCCTTACATTTGTTTAGCCTCAATGCTAAAGATGGGGAAATCTCTCTAAGCTTAGGATATAGCATTTGTGCTTAGATCTAGGGTAGAACACTTTTGAATATATGTGTGTATTTCTTGCTCAGGTTTCTATGAATGGAGTTGCTTGAATATTTGGCTTTAATTTCACTTTGCAGATCCTCCATTATCTTCTTTTGAAGATAGTGCAATGTATTTATAGTGTGGATTTAAATATTACCGTTGGAAAGTAATATTTAAATCTATACTAATAACTTCCAGCTTTTCTTTGTCCTTTTGCACTTTTCCTCAGCCTTTATGTCACATCAATATGTGTGTTGTCTTCTTATCGTCACCGCTTTTGTGTGTCTAACGGATCCGATTTCGTACTGTCTTATTACCGCTCACTTCTTCCCGATCTGGTCATTTGATTCGCATGCAGATTTCGTCCGCAAATCGTCCAGAGAAATTTGTCTCTGCGATTGGTCTCGACTGACGATGTAGACGATCAAGACAACATCGTCGCAAGAAAGATCCGTCAACAAAGATCGTCAAGAACATCAGTCACCAGATCCGTCAAGAAGATCAGTCACCAGACTGGTCACAACATCAGTCACCAGATTCAAGGTTAGCAAGATCGTGTCAACCGACCGGGTCAAGAAGATCAGTCACCAGACTCGTCAAGAATACGCGTCACCGTGACTGGGTCAAGAACATCAAATAATCAGACGTCACACAGACCGTCAAGAAAGATCGTGCTACCAGATTCCGTCACAAAGATCGCCACCAGATCTGGGTCAAGAGATCAGTCAATCGCGATCAGTCACCAGACAAGATCGAGATCACCGGCCAGATCAAAGACTGCGACGATTTCTTCTTCAAAAATCAGCATGTTTCTTCTTGTTCACCTCATCACACTTTAACTCATCCTACTCATTCGATCTCGACCTCTTTCGTCAAACCTCGTCCTCGATCTCGATCATCTTTGTCTGATTTCGTGAGTTCCTCCTCAATTTGTTCTCTCGTTCCCCCTCAACTTGTTATCTGTAGATTAGCTTCAAAAAATACAAGTTGATAATGTTTTGGCATAATTCATCAAAACTAATATATCCCAACAATTTCCCCCTTTTTGATAATGACGCCAAAACTAACTAACAACAAAAAATATACGAGAAAAACAGTGTTAGTTAAACAAGTGAAATAATGAAGAACATTGTTTTCATTTTAAAAATGAGAAGATGATTGTCAACCTCCACGAATTTTATAAAATTTAAGCATTTTAAACTAAATGGGTTTTAACAAAAAAGATCAGTTCAGGTGTTCACATTAAAATCTAGTGAACTTTTGAACACCCTGCTCTGATACCACTTGTTGGTCCCGAAAAACCCGATTTAAAACTCGTAAAATCTCAATGGGAGGTGACTTAATTTTTTTTTTCGAATGTGTTATGCAGATTTGCTAATGTATGTATGACAGTTAATATGAAAGCAAATACGAACACACGTATTTTTATAGTGGTTCGGACAACTCGTCCTACATCCACTCTTCCCTTCATGGGGCACCAACTTAATCAACAGATGTTTATCGAGTTCTCACTCAAACGGGACTTATCACCCTCTAAGGGATCACCTACCCTCCCTTTCGGGATTGCTTAGATGTTTACCGAGTTCTCACTCAAACGGGACTTATCACCCTCACGGGATCGCCTACCCTCCCTTTCGGGATTGCTAGATGTTTACCGAGTTCACACTCACCTACAAACTTAACCGACTGATTTGGGTAAGGTTTGTTTGGTTTCAACTAGGTTGAGATTTTCCCTTACATTTGTTTAGCCTCAATGCTAAAGATGGGAAAATCTCTCTAAGCTTAGGATATAGCATTTGTGCTTAGATCTAGGGTAGAACACTTTTGAATATATGTGTGTATTTCTTGCTCTGTGTTCTATGAATGGAGTTGCTTGAATATTTGGCTTTAATTTCACTTTGCAGATCCTCCATTATCTTCTTTTGAAGATAGTGCAATGTATTTATAGTGTGGATTTAAATATTACCGTTGGAAAGTAATATTCAAATCCATACTAATAACTTCCAGCTTTTCTTTGTCCTTTTGCACTTTTCCTTGCAGCTTTATGTCACATAAATATGTGTGTTGTCTTCTTATTGGCCACCGCTTTTTGTGTGTATAAATCGATTTATTTCGTCTTATTCTTTATTCCTCTTCCGATTAAATGCGTTTGATTCGGTATGCGATTTACATCCGCAAAATCTGGTCAAAGAAATTTGGTCCTGCAGATTTACGGTCTCTGATCGACAAGACAAAGATCGATCGAAGACAACATCAGTCAAGAAGATCCGTCAATCGTGATCGTCACAGAAGTCGTCACCAGATCTCGTCAAGAACATCGGTCACCAGACTGGTCGACCAACATCGGTCACCGTGATCTCGTCCGAGACAGTCAATCAGACTTTGTCGACAACATCAGTCACCGCACTCGTCAAGAACATCGTCAATCAGACAGTCACCGGTCCATTCTGTCAAGATTGTTACCAGATTGATTACATCTGACATCGTGCAACCAGATCGAACCCGGTACGATCGTGTCAATCGGTCAGCTCACCGATTATCATCATTCTTTACATCACCACGATCGAGATTTCTTTCCTCGATCTTGCATCTTCAAAATTAAGATGTTTAACTTCAAATCGACTCATCACCATTCGAACTCATCCTATTATTCCCGATCTCGATCGACCTCGTCTCAATTGCCCCATCTCTCGATCATCTTTGTTTGATTTTGAAAGTTCCTCACTCCGATTTGTTCTCTCGTTCCCCCTCAACTTGTTATCGTAGATTAGCTTCAAAAATACAAGTTGATAATGTTTTTCAGCATAATTCATCAAAACTAAAATATCCCAACAATTTCCCCCTTTTTGATAATGACGCCAAAACTAGCTAACAACAAAAAATATACGAGAAAAACAGTGTTAGTTAAACAAGTGAAATAATGAAGAACATTGTTTTCATTTTAAAAATGAGAAGATGATTGTCAACCTCCACGAATTTTATAAAATTTATGCATTTTAAACTAAATGGGTTTTAACAAAAAAGATCAGTTCAGGTGTTCACATTAAAATCTTGTGAACTTTTGAACCCCTGCTCTGATACCACTTGTTGGTCCCGAAAAACCCGATTTAAAACTCGTAAAATCTCAATGGGAGGTGACTTAATTATTTTTTTTTTCGAATGTGTTATGCAGATTTGCTAAAGTATGTATGACAGTTAATATGAAAGCAAATAAGAACACACGTATTTTTATAGTGGTTCGGACAACTCGTCCTACATCCACTCTTCCCTTCATGGGGCACCAACTTAACCAACAGATGTTTATCGAGTTCTCACTCAAACGGGACTTATCACCCTCTAAGGGATCGCCTACCCTCCCTTTCGGGATTGCTTAGATGTTTACCGAGTTCTCACTTAAACGGGACTTATCACCCTCACGGGATCGCCTACCCTCCCTTTCGGGATTGCTAGATGTTTACCGAGTTCACACTCACCTACAAACTTAACCGACTGATTTGGGTAAGGTTTGTTTGGTTTCCAACTAGGTTGAGATTTTCCCTTACATTTGTTTAGCCTCAATGCTAAAGATGGGAAAATCTCTCTAAGCTTAGGATATAACATTTGTGCTTAGATCTAGGGTAGAACACTTTTGAATATATGTGTGTATTTCTTGCTCTGTGTTCTATGAATGAAGTTGCTTGAATATTTGGCTTTAATTTCACTTTGCAGATCCTCCATTATCTTCTTTTGAAGATAGTGCAATGTATTTATAGTGTGGATTTAAATATTACCGTTGGAAAGTAATATTCAAATCCATACTAATAACTTCCAAATTTCTTTTGTCTTTTACTTTTTCCTCACGCCTTTATATGTCACATCAATATATGTGTTGTCTTCTTATTGGCCACCGCTTTTTTGTGTCTCTAACTGATCCGATTTCACCGCCTTATTACCGTTTAACTTCTTCCGACCTCGTCGCTTGATCCGGTATCTTGATTTCGTCCGCAGAAATCTGGTCCGGTAAATTTGGTCTGCAGATTGATTGGACTCGATCTAATCAAAGACAGCATCGATCAAGACAACATCGTCAAGGGATCTGTCAATCAGACGTCAAGAAGATCGTCACCAGACCGTCAAGAAAGATCGTCACCAAGATCTGTCACAGATCAGACGTCACCAGATCTTGGTCAAGAAGATCAGTCACCAGACTGGGTCAAGAACATCAGTCAATCGATCCGGGTCAAGTAAAGACGTCAATCGCACTGGGTCAAGAACATCAGTCATCCGCGACTGTCAAGAACATCAAGCAATCGGTCACGTCACCAGATCGTCGTCATCGAAGATCCCGCCTATCATCCGGGTCAAGAAAGATCGTCAATCAGACGTCACCAGACAAGATCATTCTTTGGCCATCAGATCAAGATCAGACGCATTTCTTCTTCAAAAATCAGTATCTTTCTTCTTGTTCAAATTTCATTAGTTTACTCCTAACTCATCCTACTCATCCGATATCGACGAATTTCGCCCGATCTCGATCATCTTCGTCCGATTTCGCGGAGTTCCTCCTCAATTTGTTCTCTCGCCCCCTCAACTTGTTATCCTCAGAGATTAGCTTCAAAAATACAAGTTGATAATGTTTTGGCATAATTCATCAAAACTAAAATATCCCAACACCATTGGTTGCAAGTGGGTGTACAAGAGAAAAAGAGGACCGGATGGGAAGGTGGAAACCTTCAAGGCAAGGCTTGTGGCGAAAGGTTATACTCAGAAAGAAGGGATCGACTATGAGGAAACTTTTTCGCCCGTAGCCATGCTCAAGTCCATCTGAGTTCTCTTATCGATTGCTGCGCATCTCGACTTTGAAATCTGGCAAATGGATGTCAAGACAGCTTTCCTTAACGAAAGTCTTGATGAAGAGATCTATATGCAACAACCCCAAGGCTTCATTGAAAAAGGCCAAGAACACCTAGTTTGTAAGATCATGAAGTCCATTTACGGACTCAAACATGCATCCAGAGCTTGGAACCAATGTTTTGGTTTGATCATGTTATAAAGTCTTATGGGTTTAATCAAAACGTGTTCGAAAGTTGTGTGTACAAAAAGAGTGTCGGAACTGCATTGGTATTCTTAGTAATATACGTAGACGACATTCTGATCATCGGGAATGATGTAAAGGTGTTATCAGACGTAAGGGCATGGCTTTCAAAACAGTTTGATATGAAGGACTTAGGGGAAGCCGCCCACATCCTTGGGATCAAGATCACTCGAGATCGCAAGAAAAGGATGATAGGCTTGTCGCAAGCTTCATACATAAACACTGTTTTGAAATGATTCAGCATGCAGGATTCCAAGAAAGGCTTCGTACCTTTTAGACATGGAATCCATCTATCCAAGAAAATGTGCCCTACAAGAAAGGAGATAGATGACATGAAAGGCATTCCATATGCTTCGGCTGTCGGAAGCCTTATGTATGCAATGCTGTGTACGAGACCAGATATCTGCTTTGCCGTTGGCATGGTGGCAAGATATCAAAGTAACCCCGGGAAAGAACATTAGACGGCAGTTAAAAACATTCTGAAGTATCTGAAAAGAACTCGAGATAGAATGTTAATTTATCAGTCAGATAGTCTAATCCCCATCGGCTACACGAACTCGGATTTCCAATCAGACTTAGATTCCAGAAAATCTACATCCGGTAGTGTGTTTTGCATGGGGGAGGAGTCATGACATGGAGAAGCGTTAAGCAGAAATGCATCGCAGATTCTACCATGGAAGCCGAATATGTAGCTGTTTGCGAGGCAGGGAAAGAAGCGGTTTGGCTCAAGAACTTCCTAGTGGACTTGGACGTAGTTCCGAATTTGCCCAGCACAATCACTGTTTATTGTGACAATGCCGGAGCAGTTGCAAATTCAAGGGAACCAAGAGCCCACAAGGCCAACAAACACATTGAAAGGAAATACCATCTTATACGAGAAATCGTTAAGAGAGGAGATATAGAGGTGGCAAAGATAGCGTCAGAAGAAAACCTAGCAGATCCATTCACAAGGGTCTGCCTCAGAATACATTAGAGAGACATGTGGAAGGAATGGGTGTCAAGACCGTTGCCAATCTGCTTTGAGTATAAATGGGAGAAATTATTAGGTTCGTGTAGGTGAAATTAGATGTCACGTATTAGGAATTACACGAGACATGCTGTTGTATACTTAAAAGCAGACTTTGAGTATAAGTGGGAGATTGTTGGGATTATACTGGAAAGTATGCTTTTACTTTGTATAATCAAAACTGAATTTCAGACTTATTTACTGAAATAAATTGTTTATCACTGATGCTTTAAATATCATCGAATGTTACATATATTTACTGCATAATTGTTCAATAAATAGTATGTGTTACATTGTAGTTAATTTAGTGATACCAGATCACAGAAGATTAAATTAACAGTTCCTTGTAATCAAAAGTACACCATTCACGACCTAGATGGAAATGAACAATCCATCGTGAAAGGTTGAAGTGTAAGGCTCAGATTGGCTTGTCTTGACCAAGAGATTACACTAGTGCATGACTGATGCACTGAATATGACCTACAGGAGGACAAGTTCTTCAGAACTGAACAAGGAAGAATTAGACCTCAGTGGTTCGTTATTTCTTAATCTTTGTTCCTTGTATAGGATCACGTGTGGTTGGTAACTATTGCTTTGACTTATCACAGGTAGAGAATCAACGAGATTCAATACTTTTTATCTTGGACAATATTATTGGTCACATGCGATTGCTAAGATTTAATACGGAGAATCGTGTGCAAGTAAGCTTGTTCGATTTGCCCCCTTGGGAGGTTCATAAGCTTTATCATACAAAATCTTGCAAGTGGAACTAGTTTCCGGTATGGATAATAATGTTGAACCGTTCCTTAACCAAGGACAAAAGATATTAATTAATGGAAAGCTATTTCAGTGGCTTGAATTAATTAATGGGTTAGATAATCTTAAAAACGGGAAATAATAACCGGGAGCCATATTGACTGTAATATGGGTTAAGATGGATAGTGCAATATTAATTATGTAGTGAGATTAATTAATATTTATGGACTTGAATAATATTGTGGCTCAATATTGATAATTCAAGATCCATTTGAAGGTCCAATCTTAATTCTCCTAAAGGCCCCCTAAGTAGCCCAACATAAAGTCCAATAACTGAAAAAAGGTGTTTAAAAATAAAATAAATCTTGTTGCCTATTTTTCCTTGTTTTTCGAAAATTATGGACAAAAAGGGGAGAAAGATTTTCTTTGAATTTTGTTATGGAATGAAGATATGTATTCTTGGAATTCAAGATTATCTCATTAAATTCAAGAAATCTCCCACTTGGTTATTCATATTTGATATTTTTGAAATTTTTGATAATTAAGGGAAAGAAAGATTTTTTTGATTTTCTTGAAAAGATATTATGGAAGATATGTATTTCTTGAAGTACAAGTATATCACATAAATTCAAGAAGATCCAAATCTTGGAATCTTGTCCCTAAATTTTCGAAAATCTCCATAACATGATGAGGTGGGATTTTTGTGGAATATTTTAATTATGGGAAAAAGAATATAGGAGATATGTTCAAGATTTCTTGGAGATCAAGAAAAGATTTTTCCACATTGTTTTCTTCCCTAAAAAATCGTCCACCACCCCATCTATAAATAGGGGATGATTCTTTCATTCCCAAGTACAATTCCATGTGCTGGAAAAATTAGTAAATCCACAAAGGTGGTGCAACAAAGTTTATTTTCCTTTTGTTAATTGTTCGCGAGCATTCTACCACCGGATTGTCGAGCAAGGATTAAGGGAATACTTGGGAAGGTTTTTTTGGTGTGTCTAATCAACGAGACCATTGCCATTCCAAGAGGTACGTTCACGTTAACTCGTAGTAATTTCGCATGCGTAGGATTTGCGTGAACTGTTTATATGCATGATTTGTTGTTGAATTATTATTTGAATTAATATAGGATTAATTCATGCTAGTAATAATTATCATAATTAAATTTGTATTTAAATATTTATTCCGAATAGATCCGTGCAATTAATTCCCAATAAAAAATACACGTGGTAGTACACGTGGATTTCCAGTTACAACATCTGTCGAATATCCCCAAATTGAAACAATGAAATGACATTGTTCTGATCGATTTGGGACTAAAACTGGACATTGTTAAATATTGGGACTAAATCGACAACAAAAAAACTTATGAGACTAAATCTATTTGATGCCAAAGTTATGGGACCATTTGTGATTCAAACTCCAAGAAAGTTAGGCTTTGAAAATTGTTTTGGTGTGGATTGTGGTGTAAGTGCTACGGGGGTATATTTGGTGGCTTAGGTCTGTTGTGGAAAAGGGAGTGTGAGATTAAGGTGGTGTCGTTTTCAAAGAATCACATAGATTCGGTAGTGGGTCGTGAGGAGGGGCCATGGCGGTTCATGGGGGTGTATGGTTGTCCGAAGTGGCAAATAAGTGGAGGACGTGGAGGCTGTTAGAGCATTTACGAGATGTGGACTCTCTTCCGTAGATGAGTATGGGGGATTTTAATGAGATTTTGTACGGTCATTAGAAAAAGGGGGGTTGCCGGCGAATAGAGGTCGGATGGTGGCTTTTAGAGATTGTTTAGAGAGGTGTGGTTTGAGGGACTTGGGGTTCGTGGGCCATGAGTTTACGTGGTCAAATAAGCAGTTTGGGGTCGGGAATATTCAGGAAAGACTTGATAGAGTGATGGCGATGGATGCATAGTCAGCTCGTTTCCCGCGAGTTACACACATGACTCAGCTATTACCTGACCATTTTCCGTTGCATGTGGAGCTAAAGGTGGTGAGGCGAAGAAAACGAAGGGGTGTGAAAAGGTGGGGGCATAGGTTTTATTTTTAGACCTTATGGCTAAAGGAGAAGAAGTGTCAGGAGGTTGTGAGGAGATCATGGAGAGGGGCGGGGTGTGCTGGGACAGTGGGAGTGGTTTCAGACATTAAAGGTTGTGAGGTGGGTTTAACAGCTTGGCATGAAACAGATTAGTCTGTGTAAGGAAGAATTGGAGGGCTTACATAGAGCAACCCAGACTTTAGAGGTGGTGCAGGCTTCGAGAGCTTTGGAAAACAAAATTGTTGCTTTACTCAGAAAAGAGGAGTTGTTCTGGTTACAAAAATCGAGGGTAAGATGGATGAGAGAAGGGGATAGAAACACTGCATTTTTTCACAAGATTTCAAGTGGAAGGAAGAAGCGTAATACGATTGATGAAATTATGGATGGGAATGAGGTTATGTGTTCGGATGAGGGGGAGGTGAAGAGGATCTTTGTGGATTACTTTACGGGCATTTTTATAGCAAAGGAATCCCTGAATATGACGGAGGCACTAGGAGCTGTGGAACGGAGGAGATGAGACATTCGTTATTCCAGCCGTTTACGGGGGAGGAGGTCAAGCAGGCACTAGCACAGACGCATCCTACTAAGGCCCCGTGCCCTGATGGTATGTCTGTAATTTTCTTTCAAAATTTCTGGGATGTTGTGGGTGAGTCTATTGTCAGTTTGGTTCTCTAGGTACTTAATGGTGGGGGCTGATCCGAGATGTATAAATTATATGTACATCTCGTTGATCCCTAAAATTAAGAAACCTTTGTTGCATTCTGATTATCGTCATATTAGCTTATGTAATGTCATCTTCAAAATTGTCACGAAAGCTATTGCTAACCTTCTGAAAGTTTGTCTCCCTGATCTTACTGATCCGTGTCAATCTGCTTTTGTTCCAGGAAGATTGATTACGTATAATGTTTTGTTGGCTTTTGAAAATTTTCACTACATGGATTGGAAGAGTCGAGTTTTGTCACAAGCGGGGAAGTTAACGCTGGTTAGATCAGTTTTACAATTGATTCCAACCTACCTGATGACTTGCTTCAAAATTTCGAATAATATAATTTAGAAGATTGAAGGGGAGATCTGTAGGTTTCTATGGGGCCAAAAGGGGGAGGAGAAGAGGGTTCATTGGTTGAGGAGGGAGAGGTTATGTAGTCCAAAGAGTGAAGGGGGTATAACCTCAACAGTCTTGGTATTCGTGATCTTACAACGTTTGACAACCTTTTAGCTAATAGGGATGGAGGTTAGTTCAAGATGATAATTCTTTGTTGGCTCAAGTGCTCAAAGCACGGTATTTTCCACTGGGCTCTTTTATTTCAGCACGGTTGGGTTTTGTACCGAGCTACACATGGAGAAGTATCTTGGAGGGAAGGGAGGTGTTGAGAGAGGGAATGGCTTGGATTGTGGGTGATGGGAAGGATATTAGAGTGTGGAAGGACCGTTGGCTCTTTGATGGGGCTACGCCGGGGATTACGTCTGCAGTGGGAGACAATGATGGGGAAATGAGGGTCTGTAAACTGCTTCGGGATGACTCTTGTGCATGGGACAGGTCAAAGTTTGTAGGCATATTTACGGAGGAGGAGACGGAACCGATCTGTAATGTTCCACAAGGGACTTTTGAGAGGAAAGACAAGTTGGGATGGAGATTTACCAAGGACGGGAATTATATTGAGAGTTATGGGTATTTTGAAGTACAAAGACGGAGAATGGTGGACGGTCAGGGCTGGTGGATGAGGCTTTGGAGGTTGAGGATGATCCCGAAAATTCAACATTTTATGTGGCAGGTCATGCATGGAATTTTGCCTACGTGTATTAATTTGATTTGCAGATTTGTTGATGTTTTGCCTTTTTTGCAAACGATGTGGGGACGAGTTGGAAACGAAAGAGCATGCCCTTTGAGATTGTCCTTGGGCTCGAGAGTTTTGGGAAGAGGTGGCTATGGTTCGACCTCCGGTCATGACCGGTTCGATGGAGGAGTGGGTGGTAATGGGCATGAATCAATTTGATGAGGAGGATGCAGCGCTGTTTGCGACGTCGCTACGGTGTATCTGGTTCTGGAGAAATCAATTCCAATTTTCGAATAAGAGTATGACACCTGTGCTGCTAGGAGTCATGGTTAGTGTGCACCAAGCTGACTATCTGAGGGCGATGTTTGTTGAGTTGGGAAGACAGAGGCGGCAACCGGTGATGGAGGTCTGGAAGCCTTGCCCAGTCGGTGGGGGTCCTAAAATTAAACTGCGATGCATCTATTCGGGGGTGTTTGGGAGCTGCAATTGCTGGTGTGATTAGAGATTCAAATTTGCCAGGTGTTGTGATGCTTTGCTGAACGAGGAGGAACGAGTTTGGAGGTGCGGACGATCGAGGCGCTGGAATTGCTGAGATGCCTGAAGTTGGCGAAGGAAAACGGAGTAACAAAGGTGGTGGTCGAGGCTGATTCCCTGTTGGTGATTCAAGCGTTGCAAAGGCCGAGTTCGTCTTTAAAGTACTTTGGCAATGTGATTCAAGCGTTGCAAAGGCCCCATGCAAAACACACTACCCGAGGTAGATTTTCTGGAATCTAATTCAGATTGGAAATCCGAGTCCATGTATTCGATGGGATTCAGACTGTCTGATTGATAAACCAACATTCTATCGCGAGTTCTCTTCAGATACTTCAGAATGTTTTTAACTGCAGTCCGATGTTCTTTCCCCAGATTACTCTGATATCTTGCTACCATGCCGACGGCAAAGCAGATATCTGGGCTCGTACACAACATAGCATACATGAGGCTTCCGACAGCCGAAACATAAGGAACGCCTTTCATGTCATCTATCTCCCTTTGCGTCTTAGGGCACATTTCTTTGGATAGATGTATTCCATGTCTGAAAGGTACAAAGCCCTTCTTGTAATCTTGCATGCTGAATCGCTTCAAGACAGTGTCTATGTATGAGGCTTGCGATAAGCCTATCATCCTTTTATTACGATCTCGATTGATATTGATCCCAAGGATGTGACCGGCTTCCTCTAAGTCCTTCATATCAAACTGTTTTGACAGCCATGCCCTTACGTCTGACAAAACCTTTACATCGTCTGCGATGAGCAGAATATCGTCTACGTATAGTACTAAGAATACCAATGCAGTTCCGACACGCTTTTTATACACACAACTTTTGAACTCGTTTTGATCGAACCCGTAAGACTTTATAACTTGATCAAAACATTGGTTCCAAGCACGCTATGCTTGCTTTAATCCGTAGATGGACTTTTTGAGCTTGCAAACAAGATGTTCTTGGCCTTTTTCAATGAAGCCTTCGGGTTGTTGCATATAGATTTCTTCTTCACGACTTCCGTTGAGGAAAGCTGTCTTGACATCCATTTGCCAGATCTCGAAATCGAGATGCACAACTATCGACAAGAGAATACGGATGGACTTCAGCATGGCTACAGGCGAAAAGGTTTCCTCATAGTCCATCCCTTCTTTCTGAGTGTAACCTTTTACCACAAGTCTAGCCTTGAAGGTTTCTACCTTCCCATCTGATCCTCTTTTTCTCTTGTATACCCACTTACATCCAATGGATTTGACCCCATTACGTGGTTCGGCTAGCTCCCACACCTTGTTTTGATCCATATACCCATTTCGGATTTCATTGTCATTTGCCAAGAATCCGCATCCTTGTCATGGATTGCCTCTTTGTAAGTCCATGGGTCTGATTCATTTTCGCCAGGGATCAAGTCTGACGACTCTCCTATCCCCATGAATCTCTCGGGCTGTCTGACAACCCTCCCACTGCAACGAGGTTCCGGTTGTATAAGTGTGTCGTTTGGTATATCGACTTGTACAGTTGGCATTGAGGTAAGCCCCTTTAGCTCATTCAAGGTAATCTCACTTCTGGGCTTCTTGTCGTTCATATAGTCTTCTTCCAAAAATCTAAAGTGTGTACTGATTACCACCTTTTGATCTTCGGGACCATAGAACATGCACCCTTTTGTTCCCTCGAGGTACCCTATAAACAACCTTAATTATGATCTTGGATCCAATTTACCGGCTTCCTTGTCCAACACGTATGTCGGACACCCCCAGATTCTCATGTGTCCTAGACTTGGCTTGCGCCTGGTCCACAATTCTTTAGGGGTTTTGGGAACCGATTTGGATGGCACCAAGTTTAGAATTTAAGCCGCTGTTTCCAATGACCCCAAAATGATTTGGATAGATCCGCATAACTCATCATTGACCTGACCATTTCTAAAAGAGTCCTGTTTCTTCGTTCTGCAACCCCGTTTTGTTGAGAGGTTCCGGGTGCAGTCAACTGAGATACAATCCCTTCATCTGATAAGTAGTTCAAAAATTCATCGCTGAGGTATTCGCCTCCACGATCAGATCGTAGAGACTTGATACGTTTTTCCCTATGATTCTCTGCTTGAGCCTTAAATTCTTTGAATTTTTCAAAGGTCTCAGATTTATGCTTCATAAGGTTAATGTATCCATATCTTGAATAATCATCGATAAAAGTAACGAAATACTCATAGCCTCCTCTTGCTTTGATTGACATTGGACCACATACATCGGTGTGAACGATTTCTAACACTTCTTTGACTCTATTCCCCTTGGCTCAAAATGCCCTCTTGGTCATTTTACCCTCCAAACACGATTCGCAGGTTGGAAATGGTTCAACCTGGAGAGACTCCAACGAACCATCTTGGACCAACCTTTGGATCCTCTTTGGATTAATATGACCTAGTCTTAGATGCCATAGAAGTGTTTCGTTCACATCTGATGAACGTTTTCTTTTATCCGAAATAGTCGATGTGTTATAGGATGCATTTCGTGAGTGGTGTGCACAGTAAATCGTGTAGAGATTATTCGACAACGTTCCATGACAGATAAACTCATTATTTAAAGTAATGGTACAACTTTATTAAAACTAACTGAATATCCATCAAGAAAAAGTTTAGAAACTGAAATTAAATTCTTTCTAAAACTAGGAACGTAAAGAACATCTCTCAAAATTAAAACTTTGTCTTCAAAAGACAACTGTACTTCTCCCACTGCTTCAGCTGCCACTCTCGTAGCATCACCCAGTGTGATGAGAATTTCACTCCCACTAAGTTGTCGGGTCCGCTTGAACCCCTGTAAAGTGAAACAAACATGATCAGTGGATCCCGTATCCACTACCCACGAATGGGAAGCATACGCCGCCAAACAAGTTTCAAAAACTAGTGCATGAGAGTTACCTTTCTTTACATTCCTTATGGGTTTGGATCAGGCCGACCTCCAGTGACCTTTCTCGCCGCACTCCAAACAGATCTTTGTACTTAGTCTTTCATCTTTGAAGTTTGAATAAAACTGGTTTATCCTGTCTGTCTGCTCATCATTCTTACCTCTAATTGGCCTAGAACGAGAAGCAGACCCTTTTGCAACTTTCTTGCGCTCATTGTCCTCTTCGACCAATGTAAGAGCTCTCACAAGATCATCCACAGTAAAGTCCATATCTTCCATTAGATATTTTACATAAGGATGATCATAACTCTTTGGCAGAGAACTGAGAATGAAATCAACTTTGCTTTTGAAATCACATTTTTCGCCAAGATATGCAAGTTCTTCAAATAAAAAGACCATAACCTTAAGAGCGTGCTCTTTTGCAGTCATCCCTTCTTCCAATTTTAGCTTGACCATATCATGCTTAATGCTCTTGATTGCTATATGCGCCTGATGTGCGAACATCGCTTCGAGATTTCCCATAATGTCTGCAGCTGTCTCAAACCTTTGATGAAGGTGTTTTACCAAATCCGACATTTGTGTCAAGATTATTTCCTTTATCAATTCGTTTGCCAGTTCCCATTCATTATATTCCATCTCTTTCCATTTACTAGCACTCTTAGCTGGTTTTTCGGGTTTTGGTGCATTAAGTACCCATTTGGATTCATGTGAAGCAAGGTCATTCAAAAGTTTTTGCTTCCAAACAAAATAGTTTTCTCCAGTAAGTAAATTGTCTTTCAGTATATTGAATAGTGGATTAAAAGGTTGCGACATGCTGAACTGGAATAAATAACGATTTGCATAAGCACAAAATTATCACACAATTCGATCACATGTATCATATTAAAATCTCAAAAAAATATGAACATGCATCAGCCAACATCTCAAAATAGTTTAAATAAGCCACGTGGGGTGGCTCATTATTTAAACACATTCAAGTAGGTTACAAACAAAAAAACAGTTACAAACCTTTAATATCCAGATTAATAGTTGGCTCCCACTTGACCAATATAAGATTGACAGGGACTTCGGGGAAGTATATGCATATCAATTTTATACCTAAGTAATAACCATGATTAAATACAGAATTATTATTTCGCTTTGAACGAGCCTCGTGGGGAGGGTCATCGTCGCAACTAATAATAATCCACAATCATCCGGTTGGAATTTATTCATGTGAAAACTATCTTTTGGTCGTCCCATGGGGGGAATTTCTCCAAAAGAATTCACAAATAAATAAATCATGGAGGCCAAAATTAATTCAATTTTATTACCCGGAATAAAATTGTCAATTAATTATTTATAACATACTTAGTAATTTTCGAAAGTGAGATTTTTCCAAAAAATTTCTCATGCATCGCATATTCAAAATATAATTAAATACGCACGAAAAATAAAGCAAACATCAAAGCAAAAAATTAAACATATTGGGCACATATATCCAATTGTCACAGTTAATTTTGTTATGTCTTGATCTTGAGAAATCGTCTTCATCGCCTTCATCGTTCATCTCGAAAAGCTAAGTCATCGACCAGCTCGTGGGTCGAAGTGCACGCCTTTCACTCCCCGGCCGTGTCGATCGTCGCCCATGCGCGCACGCACAAGCGCATAGCGCATGTCGCCCCAGCAGCGCTCGGCGCGTCTCGACAGGTCACGGCAGGCGCGGCACGTACCAGTGCGTGTTAGGATTAAAGCAACAATTATGGAGAAAATAATAGAAACGAGAATTAAGGAACACAAATTTGGTTATTCAGTTCTTTAGGAATGACTACGTCTGGGGGCACTACCAAGCCAGGAGATCTACTATATTTTTGGTGATATACAAATACAATGAGTCAAAAAAAGGTTTTAAATATGAGACATGGGCTAAAAAACTCTAAATCCGCGCAGCCTTCGGACCTGCTCGACTGCGTCACTTGGTCGAGTGGATCTACACGACCGCTTCCTTGGTCAAGTGCCTTGAGCACGCTAGAATCTGGGGGTGCTTGACCGAACACTATTGCTCGACCAAAGGGCTTGGTCGAGCGCCTTCCCCTCGCTGCCTTCAGTCTCCAAAACCCAACAATCTCCCACCTGGAGACTGACTCCAACTGTAACTTGTCTCTTCCATTTTAACGATCTCTCTCACTGGTAGTAGTGCCAGACCTTCATCTCAGTTTCCAAGGCCAGTTGAAGTCATGCATAACTTCAAATTCTCTAAGGTCACAACCTTAGTCAACATGTCAGCAGGATTCTCACTTCCTCGGATCTTCATCTGCTGTAAGATCTTGTTCTCAATGAGGTAACATATGTAATGATACCTTAACTCAGTATGCTTCATCCTCGAGTGAAAGGCCAGATTCTTTGCCAAGTGAATAACACTCTGACTGTCACTATACATAATACTATCCTTTTGCTCCTTCCCCAACTCACACGAAAGATTCTGCAACCAAACCATCTCCTTGCTAGCCTCAGTAACTGCAACGTACTCTGCTTCTGCAGTGGACTGAGCTACGATCTTCTGCAACTTAGAAGCCCAAGAAATTGCTGTACCACCAAAAGTAAACACATACCCGGTTGTACTCCTTCTTTTGTCGAGATCACTGGATGCCAAGTCTGCATCAACGTATCCTGCCAACTCAACAGTTTTGTCCTCAAAGCACAATGCTTGTTCAGTAGTACCTCTCAAGTACTTTAAGATCCACTTCACTGGCTCCCAATGCTGCTTGCCCGAATTACCCATAAACCGGCTAACCACTCCCACTGCATGTGCAATATCAGGTCTTGTACACACCATAGCATACATCAAACTGCTAATTGCCGAGGCATACGGGGTATTTTGCATGTAGGCTCGCTCCTCATCGCTGCTAGGCGAGTCCTTGTTGGATAGCTTGAACTGACTTCCCAACGGGACACGAACTGGCTTTGCATCCTCCATACTAAATCTCTTCAAGACCTTCTTTATGTATTCAGCCTGAGAAAGATACAACTTTCCTGCCACCCTATCACGATCGATTCGCATACCTAAGATTTGCTTGGCCTCTCCAAGGTCCTTCATAGAAAACCTATCAGACAACTTCTTCTTCAACTTGCTCACTTCCCGAGCACTTGAGCCTGCTATCAACATGTCATCAACATATAATAGCAAAATGATATAGCCATCATCATACCTCTTGAAGTAACAGCAATGGTTAGCTTCACACCTATTGATCCCAATTTCGTGCACGAACCCATCAAACTTCTTGTACCACTGTAATAGAGCTTGTTTCAACCCATACAAGCTCTTCTTCAATTTGAAAACAAGCTCACTATTCCCCTTTGACAAGTACCCTTCCGGTTGCTTCATGTAGATGTCCTCATCTAAATCACCATGACTCAGAACTAACCGAATGGTAGTTAGCTTCACAACTGGAGTAAAAACATCAGTATAATCAATGCCATGTTTCTGCTGAAACCCCTTCACAACCAGTCTTGCCTTGTAACTCTTGCTTCCATCAGCCTCCTCTTTGATTCTGTAAACCCACTTATTATGCAGTGCCTTCTTGCCCTTAGGGAGCTCAACTAGTTCCCAGGTTCTGTTGGTCATCAATGAATTCATCTCATCATCCATTGCAAGTTTCCACTTGCTCACCTGCTCACTAAGTGTAGCCTCTGCATAACATTAAGGCTCACCACCATTAGTCAACAATACATAATGAAGAGAAGGTGAATACCTATCAGGAGATCTATGTTCTCTCGTGGATGTCGGCAGTGGAATTGTTGGTAGTACTTGGTTCTTCCTCAATAATCACCCGATCATCTAGTACCCCCTTGCTCCCACCTGAGTTCGAAATGTCTAGCTCCACAACCTGAGTCTCAGAACCACCTTCTTTGGATATCCCCAACCTATCTTTGTACAAAACCTGCTCATTAAATACGACATCTCGACTACGAATTATCTTTCGATTTTCCTCATCCCAAAATCGATAGCCAAATTCATCAGCTCCATATCCAACAAACGTACACTTAACAGACTTAGCATCCAATTTACTTCTACTAGCAGCATCAATGTGAACATATGATACACACCCAAATATTCGAAGAAAAGACAGATTTACCTCCTTACCAGACCAGGCCTCCTCTGGTATGCCATATTCCAAGGGAGTTGAGGGACCTCTGTTTATCAAGTAGGCAGCATGTTAATCGCCGCACTAAAAACATCTTTGGCGGTAACACACTTCAATCTCATACTTCTAGCACGTTCACATAACGTTCTATTCATACTTTCTGCCACACCGTTCTGCTGGGGGGTTCCTCTCACGGTTTTCTCCATTCGAATTCCATTCACCTCACAGAATCCTTTGAACTCACAGAGCTCAACTCTACACCATTATCCGATCTCAAACACTTCACTTTGAGACCCGTCTCAGTTTCTATAAGGGTCTTCCACTTCCTGAAAGCAGTAAAGGCATCAGACTTATTTTTTAGAAAATAAACCCGTACCTTCCTCGTAGAGTCGTCAATGAAAGTCATATAATATGACGCTTCACCAAGAGATGTCACTGGTACAGGACCCCACAGGTCGTTGTGGACTAACTCCAGCTTCTTCTTCTTCAAGGTTCTGCCTCCCTTCAAAAAACTCACTCTTTTTTGTTTTCCGAATACACAGTCCTCACATAACCCGATGTCAACTATCTTGAGGTCTGGCAGCATACCCTTCGAACACATAAATTTCATCCCTTTCTCACTCATGTGGCCAAGACGACAATGCCACAAATTTGCATTCCCCTTTTCACCTGCAAGAGCAATGCTATCCCGGGTGTTGCCTGTCATGTACAACGTTCCCTCCTTCTTGCCTCGAGCCACTACCATTGCACCTTTGGATATCTTCCACGTGTTGTATCCGAAGATCACACTATATTCCTCGTCATCAAGCTGCCCTACTGAGAGTAAATTCCTCTTCAATCCAGGAATATGTCTCACATCTTTCAACTGCAACACAATTCCATTTGGTGTCTTGATCTGAACATCCCCATTCCCTTTGATTTCCAGAGGCTCATCATCAGCTAGATAAACCTTCCCAAAGTTCCCTGAAGTGTACTTCTCCATTACGTCAGCACTGCTGCACGAATGAAACGATGCTCCAGAATCTAACACCCATGATTCTAATGGACTGCTTACACTCAAGATTAATGCATCTGAGCCCTCATCAGTAGCGGCATTTGATGAGTCGTCATCCTTCTTTGGTGCATTCCCTTGTGCCTTCGCTGGTGCCTTGCACTCCCTTTTGTAATGACCAAGTTCATGACAGTTGTAGCACTCGATCTGACTCTTGTCCTTCTTGGGCTTATCTTTGCCCTTTGACTTCGATCTACCCCGATTTGGCTTCTCTTTGGATTCAGATCTGCCTCTGTTTCCCGCACTCAAGGCTGATCCTGTGGCCACACCCAATTCTTTCCTGCGAATCTCTTCGCTCATGATTAGATCTCTCACCTCATCAAATTTAAGTTTCACTTTACTTGCTGAAGCACTAACAACCGTTACCGTCCCACTCCAACTCTCTGGTAAAGAAGATAACAAAATTAGGGCTTGAACCTCATCATCAAAATCAATCTCAACTGAACTCAATTGAGCTATCGTCATATTGAACTCGTTGAGATGATTGGATACCACAGTATCCTCTGCCATCCTCAGGTTGAATAACATCCGCATCAGATGAACCTTATTCGCTGCAGACAGTTTTTCATACATCTCAGTTTAAATCTCCAGCATCTCCTTTGTGGTTTTTGCTTTCACCGTATGTAGGGCGACATTCCTGGATAACGACAGATGAACCACACTCATCGCCTTCCTGTCCAGCAACTTCCACTCGCCGTCCTTCATACCTTCAGGCTTTGAACTTAAAGGTTGATACAGATCTTTACCGTACAAGTAATCCTCGATCTGTAACTTGTAGAATCCAAAATACGTTCCATCAAACTTCTCAACAGGCGATTTCCCATCAGCCATCATAATTGCTCCCACCTGATCCCTTGAACCCGATGCTCTCTAGATACCCAAATTAGGATTAAAGCAAAGAATTATGGAGAAAATAATAGAAACAAGAATTAAGGAACACAAATTTGGTTACCCAGATCGTCAGGAATGACTACGTCTGGGGGCACTACCAAGCCAGGAGATCTACTATATTTTTGGTGATATACAAATACAATGAGTCAAAAAAAGTTTTAAATATGAGACATGGGCCAAAAAACCCTAAATCGCGGGCCTTGGACCCTTCGACCCGCGTCACTTAATTAAGTGGATACGCCTGACAGCTTCCTTGGTCGGCGCCTTGAGCATCTTTGGAATCTGTGGGTGCTCGATCGGCACTATTGCTCGACAAAGGGCCGTCGGCGTCTCCCCCTCAGCCCTTGGTCTCCAAACCCCAATGTGCTCGCCCGTGCCGGAGCTGTAGCGCCCGCCCATCTTTGAATCCGCCTCATTCCGCTTGGCCCGCCCTCACCTCCGCAGTATCCGCCGCGGCGCATCATCCATAGCGCCAGCAGGAGCATCCGCCGCTTTCGCGCGATACCACCAGCATACATCTTGCGCGGCGCTCGATCTGGCAACAGCTCCGCAAAATTCATACGCCCGTCGCGCACCTCGTCGTCCCACGTTGCCGCAGCGTGCACTCCTTTGCCGCGCGTTTGAATAGCCAGCATCTGCTATGCGATTCGGATCTGTCTTTTAATTCTTCATCTCCGCCTCCATTTCCGAGCCAGTTACAATTTATTTACAAAAAATAAATAAACTTAGATCTAGACTTGTCTATTACATTGAACGAATCAAACAAATCCTAATCTACTCGTGGATTTTCTCACGAGGCAAAATGAATTCGATCGAATCGAATTAAAAACCACAATTTATATGCATGCATAAATAAACATTCATCAAATACCATGACAATTGGATACCTGGAAAAAAGATCTAACAATTCTACTATTCAATTCCAAATTTAATGAATAACGAATTAAATTACAATTTTAAATTCAGAGCCCGAAACCGTGGCTCTGATATCAGTTGTTGAGGAATTATTTGCACAGATCTATTCGAGATGTATATTTAAATACAAATTTAATTCTAACAATTATTACTAGCATGAATTAATCCTCTACTAATTCAAATAATAATTCAACAACAAGTCATGCATACAAGTTCGTCACATAAATCCTAAGCATGCAGAATTACTAGGAGTTTACGTGAACTAACTTCTTGGAGTGACAACCGTTGAGAAGATGGATCCTGTTCACTCGAACACACCAAAAACCCTTCTCAAGTATTCCCTCATCCTTGTCAAACAATCCGGTGGTAGGATGCTCGCGAACAATTAACAAAAGGAAATTTAAAATTATGTTGCACGACCTTTGTGGATTTCTAATTTTTCCAACACATGGAATTGCATTGGGGATGAAAAATTCATCCCTTTTTATAATACTAAGGGGGGGACGAAAATTTAGTGTTATTGGGTGATTGGGAAATTTCCTTGCTTCTTTCTCAAGATACAATCTTGAATATATCCAATATATTCTATTTTCCAAAATATATTCCAAATAAAATTTTCTCTTCCTTATGTTATGGTATTTTTCGAAAATATCACAACAAATAGTCAAGTGGGAGGTTTCTTGAATTTAATGAGACAATCTTGTATTCCAAGAATACTTATCTTCATTCCATAACAAAATTCAAAGAAAATCTTTCTCCCTATTTTATTTGTGATTTTCGAAAATAATGAAAAAATTAGACAACAATAGTTTATTTTATTTTAAACACCTTTTTTCAGTTATTGGACTTTATGTTTGGGCTACTTGAGGGGCCTTTAGGAGAATTAAGATTGGACCTTCCAATGGACTTTGAATTTTCAATATTGAGCCACAATATTATTCAAGCCCACAAATATTAATTAATCCCACTACATAATTAATATTCCACTATCCATCTTAACCCATATTACTGTTAATATGACTCCCGATTATTAGTTTCCATGTTTAAGATTATCCAGTCCATTAATTAATTTAGGCCACTAAAATAGCTTCATATTAATTAACATCTTTTTCCTTGGTTAAGGAACGACTCAATATTATTATCCATACCAAAAATTAATTCCACTAGCAAGATTTGGTATGATAAAACTTATGAGCCTCACAAGGGGACAAATCAAACAAGACGTACTTGCATATGTTTCACCGTATTAAATCATAGCAATCGTCGTGTAACCACTATCATTGCCCAAGATACAAGGTATTGAATCTCAATGATTCTCTTCCCATCATAAGTCAAAGCGATGGCTATTGATTCCACACAATCCTATTTACGGGATGGAGATTAAGAAATAATGAACCACTGAGGTCTAATTCTTCTATATTCAGTACTGAAGAATTTGTCCTCCTGTAGGTCCTGTTCATTACATCATAATGCACTAGTGCAATCTCTTGGTCAAGACAAGCCAATCTGAGCCATGCACTTCAACCTTTCACGAGGTTTGTTCATTTCCATGTGGGTCGTGAATTCTGTACTTTTAGTTACAAGGGACTGTTAGTTTAATCTTCTGTGATCTGGTATCACTAAATTAACTACAATATAACACGTACATATTTATTGAACAGTTATGCAGTAAATATATGTAACATTCAATGATATTTAAAGCATCAGTGATAAATAATTTATTTCAGCAAATAAGATAGAAATTAAGTCTTGTTATACAAAGTAAAAACGTACTTTCCAGTATAACCCCAACAGAACTCAGTGAGATGACCAAGACATCTGAATACTCAGAAGACTTTAGAATAACTCAGAAAAACCTGAGTATCCATATAGCCCTGAAGACTCAGATAAACCTGAAGACTTGAAGACCTGAAGATTATCTACCTGAGGACAAATAGACTGAGGAAGTCTTACACATTCATGAAAAATAAGTGTTGTCCAAATATTTAATTGCAGACAAAATGAACTAAAACTAAGTGTCTTTTAAGGTTGTCTCATTCAGAGAGATTGACCTAAAAGAGCCGTTTTGTTTGTCTCTATTCACTGAAGTTAAAAACCAATCAGAGAGGGACAACACTGTACTTCACTGACATAGAAAGCGACGTGGCACTAAGGATGTCAGATGTACTGAGTTCTAGACAGCAAAAACTTGGTGATTGACTGCATTGGTTACTTGTTACCAAAACCATGCAAGGGCTTGTTCAAACCCTAACATAGCCATTCATCACTAACCAAATAAGGAAACCATTGATGCTATCTCTTCCAACAGATAGTTTTTCAAGAGAGACCTGTTTGGAATATATGGGTGCCCGGATCTATTCGAGATGATTTTAAATATGGAAGTTCCAAAATAGTTGTAATAGGACCAGTCGAACCTGTTAGTCGACTGATGATGATAGAAGACCAGTTGAACATGTTAGACAACTGATGTATTAGACTAGGTCCAATATTGAGGGGGAACTCAATATGTATAGGTTCAGATCAGAAGCGAAGATCAGAAGCGAAGAACAGAGGACCTGAAGAAAGGACATCAGCAGAGTCGATAGGTTGAAGCTAAGACAACCTTATCAGAAGACTCAAGATTACTGATCAGGTGCATACTGATCAGGTAGAGCTAAGTCAGAAAAGTGATAAGCATATCTACTTATCAAAGACATACGATTGTCATCAGACCAGAAGAATGTTAAAATTGCTGGCTTTACAAGGCGCCAATTCAGTGTACTTGTTAGCCACTAAGAATTTAACACGTATGTATGGATCTGACTATGCAGGATATGGCATATCAGGCCAAACGGCTAGAAAGGACAAGCTTGCATGCTTTCGGCCATGCCGCCCCTGAAGCATGTCTAATCAAACCTGCTAGCTACCTAAAAATAGACCGAAATTCGAATTTCTCTCCAACGGCTAGTTCGATTTCGTGCCTATATATATGGGATCAAACCTTCATAGTCAGGTTACGGAAATTATCATCAAGCTCAAGCTCTAGCAAATTTCTGCACGAAGAACACTAAATCGAAGCATATTTTCTAAGTGTTCATCCCATTGTTCTTAACATTAGAATACTTATCCTCCAGCCTTAGGCTACTTAGAAGATATGATAGTATTCCAATTGGAACATTACAAATCTTATACCCAAACAAAAGTTAGGTTAAGTTTGTTATATCAAGATTTCAGTCTAGGGTTTCTAAATCTGATTTCTGAGATTGGTTGAGTGAGAACTTCTGAAACATCTGTTGGTTGTACTGTGTTGGACTAACACATTAAACTAAGTCCAGTTGGTTAAGTTGGTGCCCCTGCTGATAAGGAAGAGTGGAAGTAGGACAAGTTGTCTGAACCACTATAAATCTGTGTGCCTTTATCTTGCTTTACACTTAACTGCACACTACTTGTTATCTGCATGCATATTCTGAATCTGGTTCAGATTAGCATCAAACTACTGAACTGATCAGTTTGACACTTTAGTCATCTGATCTAAAACAGATTGATCAGAAATCTGATTGAGTAAAACTGGTTTTCACACGGGTTAACCAATCTTCCGCACCATCAGTTAAACTGATAGACGCCGAACTGATCTACCTCTGTGCAATGAGTAAGTCGGATATCAGTTCATACTGATTCACTCCGCACTCTGATCAGGCATACTTGCTAATCACACCTGATCCACGAAAAGTTTTAGAAGTCTATTCACCCCTCCCCTCTAGACTTCTACCCTCACGAAAACCCGTTCGGGACCTACAAGTGGTATCAGAGCAGTGGTTTTTCCGACCACTGACTTTGAGTATCATCGGTTCTTGAGGAAGAACCTTTGTGGTCACTTGAACTGATCTTGAAAAACAGTTCAGGAATGCATCATAATTTACCCATGTTTTCTATTGATGAGTATGCAGACTGGTCTATCGACATGAGAGAATATCTGGGAGTGATAAGCAACAGAATGGATGAGATTCTTGAGATAGGACCGATTATCATCTATCATTATAATCCAGCTGAAGCAGGAGATCCAATTCAATCAGTTGGAGCAAGAATCAGAAAGAGTCCCTCTCTGATGGATGCAGATGAGAGGAAATTATCAAATCTGGATACTGTTGCCAGACATCTCATCATGAAAACTATGGATTCTACTACATGAGAAAAAGTGAAGTACCTGAAGACTGCTAAGGAAGTTTGGGATACACTTGCTGAAATCTGCAGAGGAAATGAACAGATTAAGGACAACATATTGCAAGCTGAGCTGGTGATATTTGAGAAACTCAAGATGCTACCGAATGAAATAGTTGATCAATTTGATGGAAGGATCACTCGTGGAGTTAACTGACTTCGTGATCTAGGACGCATAATGTCAAACAAAGATATCAACTACAAGATTCTCATATTGCTGACCAAGAAATGGGATACCAAGGTGACCGTGATTAAGGATTGTTAAGATATTGCTACTATGAAGCCGAATGACCTAATATTCAGTTTGAAAGCCCATGAGTTCCACCTGATTGAGAGAGGACAAGGATCAGATGATGTCCCTGCTGAAGCTGCTTTAAATTCTACTAAATCTGTTGCATTCCAGGCAACCAGTAGCAGTTCACGAATTGTTGATCTAGTTGGAAACATCATCAGCCAGGCCGAACAGATTGGACTACTAACGAGAAAACTTGAACGAACAAATGTTCAGATGGGCAAGTACAGAAAGTTTTACGATGACTATCGATGAAATAGAGGAAGAGATCGAACATCTTCTGACAGATCACAAGAAAGGTATCGTTCTTCAGATGATAGGGATAACAAAAGAGATGAACGAAAAGACAATCACAGAGATGAAAGGAAAGATGATCGTAGAGAGGATCGCAAAGAGAACAGACGAGATGAGAGATCAGATAAGAGAGGTTCTAATTACAGACAAGGAGGAAAGTCTCCTGACAGATCTTACAGAAGAAATGATTATCCCAACAGAGGAAGTTCTGGAGACTCAAGGGTTTGCTACAACTGTTAGAAACCAGGTCACTATAGTGCTGGTTGCCCCAACCTGACTCTCAAGGAGAGAGAGGAAAAGCAGAACAGAAGAGAACTAAGGTTCCAAGATAGAAAAGCAATGATTGCCGACACATCTGGCTTCGATGATTCTTATCTACCTTCAGATGACTCAGGCTAGTCATCTGTTGAAAATTTCTGTCTGATTACCACAACTGATGATGTCGATGATATGAATTTCTCATCTGATGATGACATCTGTCTTATGGCCAGAGAAGCAGATCAATCTGAGGTAATCTCTAAACCTTCTGTGGTTCCCTGTTCTACACCTGTTGTGCTGAGCACATTTGCTGGTGAGATTAACCTGCAGGTCTATAATGACCAATTGCTTGATGATCTCTCTAATACAATAGATACTTATACACGAGTGAAAGTTGAGAACGATAACCTAAGGGCTGAGAATATCCGGCTTGTCAAGGAAATTGAGGCAAGTAAAGCAGCTGAACTAAAATCAGCTGAAACTGTTCAGAAGATGACTACAGAACATGACTTTCTGAAATTCAGTACTATTGGTCAGGGAAAGCTGATTAAAGAACGCCTGACTCTCAATGAACAACAAGCTGGAGAACTCAAAGTCCCTCAGGCTAAGTTTGATGAACTCTTCCGAATGCATGAGAATCTGAAAATTACTAAGGACAGTTTGCGTAAGAAAATAAAGGTTTTCACAAAATCATCTAAGACCGTTCAAGATCTGAACAAATATTTTCGTACGCCAACTGATAAGAAGGGAATTGGGTATGAGAACCCTTCTGGATCCTCAAAAGCCCCGTCTGGTTCACATCAGAAAAGTGTAACCAAACGAGTTTCTGATCAAGATACACGAAAAGCCAAATCTGTATCAGATAAGGGAAAAGAAAAGGATCAGCTGACCAGGCAAGGCGAATGCTGGATCATAAAGGGAACATAAATGGACCCCAACTTGTTGGGATATTTTAGTTTTGATGAATTATGCCAAAACATTATCAACTTGTGTTATTGAAGCTAATTTACAGATAACAAGTTGAGGGGGAACGAAAGAACAAGTTGAGGAGGAACTCACGAAATTAGAAGAAGATGATCGAGATCAGACGAGGCTGCAGACGAGACCGATCAAGATCAGATGAGTAAGATGAGTTCCGGAGTTAACTGATGAGCTGTGCAAAATCAGAAGAGAAGAAAAACTAAGCCAGCTGATCAGAAGATCAGATGACCAGAACAGACCTGATCAGATGATCAGAAGAACAGTCGAGCTGATATGGTGATCAGAAGAGCAATCAAGCTGATCAGAAAGAAACTGACCAGAAGATCAGAAGAGAAGGTTGCAGATCAGAAGAGGAGCAGATGAGACTGATCAAGATCAGACGTGATCGAGATCAGATATGATAACCTGATATGCTAACCTGATGTACTGACCTGATGCTATCCTGATATGTTGACCTGAAGATGTGTTGATTTGATCAGTCGAGCTGATCAGATCAGGCAAGAAGAAATCAGATAGCCTGAGTCAAGTGACCTGAGGGTCAGTGAGTAAAAGTGACCTGAGGGTCAGGATGTCTGAAGTCAGAAGAACTGAACTCAGTTAGCCTGAGTGTCAGTATGCCTGATCAGACAAGGTCCGCTGAAGAGAAGTCTGCTGAATCAAGAAACCTGAGACTCAGAGAACCTGGAGACTCAAAGAACCTGACGACTCAGAAGATCCTGAAGAATATAGCTTTTAGATCCTGCTGACGTGGACCAATGAGAGGAAGACAACCAGCCTGAAGAAGCTGCAGAACTTACATAATAGTATGGATTTGAATGTGACTCCATCCAACGGTAACATTAAAATCCACACTATAAATACAAGATCTTCCATCAAATTAAGCGTGGAGAATGTGGAAAAAGATGCTACAGAGCCAAGAGCCATATACTCAAGCATTCCCACCATATAACACAAGTCTGTAGATATACAAATATGTTCAAGAGAGTTCTTAAACTCAATCTAAGCAACCCACGATATATCCTAAGCTTAGAGAGATTTTCCCAACCTTAGCATTGAGGCTAAACAAATGTAAGGGAAAATCTCAACCTAGTTGGAGACACCAACCAAACCCAAACCCTATTGTTAGGTAGTTTGTGTGATTGTTGGAGTTGTAAAGAGTTAGTAAGCTGCAGTGAGTCAGCCAGAAAACTCAAGTTAGAAAAGTGAGTAAGCTGCAGTAAGTCAGCCTGAAAGCTTGTAGGCAATCCCGTGGAGGGTGATAAGTCCCGAGGCGAGCCCGAGAGGGTGATAAGTCCAATTTGAAGGAATTTCCCTAGGAACAGGGAGAGTGGATGTAGGAGCTTGAGTCTCCGAACCACTATACTTTGTTGTGTTCTTTATTGCTTTACGTTCTTATCTTGTCATATGCATTTGGTTATAAGCAAAACACAAGACATGAACTTAAAAGTAAAAAACTTGGAATCACCATTCTTCCACCCCTGTTTTATATGCAGTACATGATTTTTCCGTATTTCATGGGTTTTTCACCGGGAAAAACACAACTGATCATACATCAGCCGAGGGTCAACAGAAGAATCTTGTTCTTCTGAAGAGACCTCAGCCAAATCAGCAGAGTAGGCCTCAGTCTGGACCATCTCACGAGGGACAGTACCAGCTGAAGTCAATTCAATCCAAGCTGCCTAACAAGCAAGCTAAGGGCAAACTGCTAAGACCATCTATGCCAAAAAGATATGAATCTTTTAATGGTAGCAATCGTACCTACCCTTACAATCAGAAACCTAGGGCTGCTGCACATGAGCCCCACTGGATTAAAAGAAGACAAATTTCAATGAAAAATCCCAAGTCTTCTGATTCATCTAAGGCTCACACTAATAATCATACTGACCAGATTGTTATGAAGATAAGTATGATTATGTAGATGTTTATGGGAGACAATTCAAGCCCTCTGTTTTCAACAAAGGTGCCAGATTTGTTTGGATCCCAAAAGGTACCTCTAACCCACAGAACCCGATTCTACTGGTGTACCTAAAATCTGATTCGTTCACAGGTTCGAGTGAGACTGGCTAATAAAGGAGGTGTACAAGCAACTATCTGGTACATAGATAGTGGATGCTCAAGGCACATGACTGGAAGTCAACATCTCCTCAGCAATTACATTGTGAAACCAGGCCCACGAGTTCCCTTTGGAAACCACAACTTTGGTTTTACTAGAGGAGTTGGAACCTTAGTGAACGATGATGTACAGGTTACAGGTGTTTCATACGTTGATGGCTTAAGGCACAACCTGTTATCTGTATCACAGTTTTGCGACAATGGATTTAGTGTTGAGTTCTCATCAGATCAATGCACAATCAGAAATCGAGTGACTCAACAGATCGTGTTAACTGGCTCCAGAAAAGGAACGATTTATACAGCAGATTAGGACAATTGTCCAAGAAATGTGTGCTTAATTGTTACGAGTTCAAAGAGCTCCAGTTGGCTCTGGCACAAGAGAATGAGTCATCTGAACTTCAAGACTCTTAACAAGATAGCAAGGATGTCCTTGGTTGAAGGTCTCCCGAATGAAGTATTCTCTAAGGATCAGACATGTGCCGCATGTCAGAAGGGAAAAAAAGTAAAAGTTTCATTCAAAGGGATACCTTCGCCTCCATCCAGCAGAGTACTGCAACTACTACATATGGATCTATTTGGACCAGTTACACCTCTTAGTTTCAGTGGACGCAAATACACTCTGGTGGTTGTGGACGATTACTCCAAGTTCACCTGGGTTGTATTCTTGTACAAGAAGAGTGAAACTACAACAAAGCTACCTGAACTTCTCAAGAAGATTCAGAATGAGAAGGGTCTTAGCATAGTGAAAATCAGATCAAATAAAGGTACATAATTCTTGAACCAGTTTATATCTGATTTTTGCTCTGAGTTTGGTATACAGCATGAGACATCAGCTGCAAGAACACCACAACAAAATAGCATAGCAGAAAGGAGAAACAGAACACTTAAAGAAGCTGCACGCACTATGTTAGCTGAGCATGCAACACAAAGCCGTTTCTGGGCAGAAGCAATCAACACTGCATGTCACACGAAGAACAGATGTTCTCTGACTAAGATTCACTTCAAAACACCCTATGAACTGTGGAAGGGCAGAAAACCTCGTGTTTCCTACTTTCATGTGTTCGGGTGCAAGTGTTTCATACACAACAATGGGAAGAGTCAGTTGAGAACCTTCGATGCCAAGTTAGATGAGGGTATATTCTTAGGATATTCCTCAACCAGCAAAGCATTTAGGGTTTTCAACAAACGAACCGTAGTTGTGGAAGAAACACCTCATGTGGTCTTTGATGAGTCAACATCTAATCAAGAGAAATCTGCCTCAGAACAAGATGTATCTAACAAACCAGAATCGCTGAAAATGGATCAGTTAAGGCTCAAAGAAAAGGATCCAAAATACGTCACTGTATATGTTCCTAACTTTGACCTTGACGATTCACCAGGTCAGTCTGACCCCAAGGTACGTACAACTGTCAGTGAAGAAGCTGGTACAGCTGAGACAGTAACAATTGAACCATCTGGTTCAGGGGGAACACCTGATGTTCCGACAGACAGACTTCAGCACATGATGAGTCCAACATCAGCTGAGATATGCCCATGCCAAGTGGATCCTACTCAAGTACCTCTCCCAGTCTCTAGTGATGAATCTTTATCAGAAGAGGATGATGTTCCCCAAACTGATGATAATCAGGACAAAAGGACATGGATAACCAGTCATCCAACTGACCTGATCATCGGAGACCTATCTGATAGAGTCAAAACTAGACATCAGATTGGTGAAATTGCAATGTATTGTTGTTATCTGTCTTTGAAGGAACCACTCACAGTTGAAGAAGCTCTACAAGATGCAAGCTGGATTCAAGCTATGTAAGAAGAACTAGAGCAGTTTGAAAGAAATCAAGTTTGGGAACTTGTAGACAGACCAACTCATCAAGATGTGATTGGTACTAAGTGGGTATTCAAGAACAAGAAGGATGAGCACAATGTGATAACTAGAAATAAGGCAAGACTTGTTGCTAAGGGATATTCACAATCAGAAGGGATTGATTATGATGAAACCTTTGCACCAGTCGCTCGCCTGGAAGCCATTCGACTATTTCTGGCTTATGCTGCTCATAGGGGATTTATTGTGTATCAGATGGATGTGAAGAGTGTCTTCTTAAATGGGGTACTAGCTGAGGAAGTTTATGTTGAACAACCTCCTGGCTTCGAAATGAGCAACCAAGTGTACCGTTTAAGAAAAGCTTTTTATGGACTGAAACAGGCTCCTAGAGCATGGTATGATACACTATCCCAATTCTTGACAGAAAATGGTTTCACCAAGGGATTGATTGATAGGACCTTGTTCAGAATTGAAGACAGTGAAGATATTCTGATGGTTCAGATCTACGTGGACGACATAATCTTTGGTTCTCCAAATCAGAAGCTATGCGAGAAATTCAGTAAAATAGTGCAAGGGAAATTTGAGATGTCCATGATGGGTAAGATGAGCTACTTTCTAGATCTTTAAGTCAAACAAGCTCATACCGGGATCTTCATCTGCCAGACGAAGTACACAAGGAATTTGTTGGCTAAGTATGGAGTTCAGAATTGCAAAGAAGCCAGAATTCCAATGATGACTTCATTCAAAATGGACCCAGATGAAGGTGGTAAGAAAACTAATCAGAAAGAGTATAAGGATTTGATTGGATCTCTACTATACCTGACGGCAGCAGACCAGATATAACCTTCGCAGTAGGTGTATGTGCTAGATTTCAGGCAAATCTGAAGCAAAGCCACCTGGAAGCAGCTAAGCAGATTCTTAAGTATCTGAAGGGTACTGTAAACCTCGGTTTATGGTATCTAGCAGATGATAATCTAGAGCTTAGTTGGTACTCTGATTCTGATTTTGGAGGTTGTAGGATTGACAGAAAATCAACCTCGGGTACATGCCAGTTTTTGGGAAGCAAACTGGTCTCTTGGTTTTCAAATAAACAGACATCTATTGCCACATCTACTACTGAAGCAGAATATATGGCCGCAGGAAGCTGTTGCTCCCAACTGCCCTGGCTATGTCAGCAGTTGAGGGATTATAACATTGTATCTACGAATGTGCCTATTTTATGTGACAGTAATAGTGCGATTGCTATCACTCAGAACTCAGTTCTGCACACGAGATGCAAGCATGTGGACATCAGACATCATTTTATAAGAGACCATGCTGAAAAGAAAAACATCAGAATGGAAAAGATCCATACTGATAAGCAAAGAGCTGACATCTTAACCAAGCCCCTAGCTGAAATCAGATTTAGAGATCTATGCAATGAACTAGGACTACTGGACTTAGGAGATGAAGCACCAGAAAACTTTGGTAGTCTAATCTCCAACACCAGTTGGTTAAGAAACTGACCTGGTAAGAAGACCAGATGAAGGGGGAACTTCATCTGATCAGGAAAGAGAGTAACTGTTGAAGGGGGAACTTCAAATGATAAGTAATATCAGTAGGAAACTGATCTGATGAAAGGATTGTCGGGAAATAACTAAGGAATAGAGGGTAAATTAAGATCGACACATCAAAAATCAGAAAGGGTTATAGGAATCTACATTTGTGGTAATTGACTGATTACAACATCAGTCAATCAGATACGTGTTCCTGATTCCCTGTTATTTTCTATTTTCATTTATATATTGCTTACCTATATTAAACTGTAAATGACGTCGTACTGACTTTTCGTTAAATGCGGACGCGAGGCCCATGTTTTAAATGCATTAATTACGCAATTTTAAATCCAAAAGTGGTGGTCTATGTTTTCCTTGATCGCATGATCTTAAATTTTTAAAATCGCCTCATTTCCACCGTTGATCAAACATAGACGTCGTTTTGATTTCCGTATTCGAAAATGATTATGTTTTCCCTCTCAATTAAAAACCTCAAAACTTCCCAACACTTCATCACTTTCACAATTTGCTCTGCAACTTCTTTCTAAAAACCGTTTGCACGATTTCTCACTTCTATTCAAAAGCAAATCACCAATTTTTTATCAAAATCATTTGTTGCTTAATACTGGTAATTGCTTTAGGGTTGTGCTTCATTTTATACGTTTAAGAATGTGTTACACATTTTTCGCTTATTTGTCAAATCTAATGTCAATCTTTCGCTGAAATGGCACCAAAAGCGAAACAAGTTGCAGAGACTGCACACTCTTCGTCACAAGTCTTACCGGAACCAGAGGATCCAATTTTTCAGGATTTTGCTGACGAAGTGATAGAGGAACGATGCATCGACTTTCGAACAACCACAGATTCCGAGTCTCTGGAAATTTTGGCACTTTTGAGAGAAAATGGTCTAAAGACCTATTGTTCAGCGAGTGCCGACTCGATAATTTTGGATGATTCTCTCGAATTCCTTTACAATTTGAGAGACCATGAGGGCATGTTGTATTCAGAGGTGCAAGGCGAGCATCTGGAGATTACCGATGAAGATCTCCACAAAATCTTCCGACTACCAGCACCGGCTGATGGGATTATACCCGATTCATACCGTGTAGAAGAAGATAGCGCTATCATTAAGCACCTTCTCCGTCCAGCCGATTCACATCACACTAAGGGTTTCAAGAAACCTATGCTGAAACGGAAATACCGCCTTCTATTTGATATTGTACAAAAGGTCATTGCTGGTATAACCTATAGTTTTGACGCAGTCACACAAGAAAAGGCTCGAATCATGTCTGCCATCATTGATAAGGCAAAGATCAACTGGCTTGAGTTTCTGAAGAGGAGGTTGCTGGAGGAATCAACAAAGTTTGTGGAAGAAGGAGGCAAGATTGTCCTCAGTGCAAAAATCACTATGCTGCACAAGGTGTTCTTGATTCTGATCGATATGATGAAGGACCGTGAATGGAGTGAGGATGAAATGATCCCATATGTTCTTGCTCACAAGAAGATGCTGATCAATGACAAGCCAATTCCTGGACTTGCTGATGATGATAAGGAGATTGCTGTTAAACCAGCAACAGAAGTACGCAAGAAGGGAACAACTGGCTAGAAGAGGAAGGCTGTTGCACGGAAGCCAGAGAAAGGGATTACTCTGAAGGAACCAGCCCAACAAGCTACGAAAAGAACTAAGTCAGCACCTAGTGCTCCGGTTGCTGGTAAAGGGAAGAGGAAAGAGCTGAAACTGGTGGATGAACAGACTGATTCTGATGATGATATTCCACTCAGCAGACTGCCTCCAAGAGGACCTGGTCAAGCTTCGAAGGCTACTCTGCATGCTACTGCTCAACCTGAAGCACAACGAATGACCGTTCCTGCTTCAACTGAGTCTGCTCAACCTGCTATTTCTTCCAGTACTCCATTGGTTGATCCTGATCCATTAAATATGATACCATTCTCTCCATCATCCTTTCCTGAACCAGAACCAGAGATTCTTTCCTTTACAGAAAAGATCATCAGAAGGAGGCTAGAGAAAATGATGGAGGACAGATATCCTGAGCTGTCAATCAAACAAGAAGCCAAAACTGTAGTTCTTGATGTGCTCACATGGAGAGACATCAGATTGAAGAAATTCGAAGATTTTGGTACAGTCCTTGAACAGAAAGGTGGTATACGTCCCTTTCTGGAGTATGAGCTGCAAATGAGGAAGTTGGCTGGGGTCAAAACTGCTCCCGATCTAATATCTGATGATGTTGTGGCTGGTCTGATCACGAGACATCTGGGAATTCCAGATACCCCAATGCACCGAGAGCTCACACACAAGATGGTCAGATATAGCCGAACCATGCAGCAAATGAAAATAGTTGATGAGGAAATCAGCTCTGGTGGACCAATTCAGGTTGAAGAGATTTTTGAACAGATGGCTGATACAGAATAGACTGCGAAAGATATGAGGATTGTGGAAGAACCAGAAGAGTCTGGAGGAGCTGCCGATGAAGCTGATGCGGGAGATGGGCAAAGTCCCCGTCAGCCGATGCACAATCAGCCGAGCACTTCATAGATCTGACTGCTGGAGGGAGTCAAGCTGAGGAAATGGAGGTCGAGGGCCCCTCGTCATCAGCAGGTCAGATTATGCAGATTTTCCAAACTTCTCCATCTTTTGAAGAGAATCTGATGAAGTACATCAAGAACACATTCCGTGCGAACATGCAACATATGTTCAGGGATGATGTTAGTTTCTTTGTTCCAAGGCAAATTGAGACCGTCATCAGAACCGAAAGGGAATATGTATCCAAGCACTGCATGCTTATGAGTGAAGATATAAGGGATACTACTGCAGACAAAATGCTGGAAATGACTCAGCAGATGGCCAAGATAGAAGAAAGCAGAAATCATTAGTTCACCTTGATGATGAATGAACAAATGGCCAAGTTGAGCAAGATGCAAGAAGAAATGAATGCTGCAACCAAGAGGGTAAGTTCTTCTGCTGACAAACTGGATGGATTGTTCGACAAGGTCAGCTCCATCGTAGACAAAGCTCAAACATCTATGCTGGCGGTTGTTGAACATGCTCAACCTGATCCTAGTATTGAGTCTCCTGCCCTCCAGAATTTACAACAGAACCTTAAAACTCAGATTTGCAACCTCAGTTCTAAGCTAAAAGCTCTTTCTGAGGGAACCAAAAAGGGGGAAGAGGAGAAGGATGCTGAGGTTCAAGGTAGGCTGAATCAGGTAGAAAACTATGTAGCTGGTATTCAAATAACTCTTGAGAAGAAGCGCATGGAGAAAGATGCTAAGAAAGCTGCAGAGTTGGAACGAGCTGAGGTCATCTCTTCCTCTACGGAATCTGATGACTATGCCAGAAAGGGAAAGAAACCAGTTGTAAAGAAGAAGAAAGTCGTGGAACAGAAGAAGGATGATAAAAAAAAACAGCTACGACCAGAAGAGGAAGCACGACTTGACAAAGATTACAAGCAGAAGAAGAAGAAAGGCCTTGTTGGTGGAGCGGGTGAAGGTTTGCAGTTCGTAGAGCCTATTCTGGATGCTGATGTGGATCTGATTGTACGACCGGATAAGAATATGGTTAAACAGTGGAAACTGATCAAAGGTGAATGGTACATATCAGCATACATCAACAAAGTTATTCCAACCAGTGAAGACAAGAATGAGATATTCAGAGACTGGTTGAGTAACAAACATCCTGTATTCTATGGCAATGTGATAAAAGAAGCAAAGAAGCTAAATTGCACACCTATTGCACAAGAAATTGAAGTCATGGACTACAAGAAGACTCCAGGTGGGAAACTGGACAAGATTGCTTTTAATGCAACTCTCAACAAATGCCTAGCCCAAGATGACATTATTGATGAAGGCAAAGCTGCAGAAATCAAGGCGAGGCTCTTCGACTTATGTGTTGTTCCTATGGAAGAGAGATTTTGAAGTTTTTCAGAAGACTGCTGTAAGATCAGAATAAGATATTCTCATTATGTACTTGTAAAGCTACATCATCCTTAATGAAATATTTTATTTTTTTGATCTTAAGACAAACTCTCATTGTCTTCTGATTTATTGTCTCTCTTACTTATTTTTTTTATCTAATGTTCAGCATCCTTTCTGATTAATGTTTTGGTTCCATCAAAAAGGGGAAAATTGTTGGGAAAGTTGTAGTTTTGATGGAAGTTCCAAAACAGTTGTAATAGGACCAGTCGATCATGTTAGTCGACTGATGATGATAGGAGACCAGCTGAACATGTTAGACAGCTGATGTATTAGACTAGGTCACATATTGAGGGGGAACTCAATATGTATAGGTTCAGATCAGAAGCGAAGAACAGAAAACCTGAAGAAAGGACATCAGCAGAGTCGATAGGTTGAAGCTAAGACAACCTTATCAGAAGACTGAAGATTACTGATCAGGTGCATACTGATCAGGTAGAGCTAAGTCAGAAAAGTGATAAGCATATCTACTTATCAAAGACATACGATTGTCATCAGACTAGAAGAATGTTAAAACTGCTGGCTTTACAAGGCGCCAATTCAGTGTACTTGTTAGCCACTAAGAATTCGACAAGTATGTACGGATCTGACTATGCAGGATATGGCGTATCAATCCAAACGGCTAGAAAGGACAAGCTTGCATGCTTTCGGCCATGCCGCCCCTGAAGCACGTCTAATCAAGCCTGCTAGCTACCTAAAAATAGACCAAAATTTGAATTGCTCTCCAACGGCTAGTTCGATTTCGTGCCTATATATATGGGATCAAACCTTCATAGTAAGGTTACGCAAATTATCATCAAGCTCAAGCTCTAGCAAATTTTCGCACGAAGAACACTAAATCGAAGCATATTTTCTAAGTGTTCATCCCATTGTTCTTAGCATAGAATACTTATCCTCCAGCCTTAGGCTACTTAGAAGATATGATAGTATTCCAGTTGGAACATTACAAATCTTATACCCAAACAAAAGTTAGGTTAAGTTTGTTATAGCAAGATTTCAGTCTAGAGTTTCTAGATCTGATTTCTGGGATTCGTTGAGTGAGAACTCGTGAAACATCTGTTGGTTGTACTGTGTTAAGTTGGTGCCCCTGCTGATAGGGAAGAGTGGACGTAGGACAAGCTGTCCGAACCACTATAAATATGTGTGCCTTTATCTTGCTTTACACTTAACTGCACACTACTTGTTATCTGCATGCATATTCTGAATCTGGTTCAAATTAACATCAAGTTATTGAACTGATCAGTTTGACACTTTAATCATCTGATCTAAAACAGATTGATCAGAAATCTGATTGAGTAAAACTGTTTTCACATGGGTTAACTAATCTTCCGCACCATCAGTTAAACTGATAGACGCCGAACTGATCTGCCTCCGTGCAATCAGTAAGTCAGTAATTAGTTCATACTGATTCACTCCGCACTCTGATCAGGCATACTTGCTAATCACACCTGATCCACAAAAAGTTTTAGAAGTCTATTCACCCCTCCCCTCAAGACTTCTACCTTCACGAAAACCCGTTCGGGACCAACAAAACACATCCACGTCCTTGTTTCGAAGCATCACTATAGATCACAAATTCCTTGGTAGGAAATGAATAGTCAAAACTGGGGCTGATGTAAGCCGCCGCTTTAACTCTTGGAAACTTTTCTCGCACTTCTCGCTCCATTCGTACTTTTCTCCCTTTCTTGTCAACCGCGTCATTGGTGCAACTAACCGTGAAAACCCTTTAATAAATCTTCAATAATACCCAGCAATCCTAGGAAACTACGAATCTCGCGTGCATTCATAGGTCTACGCCAATCATTAACAACATTCACTTTGGATGGATCCACTTCAATTCCTTTAGCCATAGTCACATGTCCGAGGAAGACAAATTGCCTCAACCAAAACTCACACTTCTTGAACTTTGCATACAATTTCTCCTTGTGAAGCGTTTCTAACACAATCCTCAAATATTCCTCGTGTTGAGCTTCATCTCTCGAGTACACCAGAATGTCATCAATAAAAACTATGACGAATCGATATACTACAAACGTGTAATGGCCATAACAAGTTCCAAATGTCGTCTTCATAGTATAACTTTCCTTGACCTTCAGTTGATGATATCCTGATCGAATATCAATCTTAAAAAATATCTCAGTTCCTCTCAATTGGTCGAACAAGTCTTCAATTCTTGACAACGGGCACTTGTTCTTAATAGTCGATTGAACTCTCAATAGTCAATGCACATCCTTAACGTCTCATCCTTCTTCTTCACGAATAAAATAGGTGCTCCCCATGGTGAAACACTCGGTCGTATGAATTCCATGTCCAACGGAACTTGTATCAGAACTTTTAATACTTGTAACTCTTTCGGTGCCATCCTATAAGGCGCTTTCGATATCGGTGCTGCTCCAGGTACTAGATCAATAGTAAACTCCACTTGTCTGGCAGGTGGGACTCCAGGCAAGTCCTCCGGGAAGATGTCAAGATATTCTCAAACGATTGGTACGTCATCAACATTCACTTTTGGTTTCTGGTCTCCTATCTCGTTGACTAGATAACCCTGATAATTATTCTTCCCCAGCATCTTCGTCACCTTTGTTGCGCTTATCACTTGTGGAACGATCTTAGATTTTACCCCAAAGAAAACAACTTCTTCTTTGCTAGGTAAGTGCAAAGTCACTTCTCTATCACGACACTTAATATCGGCTTGGTATTTACTAAGTCAATCCAGTTCTATAATAACATCGAAGTCCCTCATATCCAACTCATATAAATCAGCTTCTAAATCATGCCCGCTCACCTTTCGCATTTTTAACCATAGTGCAGGTACCTATTACTTTGTCAGCCAGGATACTTATCATTAATGGTTCTTCTTCAATTATTCCCTTTTCCCTAGCTAATAAATGAAACCTTGCAAACACAAATGCATGTGTTGCTCCAATATCTACAAGTACCAAAGCAGGAATATTTGATACTGTAAGAATACTTGTCATAGTACCTTCTCCTCAAGTCATTTTCCCATAAGGATTCGATTGTCTTAGTACCCAAAATTATAAATGTCATCTAATCTTAACACCTTTATCCATCACATCTATCAATCACCATAGTTATTAGAAAATAAATTATTTAATCATCGTAAATCATAGTTATTCATTTTCGTGTTATAAATCGTATATTATTTAATCGTCGTAAATCTTAGTTAGTCAATCCATGTCATAAATTATAATCATTTGATCATCTTTTCCATGACCAAGTAGTAAATATTTTATCAAACACAACCATTTTAATATCGTGAATCATATATTATACAATCATCTTTTCCATGATTGTTTAATAATATAACTTGTAAACTTTCATATCATACCTTGGAGTTGTAGCGGTGGGCGGTGGTGGATGCCGTAACTTATACTCAATGATGCATGATTTAAAATTCTTTTGTAATTTTTTTTTCATGACCAAAAAAGAAGGATTTTTTTTTTAACAAATATTTTTTTTAAAAGAAATAGTAAGACTCCTAAAGAAGATTTTATTTTTACAAGTCTACAAGAACGTAAACCTGCTCTGATACCACACTGTCACATCCCAATTTTCGTAAGGCTTTTAAAGGCATTTTAAAAAGACAATTTTCCAATTTTGATAATAACTAACTACAATTACTGCATTTTAAATTTCCAAAGTTTGCAGCGAAAGCAATTAAATTCTAAATATTTTCAAACAAGATAACTTAACCATTGGAAAATCTAATAAATTATCTCAGTGCTAAATATAGACCTTCAAATAAAATAAAGTAATCCATTACTACTAAAAATAATGTCAAAACTAAATCCTCAATATTCAAATGAAATAAGAGTTATGCAATGAAATAATTTGCTTAAGAAAATGATAAATGATGTCTCGAGGCAATCCACCGGCCCTCCACTGCACTCCATAATTACTCTGCAAAATGTTAAGGATTGGGATGAGCGAAACAACTAGCTCTGTGGGATTCCCTCACAATGTTATAATCAAATATAGCACATAAATAAAATCATAAACTCACATAACATGCATCATAATCAATATAACGAGTCAAGGATCTTTTCCATCTTGAGTCGTATTGGCCAATCTGTATACGGTGGAGTTGCGTCCAAGGATCTTTGTCATCCTGGACCCAAGTCCCCGCAAGTTACAACGATCTTTTCCATCGAGTAACCAAATAATATCACATTCCACGTAAATCATGTAGCAAGCAACAATTAAATTCACATGAATATTCAAAAATAATAAAACAAGTAAAAATCCCACCTCAAATCTTGATTAACCTCGTAAACACGTAAATTGGTTTAAGGCGTTAAAATCCGCGTCACCTAAAAATGTTAAATAAATAATTTTAGGATTATTATAATTTAATTATAAAAGGTGAATATTTGGTATCTTAATAGTACTTAGTATATGTGTATCATTAAATATCTCCGCTGGACCAATTGGAAAATAAATAAAATGAGAATATATATTGACATCAATATTTATTTGGTTTCGATCAATGAATAACAAAACCGTGACTATTTGAACGTGAATTTAGACTATTAAAATAATAATATAAACACATAGGTTAGGCAATACACTATATACGCTTTAGTATATGTTCGAAGATTGTGATATACCATGGAAAATATTTTGGATAAACAACGATACTGACTCATTTCAATAACACTTCTTGAACACCAAAATACATTGACTTTGCACTAATATCTCGGTTTTGGTTCTTTAAATATAAAAAAAAAAACGTGGCCATATATGCAATTATAAAGTTTTTGATTATTGAGATGATAACGTAAACAATCAACATATACATGCTAGGGTATATTTGTGAACATCAGAATTTATAATAAATAAAATACTTTGAGTACGCAGAGTTACTGCTCATTTCGAACATATTAAACAAAAGAAACTTGGACTTATAAATTTAAAATAAAACAATGAAATTTTAAGTCCCATACAAGAATAAATTTTCCAGAAAATAAGAGCTGGCATACGGAAGACTAAAACTTATGAGCAAACTATTTGGGTATGTAAAATCGCTTTAAAAATCAATTCCACATTTAAAAAAAATAAAAAAAAATAACAGATGAATCAGGATTTCAAATATGCATCGTGTTGTAACCTAGAATTTGCGTCTAGGGCAACACACAAATAATAGATCGAACCTTTAAGTATCGATTACCCAGTTCGTCTTTTGAATAAGACTACATCTGGGGGCGTCCAAGCCAGCAGTATTTTATTATCTTTTTCTGTCTAAAATTCTAAGATTGCTCTCCTCTTACAATGAATATTACATGATATATTTATAGACAAGGATCTAGGTCGCAGATCTCCATGGGCTTCCTTCGTGGGCTTGCTGAGGCTCTAGCCGCCGGTGCTAGGGTTTCCTTAGTCAATCCGCGATTTCCGCGTCCGGATACACTTGCCTTGCTTATGCCCCGCTGCGCCATTAACTGCCCGTATCTTTTCCATGTTTATCTCTTCGTCGACTTCGGGTGAAGTCGCTTCCGACTTGCAGACTTCCCAAAGTCGCCCCGCGACTTTCATACATTTCCAAGTCGCTCTGCGGCCTCCTCAGCTCAAGCGAAGTCGCCCCATCTGATAAAAACATAACGGAGAGTCGCCTCGCCAGGTTGGATTATTTCATGCCACAACAATTTCCCCTCAAGTCGAGGTCGCGCGCTCGCGTCGGGTCCTTGTCTTGACTCATTGTTTTATCGACCTATGGTAAGTCGACCTTGGGAAACGTTCCCGAGGCAAATAGTCATCCCCGTGGAGGCGAATCGTCACCTCGATTCCTTGAATCGGTGTGAGACCTGACGGATCCGTCATGATGGCTCGACAGATAGGTGATGTCATGCGCCACGAGTCCTTCCAATCGACGACAGCAGTGTCGACTACGCGCGACCTGCGTGACTTTTTTTCCTTTGGGGGGGTCCTAACTGCACTCATGTTACACTTCGACCCCCCTCTTTTTCTATAAGAAGGGCTAGGGTTTTAGGCGTAAACTCGTTTACCCTCAACCTTTGCACAACCAAGCCCCTCCCGAATCCAAGCTTTAGAATTTCCGACGAGCTTCTGAATTCCCGACGAGGCTCAATTCAGGTAATCTCCTCATTACACTTTTTCTCCATGGCCACCGATCCTCCGACGACCGTTGTTCCTCGGCCCATGATTCCATCGTCTTCTGATGAAGACAATGTGGCTATAGCCCATCTCCAGCGTCACCATGGCTCCGGTTCAACCCCTGGTTGCGTGGGTGGGTCCTCAACAACGGGAATTCGGAATGTTGTTCGGGACGACGAGGGCATAGACGAGCAATTTTTACAAGAGTTGGAAGAAATCACTCATCTTCCGGTTTTGAATATGAGCCCCCCCCGCTCCACCACATCAGAAAGAGGACAACCCGTCGGTACTTCTGCCCCGACCCAGGATTACGGGGCCTATGATCGGGCCTTCGACTACCACTCCTAGTCGGCTCAGGCTCTGTACAAACGACCTGAACGCGACTATAGGAGGTCGGATCCTTCCGATTTCATGGTCTCCAACTTCACAAAGTACAAGTCGGTCTTATCTGACCGGCACGTGCGCTCTCTTCGTTGGCTATATAAGGTGCCCCGAGACGTACATGTCTATGGGGCGGCTCCTGATGAAAGTGCCGACCAGCCACCTCCCGGGATGATTGCGGTTAATGAGCATACCATGGAGGCGGGAATCCGCTTTCCCCTTCACCCGACCATCTCCCATCTGTTTGTGGCCTGGAGCCAAAGCCTTACATAAATTACTCCGAACTGTTGGAGCTATATACTTTCTACCATGACCGTTCTGGGGCAAGCCGGGCTGAATCGGATGCCGACTCCTGGCGAGATCGCTTATGTGATGATGCCAATCGCCCAAGCCGGCGGCTATAATGTCGTGTGACTATGCAAGGGTCGGGAACTTGTGAGTGGGATCCCAAACAAGGTTGTTGACTGGCATCGGAGATGGTGGTTTGTCGGAGGTGCTTGGGAATCTGCGGATCCTTCGAGTACACTGCCCATTCGGGTTCCCACGGATTACGCGCATCGAGTTGAACACGGTAAATCTTAACTTCTTATACTCTGAGGTTGTACTGATCTAATACTCTTCTTCTTTTGCAGTGTTCACTCCTCAAACCGCCGACCTGTATTGGGATTTCTTGGAGGCTTTTAAGATCGTCCGCGATACTCCTCTGAGCCACCATGACGTCAACGCCTTGAACTCCGAGCTTGATCGGCTTAAAGCTGGACTCTACACATATCCCCGCCACCTGAACATTCCTTGTGAGTTCATTTGTTGATGTTTCGATGTTGCGTGAGTTCTAAGCGACTGACTTTTCCTCTATGTGGGCAGTTCCCGACATTCCCATCTATCGACGTCAGCCTTCAGCATCGGTTATGGCAGCTCGCAAGAAGTCGATGTTGGGCCAGATGAAGCACGTGGTGGCACCTGATGCCCCTACTCCAAGTCTGACCCCTACCTGTCCCTCTACTGCTGATAAGGGTAAGAGGAAGTCGAAGGGGCTAACTCAGTTGGATTCCAAGCCCGCTCAGAAGAAGACGAGGGAGGAAATAAGCCAGGGGATCTGGAGGTCGCAACCCCGCCCAGCCTCACAACCTGCCTGTGCCCCCCAGGAGGGATCCACATACGGAGGACAATTCCTGGTTAGGCTGGGACGCCTACCAGATGAAGGAGTAAGTTTCGATTGTGTAAGTCTTCATTTTCCTGCCACTACTCTGGTTAATTGGCTTGAATGCTTTCTTTGCAGCCCGAATCTTACCCCGCACAAGTTCGCCCCCGAGGTGCTGAGTTTCCTGAGGTCGAGTCATATTGTCCCAGCCGGGGTTCCCGAGAGCTGGTCCGCTTACCTCCGGAGGGGTCTACAGAATCTGACCCGGGGTTGGACGCAGTCGGATCATGGCAATGACGGTCGTCAAAAAGTGACGGGCAACCTGTACTCGGCCCTTGCCCACTCCCAGAAGGCGGTCCTCTACCTGGAGAAGACCAGGGCCCAGTTGGCGGTGGAGCTGGATGAGCTGAAGAAAGTGCAAGTGAGGGTCGCCGATCAGGCCAAATTGCTACTTTCCGCGGCCGATACAAAGAAAAAGTTGGAGTCCTCATATTCTTAGCTGATCCAGCGAATTTCCAATCTCGAGGGTCGCTTGGCAGAGGTCGAAGGCGAGCTGAGGGCGGAGAAGGCGAGTGTGGTTCGGTTGGAAGGGTGAATTGGCTGAGGCTGGGAGGGTGTTGGTCGCCAAAGAGGAGCATTTTAAGAGAACCAAGGAGCTAAATGCCAATTTTGCTTACGTGACGGCATACGTCGGGGCCATTCGGATCTTTCACAAGGCTAACCCAGTCGGCAACCTCAGCCCCTTCATCGCCGAGCTATCTAATAATGTATGCGACTACCCTTCTGCCCCCACTGTCCTCCTGGAGATCAAGGACTTGGAGGACATGGGCATCAACCTTTCCTTCTTCGCCAATCCGAGTCGGATCATGGGCCCTGTTCCTAATTCGGAGGGTACCCAGCCGGGGTCTGAGTCGATCCCCGAGACCCCTTTGCTGGAGGCCGCAGGGGAGAATACTGGGGAGAGGTCGAACGACAGTTCTATGAGGGGAGGTGGCACTTTGATTAGACTCTTGATGTATCCCTCCCATTTTTTTTGAACTTGCAATGTATCAGCCTTCAGGCCATTTCTATGTAACGGCCTCCGGGCCATTTATCAATTTTAATGGAATTTCTCTTTTTCCTTCCTTTGTTGTGTCGACTTGATTTCCTTATGCGACCTAGTAATTTCTTAGTCCTTGTCGTCTTACTATTAATGCGACTTTATATTGGACATTGCTTTTAGTCGTCTTATAAAGTCGGGGAAGGCCGCCCCTCGTGGGGTGACAATCCTTCCTCTGGTATGACGAAAGTCGTACCTCGGGTAACTTATGTTTTCTTTACATAATCCCTTTGGTTTTTACACAGGAATTTGAAAAGAAGAAAATACATTATTATTAATAAATGGAAGTCGATTACAAGGATGCGAACCTACTAATAATATTTCTTTAGGTGATTTGCATTCCATATATATTGAGCCTTGGTGCCGTCTGGTCGTTCGAGGTCGTAGGCTCCATTCGGCAGGATCTTTGAAATTTTGAACGGAACCTCCCAGTTTGGACTGAGTATCTTTTTCAATACCAAGTCTCCTTTGTTGAAGCGTCGGAGTATCACTTTAGAGTTATAGTACCTCTCCGACCTTTGCTTGTACCTTGCATTTCTCATGTTGGCCTCTAAACGCCTTTCTTCGAGTAGGTCTAGATTTCTGGCCAAGGCCTCGTCGTTGTGATTGAAGGCAACCTGACTTGTGTGGAGATTGGGGAAGTTGACTTCCGCAGGTACGACTGCCTCGGTTCCGAAAGCCAGTGAGTAAGGGGTTTCTCCTGTCGAATTTCTACAGGTCGTTCTGTATGCCCGTAACACATCCGGGAGCTCTCTAGCCCATTTTCCTTTTCCTCCCTTCATCTTGGCCTTGAGTGTGTGCTTGATGATCTTGTTCACCGCCTCAACCTTACCATTTGACTGTGGATGATATGGAGTCGAGAAGAGCTTTGTGATCTTCCATTTCTTGAAAAAGGCGTCGATTTTGAGGCCGTCAAATTGTTTGTCATTTGTCAGATATGATTGCCTGCGGTAAACCAAATCTGCAGATGATGTTCCGCCATATGAATTTGATGACGTGATCTTGATCTATGGTAGCCAATGCCTCAGCCTCGGCCCATTTTGTGAAGTAATCTACCGCCACCAGGGCGTATTTGACCGAGCCCGGAGCTGTTGGGAGTGGCCCAATGATGTATATTCCCCATTTTGCAAATGGACAAGGACTGAGGATGCTAGTGAGCTCTTCTGGGGCAGCTTTGATTGAAGGGGCATATATTTGACATCTTTGGCACTTGCGGGCGAAGACGATGGCATCGGCCCTTAGTGCAGGCCAAAAATATCCTTGTCTTGTGGCCTTATGGGCCAGAGATTCTCCCCCGGCGTGCTTTCCGCATGCCCCTTCGTGTATTTCGCGCAGGATAAATTTCCCTTGTTCAGGTGTGATACATTGAAGTAGGGGTATGTTGAAGCCTCGGTTAAACAGCTCGTGGTGGATCATTGTGTATCGTGCGGCTCGTAATTGCAATTGCCGAGCTTGGACTCGATCAGTTGGCAGGAGACCATTTGTCAAGTATTCAATGATGGGTGTCATCTAGCTCGACATCGGGGTTTCTAAGGTCGCGACTCTCACGTGTGCGATGGATGGGTGATGTAATGTCATGATGGTGACATCCTTCATTTCTTGTGACCCTTCGGAAGTCGCTAGCTGCGCTAAAGCGTCGGCTCGCGAATTTTGTTCTTCTGGGATCAGTTTGACATGGATCTGTTCAAACTTTTGACAGAATATTTTTACAATCTCTTGGTAGGCTGTCATCCTGTCATCCCATGCTTCGTATTCCCCCAAGACCTGGTAGGCCACGAGCTGGGAATCTGTGTGAACTTGCAGTCTTTTGACACCCATGGCTGTCGACATTTCTAGGCCATTGATGAGTGCTTCATATTCGGCCTCGTTGTTAGTCACGGGGAAGTAGAAAGTGATGGCATTCTGGAAAGAGATGCCCTTCGGGCTTATCAGAACCAACCCGGCCCCCGATTTATGGGAGGTCGCTGGCCCGTCCACAAATAGCTCCCAAGGCGGGCTGTTTGGACACCCGGCCTCTGATGAGAAGGTAAGCTCGACGATGAAATCGGCTAGCACCTGAGCTTTAATGGCAGGCCGGGGTGCGTATGTTACTCCGAATTGTCCGACCTCATTGGCCCATTTGAGGCATTGGCCCTTTGTATCTGGTCAATGTAGCACATTCCTTAGGGTTGTGGAGGTGAGGACTTCGACTTGATGATCGAAGAAGTACGGCCTCAGTTTCCTTATGCTCATGACTAGCGCGTATGCCAATTTCTCTAACACCGAATATCGCTGCTCGGTTTCGTTCAGCGTTTGGCTGACGAAGTAAATCAGAAACACTCAAAGCTATTTCATAAGCCGTGAGGTATAGGAACAAGTTTTTCCCCTGGAACCGGCTTTGATAGAATGCTTACATCTGCCAGGTAAGCTTTTTTTTTATCAAGAGACTCCTGGCTTTCAGGTGTCCATTCGAACTTTGACTTCTTTCGGATCGTGTCGAACAGTGACTTGCATTTATCCCCCATTCGGGAGATGAACCTGTTCAAAGCGGCCAGACAACCTGTGAATTTCTGTACCTCTTCCACATTTTGAGGTGCTCCCATGTCTTATATGGCCTTGACTTTTGCAGGGTTGGCCTCTATTCCTTGCTTGCTGACCAGATGTCCCAAGAACTTTCCAGATTCAACCCCGAAATTACGTTTCTTGGGGTTAAGTCGCATGTTGAATTTTCTTAGGATGTCAAAGGTTTGTGCCAGGTGCATCAGGTGGTCTTCCGACCTCAGGCTCTTGACGACTATGCCGTCCACGTAAACCTCCACCGATTTACCAATGAGGTCGGCAAACATGTGGTTGACCAGTCTTTGATATGTTGCCCCTGCGTTCTTTAAACCGAAAGGCATTCTTTTCCAGTAATAGATATTCTTTTCTGTCAAGAATGAGGTATGCTGTCGGTCTGGCTCGTGCATAGCTATCTGATGATAACCTACAAAGGTGTCCATGAACAACATCATCTCGTGACCTACCGTGTTATCTATCAGGTGGTCGATGTGGGACATGGGGAAGAAATCCTTTGGACAAGCACTGTTGAGGTCAGTGAAGTCGATGCATAATCGCCAAGTCCCATTCGCCTTTTTCACCATCAGGGCGTTAGCCACCCATTAGGGTTGATCGGCCTGTGTGATCAGGTTGTTATCTAATAATTTCTTTACCTCTTCGGCTAATGCTGCATACTTCTCTGGGCCAAATTTCTGCCTTTTCTGGGCTATTGGCTTCCGAGCTGGATCTATGAGCAATTTATGATATGCGACTTTTGTGTCGATCCCCACCATGTCTTTGTGCGACAACGCGAAGACGTCCAAGTTCTTTTTGAGAAAGTCGATGACTTCCCCCTTCAGGTCATCCGGAATCTTGGAGCCTATGATTACTTCTAGATCTGATCGGGCTGGGTCTATCTTAACTTTCTCGAGGTGTTCCCCCGGGACGGCCCTTGGGGCATTTTGTCGGGGTTGTCTATCTCTGCTTCGAGTAGAAATTCTTCTGGTTCGGGCCCCATTCTTAGATCGAGGTCGTCATGATTCCTTTTCTTGTTTGTCTTGTTACTCATTTCTTCACATTGTTTTTCACTATCTATTACAAGTATTTGCTTGCTAGATATCAGTGCGGAATTGAAAAGAGACGAGGAATAAATCAAATAACCTCTTGCATCAACTTGATCACCTTTGGCCGGTCTTAAAACCCTTAGCCTCTTGGTGGGAAACTTTACACAAAAATAAAAAGTTGAGGACGCAGCCTCAAATTCATGCTCAAAGGGCCTCCCGAGGAAACCCTTATAGGAGCTCAGGAGGTTGACAACTTGAAAATCTAAAAGCCTAGTGGCCCTAACCTCTTCATTCAAAGTGGAATGAAGTGAATATTCCTGATTCTTCAGTCATTGAGTCAATCGGACCGTCTGATTCATATGATCAGGTCAGATCTCATTTCTCCAATTCGATGGCCCTCGATTTGATCAGAGCCATTCAATGTTTATCAGCCCAAGAACATTTTAGATTTTTTAGAGTCTTGATTTTTATTCCATTAACTTGTCCTTGAAGAGATGCTGTTTGAGATCATTACCATTGACGCCTCCTGTCCCATGGAAGGTTCCAATTTAATTGTGTGGCATCCTGACTACAGTAGAACTTATTATGCTGATGATTCCACTTTATTTTATGACGGTCCTCCAAGATTATGGACAGACCAATATAGTGTTTCATAAAGAATCTAATCAGTAAACAATGATTCAACCTTTTGCTAAATTAAATGAACAATGTAAATAATCACATCATCTTCATATTTTTGAATAATTATTCCAATGAAAGATTCTTTTTCAAAATTCTAAATATTCAGTTTCTTAAAGTCATGCATTAAGGAACCAGGCTGATATCACATGAAATATTTTGTAGTTTCCTTTATATGAACTCCAGTTATCTTTCCCATATTTATCTTCGGTTTAGTCGCTTTCCAATTGCATTTTACATATCGTCAAGCTCGCTGCCACTTAATCCAGGATTTATTTCATGCCACAACACACTGTTCACATAATATAGAGATGCACTAATTTCTAATCAATACTGAATAAAACTTGGGCTCTTTAAATATGGCTTACATAAATGTATATATAAAAATTAATACTGTTTCGATGAAAATTGTTAAATTGATGATATATACACCCAAATTTTGATCATGAGATTGTTACGAGAGAAAGGTTTTTCTGTGAGTGAAAGGAGACAAATTTTTCTTGAATGGAAAATCAACTAGAAGTAAACTAGTTAGATATCAGCTTGTAAATGAGAGGACATGATTTGATCTGGTGGAAACCTTTTGAGTTCAAAAACCCATCCTGTCCAACCCCTATATGGAGAGTCAAATATTCATTTGCTGATATTTTTTTAAAAATAAAAATAAACCTGATTGTGAGCTTTTGATGATATAAATTTCTTTCTAGTTAAAATATATTTAAATATGATATACACTTAAATCTTTTGACTTTTTTATTTAAATTTGAGAATCATTTTTAATAATCATATGAAAACTTAAAGGGTATGTTCTAATTTTGCTCACCTTCATGCTTCTCTCCTGTTCATTTCTTATGATAGTTTTTCATGTGTTTGTTGCCTTTCGGTCTCTTTGAAACTGGTCAATGATGATTACAGAATCGCGGATTGGCAAATCATCCAAGTCCAGCCGAAGAAGTTCTTTGAGCCAAACCGCTGAGCGATGAGTATTCTGCTTCCATGAACGGATTCTCACCATAAAAATGATCATCCAGGTAGACTTTTCTGAACGGAAGTTCCGACAGTCCCTGCAAACCGAATGATTGAATTGATTGAACCAATTATTCTTATCTTCAGACATTTATTATTAATGATGAACTATGACCATGACCAACGCTTTGCACCCTGCCTCTGGGGTAGATATGGCTTGGATTGGGTTAAAGTGGATTTAGAGAATACTCACCTTCTCATCATAATTGGATCAAAGTCATTGGCCAATGCACGTCAACTTGGACTTTGTGGCCAAGTGTGACATGAGTGATCAATTAGTGATTGAAGATAAAGTGATTAAGTTATTTGAATAGACACTTCATCATGTTCAAGACTAATCGAGTATTTGTGAATGAAAGGAGGAAATCGTAATAGCCCATGTTACAGTTACAGGTAGTTGCATGTTTCTCGCAACGTACCTCATATATTGAGAATGTTTGATTTATTGTCTAGGGTTCAATTAACACTGTTAGTTTGACTAATCGCTCGATATATGAGGGCATATGGGTCACACAATAAGTAATTCATGTGTACGGATTATGGTTGGTTGATTAAGTATTAAATTATGGAATATTATTGTAGGAAAATATCCGTAGGGAAAAACATATCTTTGAGATTTGTTTTGCAAGATTAGGGATTATCTTCCTAATAAAGATTGCTTGAGATTTAAGCCAATCTCTCCCTATATATATATGACATCCTGAGATTCATTAATTAACGTTGTTTTAAGAAAACCTAGTTTCTCTATAAAATCTAGATTAGGAATTTTCCTAGCAAATTCCGTCTCAGATTTAACACTGGTAAATCTGTGCAAGTCTGTCCACGGGAATTACGTGGATACCATAGTTGAGAAATCTGCTATTGAATCACTGTAAGGTTTCTTGTTATGATTATTGTAATCGTTTATGCAATTATACGTTCGTTGTTGGTGAACTGTTTATTTCCACTGTGCATGTATTACGTGTTTACGTGCCTTTAAATTCCAACAGTGGTATCAGAGCTTCAAGCTCTTTGTTATAATTGCTTTTGGTTTTAATTAAATTAATTTTTTTAAAACCAAGGGGCATGGTTATTTGAATCGCGCCCCCATTTATCTTATTTTGGCTGCTCGTTTATTTGCCTTCGTCCCCAACCCCAAATTAGGGTTTCCCTTTTTGGGGATTCGCCGCTGCTTGCACCAGACCACGGCGGGCGGCGTTACACCGCGTCGATGGAGGCTGGCGATAGGCGCCGCGCCTCGCGACGCATTCAGAAACCCGCGGCATCGGTCGCGACTTCATCTTGATGTGAATTATCTTAGAGACGCTACCTTGTTCCGCCTCTTTTCACGGCGGTGCACCTCGCTCTCTTCGGCTCGTCTAGTGGCGGTGCACTACCGATTCGTCCCGATTTGGGTTTTTCCGACGCTTGGGCATTTTGGGACTTGACTGGTGTGTCCATCTCGGCACGTCACAAGGCGGCGCGCCACCAGAATCGAGACGAATTAGTGGCGGCGCACTGCCGATTCGATGTTCCTCTATTTCTCGATCTGGTTGCGGACCAGTTCGACCTAAGGGGCGGCGGCTCCGCGCGCGCCCCTTTCCGCTTCGTTCGTACAAGGCGGCGAGTCACCCGCGCACGTAACGCGGCGGTGGCAACTCGCGCCTGTTCGTCCGGGCTGTGCTTGCCGCGTCGCTTCGTCGCCTGTTTCAACCTTCTGTTGCTTGAACTGAATCTGGTTCTTCTATTTTTGGTTCTTGGTTCAATTAATTGGATTAATTGTTGGTTAAAACGATGATGATGAAACGATTAATTGAGGTTTCGGAAATTTTGGGAATTTTGGTCGGATTGGATTCGATTATGGAAAAGGGTAATGATGTAGGAGGGCTGTTTTGCAAATTCGATTTGAGACAGGGCCTCCCGTGCAAATTTTAGAAATTGCACCTGAGCCCCGTGATAAAATAAATTAAAAATGGTTGGACCAAAGACAATTAATTGGATTAATTGTAGATTTTAATAATCTTAAAATTTGAACTTTAAACTAGACTTAAAGATCATTTTTTAAAAGAGATTTATTAAAACCCGCTGTTAACTTATTTACTCGTTTTAAATTAGTTAACTTTTTTATAGTCCGCATAATAACTGTTTGGGTAGGCGGGGCCCAATAATTGTCGGACCGTATTAAATGCTTGGGTAGACGGCACCCAAATATTTGTTAGTCCCCAGGCGGGGCCCGTAATTGCTCAAACGTGACTTAGATATCATGATGAATCTCGATTAAGCAATTAATACCCCGCCTTTAAAAATGTTCCTCACCGAAATATAGTTTTCTCATTAATTTGATAAGATGTCTTCCATCAAAATTAAAAGTAAACAGGAGATTTTGTTCTAATGAGTACTTAATGACCCTCGTCTTTTGCTCGGATCTACATCTAACGGGACTTTTATAGGGACATGAAATGTCGCCTCTTGATGGTTGTAAACCAACTTAACTTTGTTTCGCTAGCCCTCGTGGGGAACAAAGGGTAAGTGACATCAGTCGAACTAGGTTCGACAAACTGGGAGTTGCAGTTTTTGCAATTGGTTTGGAGACCTACCAGTTATGCTATTATAATGATCAGCCCTCGCTGGTATTATGATGGTAGTAATGTGGATCCTAGTCTATTATGATTTATATTATATATAAATTCATACTTTTCTGATGAGGTCGTTAAGTATGTGAAAATAATGGAAAACAAAATAAATTTAATGGCCATATTTATTTTGATTGCTGAATATTGATCATAGGAATTACGTGTTTAATTTCCATTTTATTTTATTTCTCTAGGATTGTTGAAATGAATAACTTGTCATTGAGAAGCGTTTTGGAAACGAACAAATTGGCTGGGCCAATTTTTCTCGACTGGCACCAAAATGTTCGTTTGGTGCTCAGGCAAGAAAAAATTGAGTACGTGTTGGACACGCAAATCCCTGCTACCCCGGAGGCTGGTACTGAAGAGTATGAGGCGTTTGACGCCGAGGTTCAAAAGAAGCATCAAGAAGATGCTTCCCAGGCTCAGTGTGTTATGCTACTCGGGCTGACTCCCGAGTTGCAAATGCAGCATGAGAGGATGCTTTCCCTTCGAGATGATCAAGCATCTGAAGGATCTCTTTGATTCTGAGTCTCATTCCGAGATTTATGAGGTGATGAGAGATCTGTTTAGATGTCGGATGTCTGAGGGAGGGAAGGTTTCTCCTCATGTGTTGAAGATGATTGGGCTGATCGAGAAACTTGGTCATTTGGGCATTGAGCTCAACACCAACGTTGTTGTTTATGCCATTCTTCAGTCACTTCCCGATTCATATTCAAGTTTCGTGGTAAACTTTAATATGAATAAGACGGAATCGACTATGCCCGAGCTGCATAACATGCTAAAGACTTTTGAGTCTCTACTTGAATATGATTGTTTGCATCTATTCTTAACTGTGTTCCCTTGAGTAACTGCTGTCATTGAGTATGTGAGAACTTAGATGACTTAAGAATGATTCTCAAATAGCCCTAATCGAGGATCATCAAGAATGGGATGTTGGAATATTTTAGTTTTGATGAATTATGCCAAAACATTATCAACTTGTGTTATTGAAGCTAATTTACAGATAACAAGTTGAGGGGAACTCAATGAAAATCAAGTAGATGATTGAGATCGACGAGGTCAGACGAGACCGGATCAAGATCGATGAGTAAGATGAGTCTCGAGTTAATCGATGAGTTGGCAAAATCGAAGAGAAGAAAAGCTAAGTCACCGATCAAGAGATCGATGACTGTAATGCACTCCGATCGATGATCAAGAACGACATTTAGCCGACATGGTGATCGTAAGGAGCGCTGTCCGGTCACCGACGTAAAGAAACCGGTCGTAAGATCGTAAGAGAAGGCTGCATCGAAGAGGAGCGATGAGACCGATCAAGATCGACGCGGATCGAGATCGATAAGATAACCGATATGCTAACCTCGATGTACTAACCCGACATGTTGACTCAAGACGGTTGATCCGATGAAGAAATCTTAAATCCATCGGTGAAACTGATGAAGAAGCCAAACAAGCTAGGGGGAAAGCCCTGATGCAAATTAAAAGGGAGAAAGAAGAGAAACTGAAGAAGAAAGACCGCCCTCGGCTTAAGAAGGCTTCAAACTATTGCCGAGAAGGAGGCCAAAAAAACAAGAAACTCAACCTAAAGGCCAACAAGGGTTGAAATTTCATTCGTGTTCTTGCTCGGTTGGTGACAAATGTGCAGGAGCAAGAAACTGAGGAACGGGTTTTCTCTGAGGTACTTGAAACCTCTCTAAGCTCAGATAAAATCTCTCAGGAAATCTTCAAGGGACCTCAGATCCCTATTGAAGAAAAAGACCTTTTCGTGACGCCAGATCGATCAACCTCGTGAATTGCTAAACTTGATCGCGCTCGAATGAACCATTTCTTGATCCATCAGCTCGAACTCATACACTCAACCTTCGCTTCGAAAAGCCCAAGATTGAAGAAGGGAGAAAGTCAAGAGACCGAATGGCGAAGCAAGGGGGAACGGTTCATCTTGATGATAATGAAATAATGCCTATCCCGACCTTCGTGATATGTTCTTCTGCCCGTAACGACAAATGTATATTCTCGAATCAAACACTCCCGAGATGCCGACATTTGCTTCATACTGAGGAGAAGAGTGGTGGAATGCCGAGACAACCTCTTTAATCAATTATCGTGTTTCGTGAAAACCAAGCCGAGAATGAAAGTCAAGTGATTTTGATGAATTGGTGAAAAAGAAGCTAAATGAAAAAGAAAGCTATCAAGGAGTAGATGCTTCCAAATCTCATGATCAAAAACAAAGATAAGGATAAGGGAGATGATGCAAAAGAAACCTAAGAAGGAGAAGGAACCTCGCATAAATAATTGAGAAAGAGAAGGAAATCGAGAGTCGATGGGGACAGACATCGATCTTGAACAACCGATATCGACAACCTCGATCGAAAGTTAGCATTCTTCGTGTACCTTTTGCAATCATATACATTATGCCGGTTAACTTGAAGTACCTAGCTTTTAAATCGATTTTTATTATATCATCGAGGCTCGTTTGAGCACCCAGCTCGGCTTGGAAAATGTTGTACAAACTCCAAGGTTGATTTCACACCAATCTCGGATGAGTTAAAGAAGATAGAGCCAAGATGGAAGAGATATCGCAAGTCAATCTCAAAAAAGCTTGAGAATCTAAGGTCTTCATCAGCATGCCGCAAAACAATTCTCACGCACAAGATGACTCGGATGGAGTTAGTCCGGCCGCCAAAATCGTAAATTGGAGAACCCGAGTTCATCATCCGATACGCTCAAACAACTCTATTAGGTAAATTAGCTACATTAGATGGAAAGATTGATGGAGTACATATGAGCTTAATGCCAACATGAAGCGGATGTATCAAGAAAAGAACCGCCTATCTTGAAGCCAAGCTGGTTGAGAAGAATGATCTGATGATCAAAATAGTTGTTGAGGAAATGGACTCTCTGCTCATGACCAAGATGACAGAGATGATGCATGATGTCTTCTCAAAGCAGTTTGCTCCTCTTTCGGATGAGTTCTCAATGGCCAAAAACTACATGATAAGGCTAGAAGATGAGCATGATCAACAAGGCAGAGCAAAGGCGCTAAAGATGAGCAAGGAGCAATACTATATGGATATCGCGACCGACTCAACTACTCCCAAGGTATGGTGCCAAAAGGGAAAGGCCCGGTGGCAAATTAAGTGAGTTGTTGGCACAAACCTTGAGAGAAAGGCTCAAAAAGAAACTGAAGGAAATAAAATTGTGGATGCCTTAAGTGAGATTGAAGCCACTGAGAAACTGAAGTTCAAAGAAACTGAGAAACCTATCTTCACTCAAGCATCTGAGCAAACCATTCAGGAAGTAATTAGTGAGAAATTGAGTGATAGAAGGATGGTTGAAACATGCAAGGCAGAAGAAGAACAAGCCAGACCAGAAAAGAGAAAAGCAGTTGCCTTTGTTGAAACTGAAAAGAAGAAAAGAGCAAAGGTAGCTAAACCTACTCGAGGGAAGTTTTCCATTATGGATTTTGAAGAATCGATAGAGAACCAGAAAAGGAAACTGAAACTCAACCAGAGAGTTTTGATACCAAGAAGGCTCTGAAGGCCCTGCAAATTGAAAAGCAGAAAAGAATTGTTGCTTCAGTATCTGGTGCTCCTCTGATCAGAAAGAAGAAAGAAGAAGAACAGAAGAGAAGAGGTGGATTCAAAAAGTTTCTAAGCAAAAGAAAGGGTACAGAAAAGACTCAGAAGAGGCCGCACATTGACAAGTGGATGCCTATTCGTTCAATGATGCATGGGAAGAGATCAAGAGAACCTTCCGGGTTCTATTATGAGATTCTCGAGAGAATGGAGGGGAGCAAATGGGATAAGAATGAAGCCTTCATTGAGTACTTCATGACATTCTATCCTAAATACCGCAAAAGTTGGATCAACATGGCGATGAAGAAAAAACACGCAGATAAGAGCCCCCGGTCCATACATGTACCCAACTCCTAGGTTTGAGAATGGCTATGTGAATGAAGCAACCATTTCTCGAGAAATAACCCCAAGATGCCATCCAAATTTAGGCCTAACAGAAACAACCCCGATATCATCAAGGCAAGGGATGAATCAAGAAGAGATACTACGGGATGTTCAACCCGAAGTGCCGAGGATGAAGTGGAAGAAGACCAAGACTTTGTTCTTCCGATTTATTTTTATTTTCATTGTAATCAGAACTTTTATCCTACATCAATGAAAAATTTTATCTTTATGCTCAAAAGATAATATCTCATTATCTTTTTACATGTCTTGATATGCCGATTGTTAAGGAAATTGTTGGGAAAAATTATCATTTTGTTTTGTAATAGATAAACCAAACCCGAGTATAGGTTAGATTTTCTTAAAATGTAACAAGATGGTTTTTGGCATCATCAAAAAGGGGAAATTGTTGGAGATGAATTTAATAAAGAAGTTTTGATTAGATCCCAAAACCTTTGAGTATGACATGTTCAGATAATCTTGATAGATCGAGGTTTGTTTAGATAGATTGTTCAGAAGTTATCTGCACATGTATAGTTAGCGATATAGATCGTGTTAGTTTCAAGACATCAAGACTCAAGTTAATCAAGGCAATCAAGACTCAAGAAGTTAAAGGCATCAAGACTCTAGAAGTTACCGGCGCCAAGACTCAGTAAGAATCAAGACATCAAGACTCAAGAAAATCAAGACATCAAGACTCAAGAAGAATCAAGACAATCAAGACTCAAGAAGTAATCAAGACACCAAGACTCAAAGAAGTAATCAAGACACCAAGACTCAAAGAGTTGTCAAGACAATCAAGGCTCAAGAAGTTTGTCAAGACATCAAGACTCAAGAAGATAATCAATACCAAGATAACCCTAATGTTCGTGAGGCACCAATAATATCTATCTCAAGACTACAAAACCGAGAAAAAAATGCACATGTTCGTAAAAGTAGATATTGCCCAAAACATTCTAGTGCAACAAAAAGGAACTAAGTCTAAGTGTTGTTTAAGGTTGTCTCATTCGTGAGATCGACCAAAAAGAGCCGCTTTTGTTTGTCTACATTCACCAAGACAAGAACCAATCGAGGAAGACAACAATGTACTTCATCGACCTTTGAAAACTTTAGGAAGTGGTTAAGAAATTTCTCTGAAGATCGAGAGAGAGTGGGCGTGGGAGCTTGAGTCTCTGAACCACTATAATTGCCGTGTTGTTTTTGCTTTACATCTTTGCATTATTATCATTGCATGTTTTTCATCGAAAGCATATTTCATCGATATTCAGTTGGAACCAATCCATTGAACTTACATCAAATTGATCACGGCTTTTAATCAATTGCTTTTATTTAAGGGAAGATATTTCAGCAAAGCTAAAACGAGTATAAACTTAGGGCCAACCATTCCGCACACTTGAGTAGCTAGAACAGATAGTTACCAAACCGAACTAACTCTACCGAGTGTTCAAGAAGATAATTATCCGATCCATGCTCCTCGGATCTCTCGATAAATTCAGATCATCGGGTTGGGCTTTCTGAAAGCAGCGACTCAGATCATTGTCTCAAAGAGACTTTGACTCGGGGCAATCCGTGCTTCTTCGTATGCGAAATTATCGGGATAACTCACCCATCCGACCTCGAAGAAAGAGAAGTTTTAAAAATCATCGAACACGTGTATTCCCCCCCCATACACGTGTGAGACTCGTTAGCACCGAGATCAACAAGTGGTATCAGAGCAGTGGTTCATTTTGACCACTTGCTTTGGTAGCCATAGTCTATTTGCTGAAAGACTTTGGTGGTATACTGAATAGATCTATTTGCTGATATCTTACAAGGCTCGGTCATCATGCCTTCTAAGAAACTTCCTATGTTCTCTATTGAGAGCTATGACCTATGGAGACTGAGAATGCAGGCACATCTGTATTCAAAACATGAAATAATGTGGAGAGTGGTTTCTGAAGGACCATTCAAATTTACTGTTGTGAATCCCATAATCACTGATACTGAGAGGAATGATCCCAGAGATGAATTTCCAAAGTCTGATGATCAACTTACTCCTAATGAGAGAAAGTTAGTCAATCTGGACTACATTGCTAAAGATACTTTGTATGGCACTATTGATGATGGTGTTATGGGGATGATCTCTCACTGTGAAACTGCAAAAGAAATATGGGACACACTTGCTGTTATGTGTCAAGGCACCGATCATATTAAAAAAACAAACTTTCTGTTGCTATTGGAAAGTTTGATAGCTTTGAAATGGAAGATAGTGAATCCATTGACAAACTCGAAGTCAGATTCACTAACATTATGAATGATCTGTATGCTCTTGGGAAAAGATACCCACAGAGAGAAGTGGCACTGAAAATTCTTAGAGGATTATCTAAGAAATGAGATATACATGCTGTGGTGATTGAAAACACCAAAAATATTGATTCCATGCCATACCAACAAGTTTTCTCTGAACTGAAAGCTTATGAGTTTGTGATTGACAAGAAAACTAAGAAATCTGACAGCAAAGATGATTCTTCATCTAGCAAGAATGTGGCGTTTAAAGCCAAAGAGAAATCCTGTAAGTCTAGAGAGTCTGAGAACTCACTTGCCAAAAATTAGGATGAGCGGGAGGATAAGCTAGTACTGATGGCAAGGAGGTTTGAAAGACTCAATAGCAGATATGGGAAATATAAGAAATGTTACAGGAATCACAGGTACAAGAGAGACTCGTGGTCGAGGACAGATATAATCGAGAAAATAAGGACCGAAAAAGTCAAGGATCCTCATCCAAGAAGAAGGACTCCAAGAACAAGGAGGAAAGTGATCGGGATGATGATGACCAACAGATGCTAACCCCGGGCGAATAGGTCACTTTCAATATGCCCCGCCCCGAGCCGAAAAGCAAAGAAAGAAAGGAGAGACAAGCCAAGAGAGACAGGAAGATATCCAGCAAGAAAGCTATGATTGCAGAAGAGGAAGAACATTCTGAAGAAGGTTCCAGTTCCTCAGATGAGATTTTCTCGTGACAGTGATGATGTCTGTAGAGGAGGTAAATTCTTCTATCTTTGTTGTTGCTCCTACACAAGCACATGGTTCTCAAGTTCAACTGTAAACAGTAACTTTGACCTGATGGATTTTTTTGAGAATCTTATGAAGGACTATCATGTGTTACAAGAACTACTCAATTTGAAACTCAAGAGCGTAAAAAAGGAGGAACCGATTCTTTGAGAATCAAGTGGAAAGACTCTAAAAATGCCGAGATCACTTTCAATTTATGGTAACTAATTGATGAACCGGATGTTACGAAAGTACAACTCTCGAGAAAAAGAGAAGGTGATAGAGATCCTAATGGAAAATTAGAGAAATCCACTAAAGAGATTCAAATTTTATCGTAATCGAAATTCAATGACCTCTTTGAGAAGCATGAGACTCTAAAGAAATGTGAGAATAGTGATCGAGAAAAAGTTAGCTCTATTGAATTCTCGCATCTAAAGTAATAGATGAAATTCGAGTTATCAAAGACCACGAACTATAAAAGTCGGATTGGGATACATTCCAGGGGAACCTCACAAGGTCTTCTCGAATCTTTTCTAGTAGCACCAAGATTGTCTTTGTTAAACCAAAGGCATCTAATCTTCTTCTTGAAGAAACGGCCCAGAGTTTTGCAGACAAGGGTAAAGGACCTATGGTTTCGAGAAAAAAGCTGAAGGTTCAGGGAAGAAAGCCCAAACCTCGGGAAAAGGCTAGAAAAACCTGAACACTTAGTAGGAAATTTTTCGGCCCAAGATTTCAAAGCCTCAAAGCTAAGAATACCAACTCAAGAGATCCGTGACCGAACCATCGAGGAATTTTCGGAAGAGAAACACTCTGCAGAGAGATATTCTCAACCTAATAGACCAAGTCCTCGACATTGAAAGACCCCATTTTCAAAGACAGCAACCTAAACCCCACTTGTCTAAGGGTAAAGGTTTCTAACCCAAGTCGGCTGATGTGACAGAGACCAGTGCACCAAAGCTAAGGCACTTGAACAAAAAGCCCGAACCAAAGAAGAACTCTAAGGCTCATGTTCATGCTAAAAGGCCGCACTCATACACAAGGTAATCGCCAAGGCACCTAGGGTAGTGAATGTGTATGTAGATGTTTATGGGAGACAAATCAGTCACTGTAAAATAATTAGAGTTATCAGGCAGATTTGGGTTCCAAAAGGTACAACTAACCTGGTAAGACCTTACACCAAATGGGTACCTAAAAAAGGATCCGCTTTTCCGTAAAGGAAAAGTATCGAAATTAATGAAAACAACATACAAGACCGATGAGTGGAAATGAATTGGCACCTCTTTGTATGGTATCTTGACAAAGGATGTTCAAGACATATATGACAGATATAAGCAACTACTCACTGACTATGTTGAGCAAAAAGGCCCTCAGATCACATTTGGAGACAACTCCAAAGGACAAACTGAAGGATATGGAACTCTTGAAGTTGACTCTATTCATATCCATGGTTTTTTATATGTGTCTAGTTTAAAGCATAACTTGCTTTCTATCAGTCAATTCTGTGACAAAGGATTCAGTGTTGAGTTCTCAAAGAACTTATGCTATGTGAAAGACAATACTTCACAGAAAATTTTACTGACTGGTACTAGAAAAGGAAATGTGTATCTTGGTCGATTGAAATTATCTCCTAAAGATACATATTTGGTTGCAAAAGTTCCAATCGATACCCAGGTTAGTTGTGGCACAAAAGACTGGATCACTTAAACTTTAAAACCCTGAACAAACTTGCAAGATTAGCACTTGTGAGGGGGTTACCAAATAAAGTGTTCAGTAAAGATCATGTATTTGATGCTTGTCGGAAAGGAAAACAAATCAGAGCATCTTTCAAAAGCAAAGTAGATGTTTTTCTGAGATAGAATACTACAACCGTTACATATGGATCTCTTTGGTCCAAGAATAATTCGTGGAGCACTAATGGCGAAATAGACACTTGTGGTAGTTGATGACTATTCTAGATACACATAGGGTCATAATCTTACTCAAGAAGAAAGAGACTCGCACAAAATTGCCCGAACTCATCGAAAAGGCTCAAGATCTTGAAAAAAGAATCTGAAAGTGGTCAAAATCAAATCGAGATAAAGGAATTGAGTTTATCAATCATATCATATCGATTATTGTGCGAAAGAAATGGAATAACCCATGAAACATCACCGCAGGGACCCCACAAATGTAATGGTGTTCTTTGAAAAGAAGAAATAGGACTCGAAAGAAGTTCAAAGAACAATGATTCTTTGTCGATATTCCTAAGAGATTTTTAGGTCAAGCTATCAACACCGTGATGCTACTCTCGTAAACGATCCATGTTGACCAAGGATCAAGGAAAAACTCCTTATGAAATGGAATGAAATGAAGCCTCTTGTTTTTTTCTTTTCGTGTGTTTTGGTTTCAAGTTTTTCATACACAATAATGGTAAAGATCAGTTGAAAACTTTTGATAGCAAAGATGATGAAGGGATATTCTTAGGATATTCTCAAGTCGCAAAAGCCTTGAGTTTACAAACCGTAGGACTTTTATTGTGGAAGAAACACCTCATGTTGTTTTTGATGAATCTACTTGTGTTCAGAAGAAACAGGAACATGGCTCATGAGAACTGACCAAGAGAATCACCAGACTTAGCCTGAAAAAGAAATCCTCTGAACCTGAAAAGAAGAAGTCAGTCACTTTCTATGAATGAGTGAATTAGACTCTGACAAAGAAGTTCAGGATGGAAAAACTCAGGATGGTGAGACTCAGGATGGAAATTCTCCACTGAAGGAAAGCCAACACAATCGAAGACTAAATCTGAACATACACCCGCCGCACTCGTGTATGTAATGCCGATTAAGATGTGGTCACAGCTGAGGCAAACTCTGAATCTATCAACCAAGGGGGAACAAATGTCTCTGACAATGTTCTGAATAGAATATCCCCTGAGGAAGATGATTCCCTTTCTCCTTTTCTGTTGTTCCGTGAATTTAATGAACTGCCCGAACCTAACATTTCTGATGTTGAGGATACTACTGAAGGGGGAACATCCAGGAGAAAATGGTTGGATAGCCATCCTACAAATCAGATTGTGGGTGATCTATCTGAAGGAGTAAAGACAAGACGGTTCCATGGTGAAAATGCTTTATTCGGCTGCTTCCTATAAGAAAAGGAACCTACTGAGATTGAAGAAGCTCTACAAGACTCATTCTAGATTGTTGCTATGCAAGAAGAATTGAATCAGTTCTCAAGGAATGAAGTTTGGGAGCTAGTGGACAGACCTAAAAGGCACAATATGATTGGAACTAAGTGGGTGTTCAAGAATAAGAGAGATGAAAACAACAACATTGTGAGAAACAAGGCAAGGCTAGTTGCACAAGGTTATTCCCAAGAAGAAGGCTTGGATTATGATGAAACCTTTGCACTTGTTGCAAGACTAGAAGCCATCAGATTATTTCTTGCATATGCTGCCCACATGAAATTCACAGTCTATCAGATGGATGTGAAAAGTGCATTTCTGAATGATGTGCTTAAGGAGGAAGTATATGTGGAACAACCTCCAGGATTTCGTCAGAATGACCAAGTTTACAAGCTCAGGAAAGCCTTGTATGGTCTTAAGCAAGCACCCCGAGCATGGTATGATACCCTTTCTCAGTTTCTTACTGACCATGGTTTTATCAAAGGAACTGTTGATAGGACTTTCTTCAAGATAGAAGATGGAAAGGATATTTTACTAGTTCAGATCTATGTGGATGACATCATATTTGGATCTCCAAATCATCGGGCCAGGTGAAAAAAAGTTTTCTACTCGATGAAAGAAAAGTTTGAGATGTCAATGATGGGGAGATGAATTTCTTTCTTGGACTTCGTGAAACAAACTAAGGAAGGAATATTCATCAATCAAGCAAAATACACCGTAGATCCGATTGTAAAGTATGGAGTACAGACTGCAATGCGCTTAAATTCCCATGAATACTAACTACAAGATGGATCCCGATCCTCGGCTGGCAAATCAAGAAATCACACCGATTATAGAGGATCATTGGATCATCGCTATATCTCACAAAGAAGTAGGCCTGATATAACATTTGTTGTTGGTATATGTGCAAGATACCAAGCTAATCCCAAGGCTAGTCACATGGAGGTCACGCGCAAAAGATTCTCAAATATCTTAAAGGCAATCGTGAATAGAGGATTATGGTATCCAAATTGATGATAACCTTGAATTAACTTGTTATTCGGGATGTCGATTATGGAGGATGTAGAATTGATGAAGTCTACCACAGAACTTGTCAATTTCTTGAAGTAAACCGATATCATGGTTTTCAAAGAACAAACCTCAAAGTAGTAACCAAGATTATCAAGTCGCATACATGGTCAGCAGAAGTCAAGCCACCTATTCTTTGCCTCGCATAACAATTGAGGGATTATAAGATTATAGCCAATGAAGTACCTATATTTTGTGATAATAATAAGGCATTTTGCTATTACACAAAATCTGTATTGCACACCGGATGTAAGCATGTTGATATCGACATCGCTTCATCGTAGATCATGTTGAGAAGAAAGACATCGTAATGGAGAAAATTCATACCGATAAATGTAGAGATGATATCTTGACTAAATCTTTGGCCGAATCAAGATTTCGTGAACTATCAAATGAATTAGGTATGTTGATCCGGTGAATAAAGCAAAATCAAAAATTGAAGGTTTTTCAGATGCATGAAGTTTTCTCGTGTTTTTACCGAAAACTCGGGATAAAATTAGAATCTTGAACACCGAGTCTTGGGAAACTTCGGTTATCCTCAAGATCAAGATCGAAAGATTATAATCGACATTTTATCAAGGTCCAAACTCAGTAAGAATGATGGAGAAAATTAGTCTGAAGAAGTATTTACTCATGCACCACATTTATTGTCTATCTGAATCTCAGTAATCATTGGCAATAAATGACAAAACACCTGAAGAAATAATTAGGCGGGACCTTTGAAATCCATGAGGAAAGTCAATGGTCTGCAGGAACAGTAATTAAATGCACTATTCATGAATCACCAATAGGGATAAATTGGCGGCTAAGTATTTGCAAAATCGTCTTTTCAAATACCTTTTTTAGTCGGTTTTTAATCTTGACCGTCAAAACCTTCATCTACGCAATTTTCCATAAATCAAAATCCTATATCCATTACAAGACTCTATTCAAGCCCTATTTCAAAAAAGCCTTCATCTTCAAACACCCTGCTTCGAAACCTTCGATTACCCAGAAATTTTTACCTATCTCAAAATCCTTCACCAGAAATTCACTAAAAATGACACTCTCTTTATACGATAAACTCGCCATTTCCAATAAACCTTGGTACGAATATGTCGTTTCTCTAGAAAGCACGTCCAATGCAACTCACGAGGAGGAGGCGTTGCATATGATTCGTTTGGCAAAGCTTATAGGCCTGGTCGGGAATCAACCAGAGGCCGAATATGCGAAGGAGGTAATTGAGTTTATCTCTAATATGCAGTTAGATGATGAGAATTGCATAGAGTCTCAGATTATAGTCTCGCATTTGGAGCATGATTCGAAATATGTTGATTTTGTTAGGGAATTTTATATCATTCCTAAGAATCTGAATGCCATATATGAGTTAAGTGATAGAGGTGAAGACCCTACGGTATACATGATAGGTAGGGAACAAGAGTATTTGGATAAAATTACTGAGCATCCAGTAAAGTTTGAAGCTACTCTGAATAAGAGGCATTTGAAGCCTAAATATCGAGTATTGTTGGATATTGTAAGCAAATGCATCATGAGTAGATCTGGTAGTTTAGAACAGGTAAGCACGCCTAAGTTAAGGCTAATGGCGGCGATTGAAGATTCACCTACTACGACATTCAATTGGTTGCACTATTTGATCAAGGTGGTGAGTGATCAAGCCAAACAAATTCAGAAGATGAATGGCTCTGTAGTTATCAAAAGAAAGATTCTACATGCAACCAAGATTGCATTTATCTTGGAAACGTGCAGAGAAGAGGAGGACATTTTTGCCGATTCCACTTCCTTTCCAAAGTCAAAAATCATGTTCAAACCAACGAAGAAGACTTTGAGAGGAAAGAAAGAGAAAAACTCTGAGTCTCAGGAGGAGACTGCTGAAGAGGAAACCGAGGAAGATACAACAGTGGTGAAGCAGGTCAGGGAAACAAGTGGTATCAGAGCAGGAGTTCAAAAGATCACTTTTAATGTGATCACCTGAACTGATCTTTTAAAACGAAAACCCATTTCTGTAATTGTGCATATATCTTAATGTTTTGGCTTCATTATCAAAAAGGGGGAAATTGTTGGGATATTTTAGTTTTGATGAATTATGCCAAAACATTATCAACTTGTGTTATTGAAGCTAATTTACAGATAACAAGTTGAGGGGGACGAAAAAAGAACAAGTTGAGGGGGAACTCACGTAAATCGTAAGTAGATGATCGAGATCGATTTAGGTCATAGGATGAGACCGATCAAGATCATATGAGTAAGATGAGTTCCCGAGTTAATTGATGATGAGCCGTCAAAATTAGAAGAGAAGAAAAGCTAAGCCGATCGATCGAAGATCGATGACTGAAACGCACGTCGACGATGATCGGAAGAACAGACGAGCCGATATGGTGATCGGAAGAGCAAATAAAAGCGATCGTAAAAGAAACCTACGAGAAGATCGTAAGAGAAGGCTGCCGGAAGTAAGAGAGCAGATGAAACCGATCAAGATCGAAGCGATCGAGACCAGATAAGATAACCTTATATGCTAACTTTGATAAACGACCGATGCTATCCCGATATGTTGACTGAAGATTTGTTGATCCGATCGGTCCGAGCCGACGGATCGCAAGAAAGAAATCGATAAATGAAGTCAAAGTAAAAGTAAAATTGACTGAGGGTTAGGGATGTCCAAGTCAAGAGCCGAACTCGAGAAGCCTCGAAAGGCCAAGATGCCGACGTATAAGGTCCGCCAAGAGAAGTCTGTTGAATCAAGTATCCTGAGACTCAGAGAAACCTGAGACTCAGAGAAACCTGAAGACTCAGAGAATCCTGAAGACTCAGAGAAACCTGAAGACTCAGAGAATCCTGAAGACTCAGAGAAACCTGAAGACTCAGAGAATCCTGAAGATTCAGAGAAACCTGAAGACTCAGAAGAAACTGAAGAATATAGCCCGTTAGATTCAAATTTGACGTGGACCAATGAGAGGAAGACAACCAAATGAAGAAGGTCACGTAACTTACGTAATAGTATAGATTTGAATGTGATTCTCTCCAACGGTAACATTCAAATCCACACTATAAATACAAGGTCTTTCATCATTCTAAAGTGTCGAGAGTTTGGAAAGTGTGGAGAGTGTGGAGAATGTGGCAAAAGATGCTACAGAGCCAAGAAGACACATACTCAAGTATTCCCACCATAGAACACAAGTCTGTAGATATACAAATATATTCCAGAGTGTTCTTAAACCCAATCTAAGCAAACCACGATATATCCTAAGCTTAGAGAGATTTTCCCAACCTTAGCATTGAGGCTAAACAAATATAAGGGAAAATCTCAACCTAGTTGGAGACACCAACCCAAATCCAAATCCTATTGTTATGTAGTTTGTGTGATTGTTGGAGTTGTAAAGAGTGAGTAAGCTGCAGAGTAGTCAGTCAGAAAACTCTAGAGAAGAAGTGAGTAAAACTATCTTGGATAGTCAAAAAGCTTGTGTGTGTTTGAGTAAGTAAGCTGCAGAGTAGTCAGCCAGAAAACTCAAGGTAGAGAAGTGAGTAAGCTGCAGTGAGTCAGCCTGAAAGCTTGTAGGCAATCCCGTGGAGGGTGATAAGTCCCGAGGCGAGCCCAAGAGGGTGATAAGTCCAGTTTGAAGGAATTTCCCTAGGAACAGGGAGAGTGGATGTAGGAGCTTGAGTCTCCGAACCACTATACTTTGTTGTGTTCGTTATTGCTTTATGTTCTTATCTTGTCATATGCATTTGGTTATAAGCAAAACACAACACATGGACTTAAAAAGCAAAAACTCTGGAATCACTCTGCCCTCACCCCTGTTTTATATGCATTTCATGATTTTTTCCGCATTTCATGGGTTTTTCACAGGGACAAACATGGGATATTGATGATGCAATGGAGATTGGTGTGCGATCTGCATCACACTCTTAGAGAGTGTAGTAAGATCTTACTTACTACGAGATATTAGGTATCTCGTGATGGATGCACAAATACCTTAGAGGGTATTGGTATACCCATCCGAGCAACCGTTTGATGTAGTTCCACTATATGTGTCTACGGGTGTCTCGGTTAGTGGGAGCGATGCGATACTCCTTTGACTTGAGGTCAATACGCACGACATGTATGGAATGATGAACTTTGACCATGACCAATGCTTGCACCCGTCTATGGTTAGATATGGCTTGGATTAGGTTCTTCACGAAGTGCATGTGAGTGGTAGTTAAGCCAAGAAGAGGATTCATTCCTCAAAGTGAATTTAGAGAGAATACTCACATTCTCATCATAATTGGATCAAAGTCATTGGCCAATGGACGTCAACTTGGACTTTGTGACATAAGTGATCAATTAGTGATTGGAGATAAAGTGATTAAGTTATTTGGAAATCATAATAGCCCATGTTACAGTTACAGGTAGTTGTACGTTTCTCGCAACATACCTCATATATTGAGAATGTCTAATTTATTTTCTAGGGTTCAATTAAGAACATTAGTTTGACTAATCGCTCGATATATGAGGGCCTATGGGTCACACAACAAGTAATTCATGTGTACGGATTATGGTTGGTTGATTAAGTATTAAATTAGATTTAATATTTAATTTATGGAGAATTAATAATATATTAATTTAGAATTAATTATTACTACTATTTAATTAAATAGGAATCCAAAAATAATATTATGGAATATTATTGTAGGAAAATATCCGTAGGGAAAAACATATCTTTGAGATTTGTTTTGCAAGATTAGGGATTATCTTCCTAATAAAGATTGCTTGAGATTTAAGCCAATTTCTCTCTCTCTCTATATATATATATATATGATATCCTGAGATTCATTAATTAACGTTGTTTTAAAAAAAACCTAGTTTCTCCATAAAATCTAGATTAGAAATTTTCCTAGCAAATTCTATCTCAGATTCAACACTGGCAAATCTGTACAAGTCTGTCCACGGGAATTACGTGGATAACATAGTTTAGAAATCTGCTATTGAATCACTGTAAGGTTTCTTGTTATGATTATTGTAATCGTTTATGCAATTATATGTTCGTTGTTGGTGAACTGTTTATTTCCGCTGCTCATGTATTAAGTGTTTACGTGCCTCTAAATTCCAACAGTTCCGACACGCTTCTTGTGCACACAACTCTCGAACTTGTTTTGATCAAAGCCTTAGGATTTTATAACCTGATCAAATCATTGATTCCAAGCCCGGGATGCTTGCTTCAGTCCGTAGATGGACTTCTTGAGCTTGCAAACCAGATGCTCTTGGCCTTTTTAAATGAAGCCTTCAGATTGTTCCATATAGATTTCTTCTTCAAGACTTCCGTTAAGGAAAGCTGTCTTGACATCCATTTGCCAGATCTCAAAATCTAAATGCGGAGCTATCGACAAGAGAATGTGGATGGACTTAAGCATGGGTACAGGTGAAAAGGTTTCCTCAGAGTCGATCCCTTCTTTATGAGTGTACCCTTTCGCCATGAGTTTAGCTTTGAAGGTCTCTACCTTCCCGTTAGGTCCCCTTTTTCTCTTGCATACCCACTTACATCCAATGGACTTTATCCCATTAAGTGGTTCGACTAGCTCCCACACTTTGTTATGGTCCATTGAACCCATTTCGACTTCCATTTTGCCAAGAGTGTGCATCCTTGTCTTGGATCGCCTCGTGATAGATCAAGGGGTCTGATTCGTTATCACTTGGGACCAAGTCTGAGGACTCTCCTATCCCCATGAATCGCTCAGGTTGTCTAACAACCCTCCCACTACGACGAGGTTCCGTTTGTGTAAGAGTTTCGCTTGGTATGTCAACTTGTACAGTTGACATTGGAGTTGGCCTTCTTAGCTCGTTTAAGGTAACCTCACTTTTAGGCTTTCTTTCGTTCATATAATCTTCTTCCAAAAATCTAAAGTGCATACTTATTATGACTCTTTGATCCTCGGGACCATAGAATATGCACCCTTTTGTTCCCTCGGGATACCCTATAAACAGCTTTAATTCTGAACGTGGATCCAATTTACCAGCTTCCTTGTTCAACACGTATGTCGGACACCCCTAGATTCTCATGTGTCTTTGACTGAACTTGCACCCGGTCCGTAATTCTCTAGGGGTTTTGGGAATCGATTTGGATGGCACCAAGTTTAGAATGTAAGTCGTTGTTTCCAAGGTGTGACCCCAAAACAATTTGGGTAGATCCGTATAACTCATCATTGATCTAACCATTTCTAAAAGTGTTCTATTTTTTCATTCTGCAACTCCGTTTTGTTGAGGGGTTTTGGGTGCAATTAACTGGGATGCAATCTCTTCACCTGACAGGTAGTTCAAAAATTCATGGCTGAGGTATTCGCCTCCAGGATCGGATCATAGAAACTTGATACTCTTTTCCTTATGATTCTCTGCTTGAGCCTTAAATTCTTTGAACTTGTCAAATGTCTCAGATTTATGCTTCATAAGAAAGATGTACTCATATCTTGAGTAATCATCGATAAAAGTAACGAAATACTCATAGCCTCCTCTAACTTTGATTGACATTGGACCACACACGTCAGTATGAACAATTTCCAACACTTCTTTGGCTCTATTCCCCTTGGCTCCAAATGCCCTCTTGGTCATTTTACCCTCCAAACATAATTCGTAGGTTGGAAATGGTTCAACTTGGAAAGACTCCAATGAACCATCTTGAACCAACCTTTGGATCCTCTTTGGATTAATATGTCCCAGTCTTAAATGCTAAAAACGTTTCTCGTTCAAGTTAGTTGAACGTTTTCTTTAAGTGCGTGAAACAGTCGATGCGTTATAGGATGCATTTTGTGCGTGGTGTGAATAGTTAATAGTGTAAAGATTGTTCGACAACGTTCCATAACAAATAAGCAGATTATTTTGAAAAATAGAAACACGTTTAGAAAAAGAAACTGAATATCCATTCAAAAACAGTTTAGAAACTGAAACAAGCTTCTTTCTAAAACTAGGAACTTAAAGAACATCTTTCAAAACTAAAACTCTATCTTCAAAAGATAGCTTCACATCTCCCACTGCTTCAATTGCCACTTTCATAGCATCGCTCAGTGTGATGAGGATCTCACTTCCGCTTAGTTGCCAGGTTCGTTTGAACCCCTGTAAAGTGAAATAAATATGACCATTGGATCCCGTATCCACTACCCATGAATGGGTAGCATACGCCGCTAAACAAGTTTCAACAACTAATGCTTGAGAGTTATCTTTCTTTCCATTCCTCTTGGGATTGGAACAGGCTGACCTCTAGTGTCCTATCTCACCGCACTCCAAACATTTCCTCTTACTTATACCTTCGTTTTTATGGGCGTTGAGCCGACTTGGTTAAGCCTCTTTGTCTTCTCATCATTCTTACCACCAATTGGCCTAGAAAGAAAAGAAGACTCCTTTGCAACCAAGTTTGTTTTCTTGCTCCTCATTTCCTCTTCAACCAATATAAGAGCATTTACTAGATCATCCACAGTAAATCCCAGATCGCTCATCGGGTATTCCAGAGAGAAGTGATCATAGCTCTTTGGCAGAGAATGGAGAATGAAATCAACTTTGGTTTTGAAATCACATTTTTCGCCAAGAATCTCAAGTTCCTTAAAAATAACCATAACCCTAAGAACGTGCTCCCTTGCGGTTGTTCCTTCTTCCATTTTTAGCTTGGCCATATCATGCCTTATGCTTTAGATCGCCAAATGGGCCGGATATGCAAACATCGCTTCGAGATTTCGCATAATGTCTGCAGCTGATTCAAATCCTTGATGAAGGCATTTTAACAAATCTGACAGATGTGCTTAGATCGTGTTCTTCATCAATTCATTGGCCAACTCCCATTCACTATACTCCATCTCGTCCCATAAACTATCATCCTTAGCGGGTTTTCCGGGTTTTAGTGTGTCAAGTATTTATTTGGATTGTTGTGCAGTTAGGATGAATTTCATTTTATAATTCCAATCAAAATAGTTTTCTTCAGTGAGTTTAAGATCCTTGAGTTTATCAAGTGGATTAAAAGGTTTCGACATAATGATACTGAAAATAAACATTAAAAGGTTTTGACATGATGATACTGAAAATAAACATACATTTGTATTAATAATACAAAAAATATCACATAATTCGATAACATGAATCATATTAAAATCTAAAAATATGAACATGCATCAGCCAACATCATAAAACAGTTTAAATAAGCCACGTGGGTGGCTTATTTAATAGTTGGCTCCCACTTGACCAATATTTAAGCAGGTTACAAACAAGAACAGTTACAAACCTTTAATTCAAAAATTAATAGTTGGCTCCCACTTGACCAATATAAAATTGACAGGGACTTCTGCGAAGTATATGCATATCAATTTTATACCTAAGTAATATACATGATTAAATGCAAAATTATTATTTCATTTAGATGGAGCCTTTTGGGAGGGTCATCGTCGCCACTAATAATAACCCACAATCATCCTTTGGAATTCATTCATGTGAAAGCTATCATTTGGTCGTCCCTTAGGGGAATTTCTGCAAAAGAATTCATAAATAAATAAATCATGGTGGTCAAAATTAATTCAATACTATTATCCGGAATAAAATTGTCAATTAATTATTTAGGCATACTTAGTAATTTTTCTTTCAACTTGAGATTTTTCATTGAACAATTCTCATGCAAACATATTTAAACAAATTAAATAAAGCATAAGAAAATAAACAACAAACATCAAAATAAAAATAAACAAATATTGGGCACATATATCCAATTGTCATAGTTTAATTTCTTCCTAGTCTTGAACTTGAGAAACCGTCCGTCTTCAATTTCTCCCACTCGAACGTTTAAGAAAAAATATCGCGTCAAGTCACATCTCGTGCATCGAACAACTCGCAGGTCAGGATGCATGCCTTGTATCCGACCCAGCCGTGTCGATCGGCGCCCGTACGCGCACGCCCAGCGCATGTTGCCCGTACGCGCGCGCCCAGCGCACGTTGCCCGGCAAAACTCGGCAGCACTTGGAAGCTTCGGTAGGCCCAACGCGCGTGCCCATGCCAACCTCGGCCTGCCTCGCCCGTCTCCACCTTCCGAGTCTCTGTGGCCGCGCAACCGCGCCGGATGTTGCGTGCGCCGTATGCGCGCTCCGCTTGACCTCGAGCGCGTCTGGCCCCTCAACCTTACGCGTGCCCGTGCACGCCAACGTCCACATCGCGCGCGTGCCCCTCTTGGCATGTTTTGTGCGACGCACGCTGCATGCCCCTGGTTTTTGGATTTCGTCTTCAATCCTCGCCCCCATCTTCGATCCAGTTATAATTTATTAACAAAAAAATAAATATACCTATGATTTAGACTGGTTTATTACATTGAACAAATAAAATAGCCTAATCACTCGTGGATTTTCTCACGAGAAAAATGAATTCGAACGAGTCGAATTAAAAACCAAACAATCATACGCATGAATTAAATAAACATTATATTATCATAAAAATTGGATACCTGTAAAAAGGATCTGACAATTCTACTATCCAATTTTTAAAATTTAATGAATAATAATTTAAATTACAATCTAAATCACAGACCCATAAACCGAGGCTCTGATACCAGTTGTTGGGGAATTGGTGCCCGAATCTATTCGAGGTGCAATTTAAATACAAATTTAAATTATTTAATTATTACTAGCATGAATCAATCCTATATTAATTCAAATAAGAATGAAATATTCAACAACATATCATGGTAAAAACAGCCACGTAAAGCACCTTTTGGTGGGTTAATATAAAAGGTACACCGTACGTGAATCCTAGCATGAATCAATCCAATTTGTTATTTAAAGCACCTTTTATAGTTATTGGACTTTATCTTTGGGCTACTAAAGGGGCCTTTAGGAGAATTAAGATTTGGACCTTCTAATGGACTTTGATTTATCAATATTGAGCCACAATATTATTCAAGCCCTTAAGTATTAATTAATCCCACTAAATAATTAATATTGCACTATCCATCCTAACCCATATTACGGTAATATGGCTCCCGATTATTATTTCTCGTGTTTAAGATTATCCATCCACTAATTAATTCAAGCCACTGAAAAGCTTTATATTAATTAATATCTTTATCCTTGAAGTAAGGATAGCTCAACATTGTTATCCATACCGAAAAATTAATTCCACTTGCAAGATTTGGTATGATAAAGGTTCTAAGCCTACCAAGGGGACTAATCATGCAAGACTCTCCAAGCACACAATTCTCTGTTCTAATTTCGCAATCGTCATGTAATCAATATTATTGCCCAAGATATAAGGTATCGAAGTCGCAATGATTCTCTTCTCATTTATAAGTCAAAGCAATAATTACTAATCACACACAATCCTTATTAAGTGACAGAGATTAAGAAATCAACAACCACTGAGGTCTAACTCTTCATCCCATAAGTCAGTGCGAATGAGTTTATCCACTCTGTCGGTCCGCTTTAGCGCATCAAATGCACTAGTGTAAACTCTTGGTCAAGACAAGCCAATCTGAGCCTTACACATCAACTTCTACCAATAGATTGTTCAGATCTATCTAAGTTGTGGAACAAACTTTTTTACATGGATCTGTTAACGTGAACTTCTGTGATCTTGTATCACCACGTTAACTACAGTGTAACACGTGCTATTCTATGAAAGATTTGCAATAAAAATATATAACATTCAAATCATATTTAAAGCAACAGTGATAAATAATTTATTTCAGTAAATAATTGTTTAATACATAGGTTATACAAAGTAAAAATATACTTTCACGTATAACCCCAACAATATATATATATATGTTACACCGCCTTTGTTGATTTCTAATTTTTCCAACACATGGAATTATGTTGGGGATGAAAAATTCATCCCCTATTTATAGATCTCATGGGGGGCCAAAATTTTGAGTAAATATTAGGGTTAGAAAATATCTTTGTATCTTCCCAAGATACAATCTTGAATATATCTCATATATTCTATTTCCATAATATTCACAAAATATCTTTTCTTTTCAACACTATAAAATTTTCGAAAATCTAAACAAATAAATAAGGAAGAATAAGATCTTTGACTTTTCTTGAATTTATGGGATAATCTTGTACTCCAAGAATACTTATTCCATAAAAATCTATCCAAGAAAATCAAGAAAATATTTTATCTCTCCTCATAATTTTCGAAAATTAGGAATAAATTAGGCAACAATATTTCTTTTATTTTAAACATTTTTTTTAGTTATTGGACTTTATCTTTGGGCTACTAAAGAGACCTTTAGGAGAATTAAGATTGGACCTTCTAATGGACCTTGAATTATCAATATTGAGCCACAATATTATTCAAGCCCATAAATATTAATTAATCCCACTACATAATTAATATTGCACTATCCATCTTATTGTTGAAATTTAGAGGCACGTAAATGTTAGTGTTAGTGTCCTAGAGACAATCTATTGTAAGGACATAATACTCGATGATATTCAGTTTGATATAATATTATAGTTCATTTAATATTAATGTATGGCAATACACTTGTTTGAATATTATGTTTGATTGTTTGCATTTATTCATGCAAGTGTTCCCATGAGTCATTGGTGTCATTGATTGTGAGAACTCATATAACTTAAGCATGAGTCTCAAATAGCCCCGATCAAAGATCATGAAGAATGAGATGTTAATGATGCAATGGAGATTGGTGTGCGATCTGCATCATACTCTTAGAGAGTGTAGTAAGATCTCAATTACTACGAGATACTAGGTATCTCATGATGGATACACAAATACCTTAGAGGGTTGGGTATTGGTATACCCATCCGAGAAACCGTTTGCTGTATTGTAGGTCCCGAACGGGTTTTGTGAGAGTAGAAGTCTAGAGGGGAGGGGTGAATAGACTTCTAAAACTTTTGTGAGATCAGGAGTGGATAAGCAAGTAAGCCTGATCAGAGTGCGAGTGAAGCAGTACGTGTTAGTGTTAGTGTCCTAGAGACAATCTGTTGTAAAGACATAATACTAGATGATATTCAGTTTGATTTAACATTATAGTTCACTTAATATTAATGTATGGCAATACACTTGTTTGAATATTATGTTTGATTGTTTGCATTTATTCATACAAGTGTTCCCATGAGTCGTTGTTGTCATTGAGGTTGTGAGAACTCAGATGACTTAAGCATGATCCTCAAATAGCCCCGATCAAAGATCATCAAGAATGGGATATTAATGATGCAATGGAGATTAGTGTGCGATCTGCATCATACTCTTAGAGAGTGTAGTAAGATCTCACTTACTACGAGATACTAGGTATCTCATGATGGATGCACAAATACCTTAGAAGGTATTGGTATACCCATCCGAGAAACTGTTTGATGTAGTTCCACTATATGTGTCTACGGATGTCTCGGTTAGTGGGAGCGATGTGATACTCCTTTGACTTGAGGTAAATACGCACGACATGTATGGGATGATGAACTTTGACCATGACCGACACTTGCACCCTTCCATGGGTAGATATGGCTTGGATTGGGTTCATCACGAAGTGCATGTGCGTGGTAGTTGAGCCAATAATAGGATTCATTCCTCGAAGTGGATTTAGAGAGAACACTCATCTTCTCGTCATAATTGGATCTAAGTCATCGGCCGATGCACGTCAACTTAGGCTTTGTGGCTAAGTGTGACATACATGATCAATTAGTGATTAGAGATAAATTGATTAAGTTATTTGAATAGACACTTCATTAAGTTCAAGACTTAATCGAGTATTCGCGAATGAAAGGAGGAAATCATAATAGACCATGTTTCAGTTACAGGTAGTTGCACATTTCCTCGCAACGTACCTCATATATTGAGAATGTCTGATTTATTGTATATGGTTCAATTAAGACCGTTAGTTTGACTAATCGCTCGATACATGAGGGCCTATGAGTCACACAACAAGTAACGGCTGTTTACTAATTATAGTTGGTTGATTAAATGTTAAATTAGATTTAATATCTAATTTATGGAGAAGTAATTAATAATAGATTAATTTAGAATTAATTATTATTAATATTTAATTAAATTAGATTTAATTAAATAAGAATTCTCAATAATAATATTTGGAATATTATTGTAGGATTTAATATATATGGAAACAAATTGTAGAAATTTGTCATATATGGAATTTAAATCCGTAAAGATTTATATGTGGGAAATAAATCTAAGAGATTTATTTAAATAAAGATTAGAGATTCTATTTCCTAATTAAGTTAGCTTGAGACTTAAGCTAATCCTCTCATATATATATGAGCTCTTGGGAATTCATAATAAGTGAGTTCATATTTCTCCATAAAATCTCTAAGTTAGAATTTTCCTAGCAAATTCATCTCGAGAATTCAACGCTGGCAGATCTGTGTGAGTTAGTAAACGATTGTTACGTGGATACCATAGTTGAGGAATCTGTGTACGAATTGCTATTAGAATTCTGTTTACGTTTACTCGTTTTTAATTATGCAATTAATTGTTCGTTGTTTGTGAACTGTTTATTTCCGTTACGCATGTATTACGTGATTACATGCCTCTAAATTTCAACAGTGGTATCAGAGTATCAGACTCTTGATTTAATTGTATAATTGTAAAAAGAATTTATGGTTTTTGGGGTGTGACCCAATACATGCGTTTTGACCGCATTGATTGATTTATAGTGTACTTGTTTGATAAATTCGGTATGCCTTTTAGTTGATTATTTGAACACCCTTTTATCTTATTTTTCCTTGGGTTTCGGTTCCTATATCACTAATATGCTGCTATTAACTTTTTGAAAACCCTAATCTATCTCTTTCTCGTCGCTACTCAGCCGTGAATCGCGATTGAACGCTGGAGGCGGCGGCGCAACGCCGCGCCTCGCGATCTGCACGTGGAATCGGGATGTTAAGAGACGGCGAAAGGTCTCCCCCTCTTCCAATCGTGTCTGGTTTTGGATTTAAATCGCGATGGGGTTTGCGATTCACCGTGATCGCGGCGCTCCGCCATGCACTGCGTTGACTCGAGCTTGTCCCCTTCGATTGCGATCTATTCCTGACTCGCGACGACAAAGAATTGCTGTCACTCGCTATCGCCGCGGTGTTTCACGCTCGGGCGATGTGGCGGCGACGGCGATTCGACTTCACATGCCTTGACGGCAGAGGAGAAGCTTCGCTGTATGATAAACGATGAAGACGCGCTGCCAATTTGATTCGCGGTGGTGGTTTGCTCACTGTTTTCACGCGGTGTTGACTTTCCATCGACATGCGCTTGGAGGCGGCGGCGTTCGACCCCACAAGCATGAATGGCAGCGACGATTCGCGGTTTTGCTTCAGTGAATGTTTCTCGGCCAATCAGGGTAAGGTAATGGCGAAGTCCTAATTACCTTTGCGAGTGGTGGCGTGAAGCGCCACAAATCCTCTGTTTTTCTCGAACCATCTTCTTAGATTGGTGTTTTCTGTGATGAACTTGCTGATGTTGTTTGATGGTTTGGACGAAAAACTGGATTTGGTTTTTGGAAATAGTTGCCCCGATTGACTAAATTGTTTCTATGGAATCAGGCTGTGATGCAGGAGGAGCTGGTTGAAAATTGGATTTTCACCAGGTCCCTCTAAGCAATTTCGAAATTGTACCTGAACCCTCGACAAAATAAAATTAAAATTGAATTAAGTTTTGTTATTAATTTTGAATTAATAAGCTTAAACTTAAAATAAGATTGTTGGTTGGACCAACATCATGTCAGATTAATTGGATTAATTGACAACTTTAAAATGGTTAAAAATCTGTTTTATATTAATAAAATGCTTTAATTTTATAAATGGATTGTTGGTTGGACCAATTGATAATAAATAATTAATTGAATTAATTATTTTATTTGATAATTGACTAATGGTATTAAAGATTTATTTTGAGTTGGACTTTAAAATTGAACTTAACAAATTAGTAATTATCAAATCCCACTTAAGTTAAGTCTATCTTGTATACAAGTCCGCTTATAGTTGTTTGGGTAGATGACTTCCAATACTTGTCGGACCGTATTATTGCTTGGGTACACGATGCCCATATAAGTGTTAGTCCGTATAAAATCATGTTTGGGTAGGCGGCGCCCAATAATTGCTCAGATGTGATGTAGATTAACATTTTGGATCTCGATTAAGTAATTAATACACCGCCTTTAAAACCTTCCATCAAAGTTAAAAGTAAACCGGAGATTTCATTCCAATGAGTATTTAAGGCCCAAGTCTTTTTCTCGGATCTACATCTTACGAGACTTTTATAGGGACACGTAGGGTCGCCGCTTGATGGTTGTAAATCAACTTGACTTTGTTTCACCAGCCCAAGCAGGGAAACGAAAGTCAAGGGGCACCCGATTGAAATAGGTTCAATCAACTAGGATTTGCGGTTATGCAATTAGTTTAGAGACCTATCAGTTCTGCTATTATAGTAATCAGCCCAAGCAGATATTATGATAGTAGGAATGTGGATTCTAGTCCATTATGATTTATATTGGATATAAATTCGTATTCTTCCGATGAGGTCGTTGAATATGTGAAAATAATGGAGACAAAATAAACACAAAAGAAAGACCATGTTTATTTTGATTGCTGAATATTTATCATAGGAATTATGTGTTTAATTCCGTTTTATTTTATTTCTCTTGGTTAGTTGAAATGTATAACTGTTATTGAAATCTGTTTTGGAAACAAACTAAATTGGCTAGGCCAGATTTTCTGGACTGGCACCGAAACATGTGTTTGGTGCTAAGGCAAGAAAAGATTGAGTACGTGTTAGACACGTATATCCCGGTTACCCTTAAAGCTGGTACTCTGAGACAGCCACGTTCGACGTATATACTCAGAAGAAGCATCAAGAGGATGCTTCCCAGACTCAGTGTGTGATGTTGCTCGGTATGACTCCCAATATAGATAGGCAACGTGAGAAAATAGATCTCTTCTACATGCTCCAACATCTGAAGGATTTCTTTGATTCTAAGTCTCATTTTGAGATTTATGAAGTGATGAGAGATCTTTTCAGATGCCGGTTAGCTAAGGAAGGGAAAATTTCATCTTGTGTGCTTAAGATGATAGGCCTAATTGATAAACTTGGTAATTTAGGCTTTGAGCTAAAAGACCAACGTTTTCATCTATGTTATCCTCTAGTTGCTCCCGGATTCATATTTTAGCTTCATTGTGAATTACTATATGAATAAGACGGATGCGACCGTGCCTGAACTTCACAACGTGCTTGAGACTTTTGAGTTCACTATCACTAAGATGGTGTTCAAAAGAAGTAGCGGGTAAACAAGGATGTGTGCCTCTACTGTAAGTAGAAGAGGGCACCGGAAGAAGGACTGTAAGGTTTTGGTTGCTGAAAAAAAGGCACTAGGTGCTTCTAGCACTAGAACATGTATGTTGGGAAATTTGTAGTAGTAATGGAAGTTCCAAAACAAATAATGTAATAGGACCAGTCAGACCTGTTAGCTGACTGATGATCTAGATAGCAGATAAGATGACCAGCTGAAATGTATAGACAGCTGATGTAACAGATAGGTCACATATTAAGGGGGAACTCAATATGTATAGGTTAAGTCTTGAAGATCAGAAGATCAGTTAAATTGAAGATCAGATATGCTGAGATCTGATGAATAAAGCAGATAAGCCGAGAAGCATATAAGAAGAAGATTTCAAGACAGAAGACCGTCCAGAAGACCGTCCAGAAGACCTACATCAGATGACAACAAAAGGTCAGTAAGTTGTGCTAAGGCAACTTACGAGCTGAAGACCTAAATCAGGTAGACAGATCAGTGTTCGAACTGATCTGTGTCAACTCCATCAGGTAACTACTTCACTGATTACCTGGTACGAGGCAAGTGTTCAGACAAGAAGAATGTCAACCTTGTGCTTATTCAAGTGCTGCAAATCGTACTTGATAGCCAATAAGGAGTTGACAACGCACGTACGGAGTACTAACAGTCTGCAGAAAAGCGGTTCAGTGTCAAACGGCTAGAAAGGATAAGCTTGCATGCTTTCGGCCATGCCGCCCCTAAAGCACGTCAAATCCGCCTGCAGACCTACCTAAAATAGACCGAAATTCGAATTGCTCTCCAATGGCTATTTCTATTCCGTGTCTATAAATATGGGATAAAACCTTCTTAGTAAGGTTACAGAAATTATCATCAAGCTCAAGCACAAGCAAATTTTCGTACGAAGAACACAAACTCAAGATTTATTCTTTAGTGTTCATCCCATTGTTCTTAGCATAGAATACTTATCCTCCAACCTTAGGCTACTTAGAAGATAGGATAGTATTCAGTTGGAACATTACAAACCTTATACCCAAACAAAAGTTAGGTTAAGTTTGTTATAGCAAGATTTTAGTCTAGGGTTTCTAGATCTGATTTCTGGGATTGATTGAGTGAGAACTCGTAAAACATCTGTTGGTTGTACTGTGTTGGACTAACACATTAAACTAAGTCCAGTTGGTTAAGTTGGTGCCCTTGCTCATAGGGAAGAGTGGACGTAGGACAAGTTGTGCGAACCACTATATATCTGTGTGCATTTATCTTGTTTTACACTTAACTGCACACTACTTGTTATCTGCATGCATATTCCCATCTGGTTCAGATTAGCATCAAGCTACTAAACTGATCAGTTCGACACTTTAGTCTTCTAATCTTAAAACAGATAACTCAGGAATCTTATTGAGTAAAACTAGTTTTCACACGGGTTAACTAATCTTCCGCACCATCAGTTAAACTGATAGACGCCGAGCTGATCTGGTTCATACAGATCAGTAAGTCGGATATCAGTCCATACTGGTTCACACCGCACTCTAATCAGGCATACTTGCATATCACACCTGATCCACAAAAAGTTTTGGAAGTCTATTCACCCCTCCCCTCTAGACTTCCACCCTCACTAAAACTCGTTCGGGACCTACAATGTATGTTTGTTATTAAGATAAACATTTCCACTAATAGCGCTAACTGTTTGGTATTGGATACCAGATTTGGCTCTCACATTTGCACTAATGTGAAAGGGCTCATATGTCATAGGATAATTAGGGCGGGTGAAGTCGTCTTACACGTGGAAATGAAGCAAAAGTTGCTGACTGAACGTGTGGGGACTCATGTTAGACTTACCCCTTAGTTTTAGATTAGAACTTAATGATTGTCATCTAGTTCTTTCTATTACTCGCAACATGTATTTGTTGCATTATGGATATGATGTTCTTAATATACAAAATAAAAGACTTAAACTTAGTAATCATGAAAACCCGACTTACTTATGACATTGTAGAACTTGATCATGTAAACGAGAAAAGAATTTCAAGGTTAAGAAAGTTAGACTACTTAACCCAATTCGACTGTGAGTCTTATGGAGATTGTGAATCTTATCTCATGGGCAAGATGATCAATAGACCCTATTCTGGGAAAGGGGTGCATGCCAAAGAAGTTCTAGAGTTGATCTACAACGATGTTTGTGGACCATTGTCCACTCTAGCTAGGGGTCACTTCGCCGACTTCATCACTTTTACTGGTGATTTCTCTAGATACGGATACGTGTATCTTATGAAACACAAATCCGAATCTTTTGAAATATTCAAAAAGTACAAAGCTGAAATAGAAAAGAAACTTGGTAAGAGTATCAAGACTCTTCGATCGGATCGAGGAGGTGAATACCTTTACCATGAATTCATTGATTACTTGAAGTTACATGGAATCCAGTCACAATGGACTACTCCCGGAACACCTCAGATGAACAATGTATCTGAGAGAAAAAACCAAACCCTGTTAGACATGGTGAGGTCCATGATGAGCTTTTCCTGTCTTCCAACATTCTTATGAGATACGCGTTACAAACATCAATTTACATTCTGAATAGGATTCCATCTTAATCGGTTGAGCATACACCATATGAACTATGGTGTGGCAAGAAGCCAACTTTTACACATATTAAACATGGGGTTGCCCTATGATTGTGAAAAGGATGCTTACCGAAAAGTTGGAATTCAAAGGTGAAAAAGGTTACTTTGTGGGATATCCTAAGGAAACTAAGGGATATTACTTCTATCTACCTAAGAAATAATCAGTGATTGTCTCTAGGCAGACCAAGTTTCTCGAAGAAGACTATGTCTTTAAGGAACAAGGTCGTAAGCTGATAGAACTTGAAGAAATTCAAGAACTACAAATTAACAAAGAGACTGATATCTTGTCAAAGCAACATGACAAGGAATAAGTGGGAGCATTCAACAACTTTCATGGTGGGAGTCTTTCACTAGGTGATCGTCTTTCAGCCAGTGGGAGCGTAATTGGAGTTGGCTTGCCTGTGAAAGAACCTCCAAGTGGGCTGAATGAGAACAACATAGTTCAAACTCCCGCCCAAGAGGCATCTGAAAGTGTAGCTCTTAGGGACTCTTCGGACATTGATGAAATCGATGCACCATAAAATTTTCACGATCAGAATGTACAGCCTGCACAACCAAACCTCCGTAAGTCAATTAAGAATCGTAATCCACCCATTAGATACGGTTACATCTTGGAGGAACTCATTAATGTGGATATACTGGATAAGAACGATCCTAATACTTACTCTGAAGCAATATCAGATATTGATTCAAGGAAGTGGCATGAAGCCATGAAATTCAAGATGGACTCGATGTACACCAATCAAGTCTAGGACTTAGTTGAGTTTCCTAAAGGGGTTAGACCCATAGTTTGCATATGGGTCTTCAAGCGAAAGACCAATGCAAATGGCAAAGTACAAACCTACAAAGCTAGGTTGGTGGTGAAGGGTAATAGTCAACGCGAAGGCACTGACTATGATGAGACCTTCTCACCAGTTGCAAAGATCAAGTCCATTCGAATTTTACTTGCGATAGCAGCACACTATGATTATGAGATTTGGTAGATGGATCAAAACAACTTTCCTTAATGGAAACATTGATAAGGAAGTGTTTATGACTCAACCGCAATGTTTTACATCTAAGTCAAATTCTAATCTAGTATGCAAGCTAAAAATATCCATTTATGGATTGAAGCAAGCTTCTAGGAGTTGGAATATCCGATTTGATGAAGTTATCAAGTCCTTTTGACTTCATCAGAAATTCGGAAGATCCTTGCGTTTATTATAAACGCAACGGGAAGAATATTGTTTTCATAATCGTGTATGTCAATGACATATTTGTTAATGTTAGTGTCCTAGAGACAATCCTTTGTATGGACATAATATTCAGTATTGGTTTAATATTATTGTTTGTTTAATATTGAATGTATAACATTACACTTATTAGAATATTATGTTTGATTGTTTGCATTTGTTCTTATCTGTGTTCCCTTGAATTACTGCTGTCATTGACCACGTGAGAACTCAGATGACTTAAGCATGAATCTCAAAAATCCCCGATCAAGGATCATCGAGAATGGGATATCGATGATGCAATGGAGATTGGTGTGCGATCTGCATCATACTCTTAGAGAGTGTAGTAAGATCTCACTTACTACGAGATACAAGGTATCTCATGATGGATGCACAAATACCTTAGAGGGTATTGGTATACCCATCCGAGCAACCGCTTGATGTAGTTCCACTATATGTGTCTACGGGTGTCTCGGTTAGTGGGAGCGATGCGATACTCCTTTGACTTGAGGTCAATACGCACGACATGTGTAGAGTGATGAAATTTAACCATGACCGACGCTTACACCCTTCCATGGGTAGATATGGCTTGGATTGGGTTCATCACGAAATGCATGTGCGTGGTAGTTGAACCAAGATAAGGATTCATTCCTCAAAGTGGATTTAGAGAGAATACTCATCTTCTCGTCATAATTGGATCAATCATTGGCCAATGCACGCCACCTTGGACTTTATGACCAAAGGTGACACGAATGATTAGTTAGTGATTCGAGATAAATCGATTAAGCTATTTGAATAGACACTTCATCATGTTCAAGGCTAATCGAGTATTCGTGAATGGAAGGAGGAAATCGCAATAGCCCATGTTAAAGTTACAGGTAGTTGCACGTTTCTCGCAACATACCTCATATATTGAGTGTTGGGAGATGAATTTAAAGATTATATGATTTTGATTAAGATCCCAAAACCCCTGAGTATGACATGTTCAGGAATGATCTTGATAGATGAGTCAGGATTCAGTTTTAGAGTATTCAGGATGATATCTGCAAAATGTATAGTCAGCAGATATAGTTCAGGATAGGTTCTGAAGACTCTGAAGAACTCAAGATAAGTTTCAAGATACCGAAGTTTCAAAGATGAAATCGAAGTCTCAAGACTCAAGATGAAATCGAGATATCAAGACTCAAGATGGAAACCGAGAACTCAAGACTCGAGATGAAAACTCAAAGATATCGGGTCAAGATAAATCTAAAGATTCAGAAGACCCTGAAGACTCAGAAGACTCTGAAGACGCAAGACTGAAGACTGAGTATTTAAAGATCAAGAATATCAGAAAAGCCAATAATTCTTGAAGAACTCAAGAATGTAATCAATGCTCAAGATGAACTCAATGTTCCGAGGCACCAATATATCTATCTCAAGGATGCAATATCGAGAGAAACGCGATACCCTAGAAAGATAGATACTGCCAAGACATTCAAATGCGCATAAAGAGGAACTAAGTCAGAAGTGTTGTTAAGGTTATATCAAACTCAGAGTTTGTAACCAAAAGAGCCGTTGAAGGTGTCTACCTTTTACTGAAGACAAAAGTCAAAAAGAGGAAGACGACATCGCACTATACCGACATCGACAAAGGACAAAGTCAAAAAAAAGATGTCAGATGTACGAAAGTTCCAGACTGCAAAATGTGAAGACCGGCTACATGAAAGGCTATTGCCTAAAACGTGTTAGGGAGTTTCAAATCCTAAATATAGCCGTTTCTCACACACCATAAGAGGGAACTCACGAAGTTATCTCTCCAACGGATAGTTTTCAAGAGTGACCTTGGTGTATGCCTATAAATACTGGTGACCCTCTACTTTGTAAGGTTACGGAAATTTATACGCAACTCAAGAGCTCAAAACTTATTCTTGCAAAAGTTAAAGCACTTGAAATACCTTGAATTTCCCAAGTGCTTCTATATTGAAGAGAGCTCACTTTACTAAGCCTAGCTTGATAAGATTTATCCAAAGCTTAGTCGAGATATCCTAACCCTTTGCATTGTGCTTCATTGTAAAGGATATCTCATCCTAGTTGGAAACCAACCAAGAAACCCCAAACCCTTGAGAAGGTAGTTGGAGTGTGTTTGTTGGTGAGAAGTGTTGTAAAGAGTTAGTAAACTACGCGGAGTAGTCAGAAAACTCTAGAGGAGAAGTTAGTAAGCTATAGGGGTAGTCCGAAGCTTGTGTGTGATTGAGTAAGTAAACTACGGAGGTAGTCGAAAAAACTCAAGGTCGGGTTGAGTAAGTAAACCACGTGGAGTAGTCGTAAAGCTCGTACGAAGTTGAGTAAGTAAACTACGAGGTAGTCAGAAAGCTCAGAAGTTGATAGTGAATTTCTCCGAAGAGTCAGGGAGAGTGGATGTAGGAGCTTGAGTCTCTGAACCACTATAACTGCCGTGTTCTTTATTGCTTTTATCCGTGGCTTAATCGCTGCATCAACTCGATTTTGAAAGCATACTTTTTCACCGATATTCAGTTGGAATCAATCCAATCGAAGTTGCATAAGTGAATCACACCTAATCACTATTTCATAAGGGAAGGTTTTTCAAAGAAAACTTAAAACGAAGTATAAACTCGTGTCCAACCATTCAAGACGAATCGAGTAGCTAGAACAGATAGTTACCAAACCGAACTCTCTTCCGAGGATTCAAGAAGTTAGTTATCCGATCCAAGCAACTCAGATCTCTCGACACTCGTGACTCGGTTGGGATTATCCGAGGTATCCGAAAGCGCCTCGTGATCACCGCCTCAAAGAGACTTTTGACTCAGAGTGATCCGTGCTTCTCGTAACCTAATCTTCGTGATTGTCGACCCAAGTCGACCTCGAGAAGAAAAAGTTTTAAAATCACCAACACGTGTATTCCCCCATACACGTGTAAGACTCGTTCTCACCGGGACCAACAAGTGGTATCAGAGCAGTGGTTCAACTTGACCACCTGCTGTGTTGACCAAAGTTTTATTTTCAAAAATACTTGTGGTCTATCTGAACTGATCTTATTTGCTGAAATTTTTTCTTTTCAAAAGATCAGAAAAATGTCTTCTAAAAAACTTCCCATGTTCTCAGTAGAGAACTATGATCTATGGAGACTGAGAATGCAGGACATCATCATATTCCAAACATGAGCGTATGTGGAGAGTGGTTTCTCAAGGACCATTCAAATTTCATTGTGGTGAATCCCGGAGAAACGAAGATGATAGAATTGATCCTAGAGTCGACTTTCCTAAGTCTGATGACCAACTAACTCCTGAGGAGAGAAAGTTAGTCAATCTAGACTACATTGCAAAAGACACACTATACAGTACAATTGATGATGGTGTGATGGGAATGATCTCTCACTGTAATACTGCTAAAGAGATATGGGATACACTAGCTGTTATGTGCCAAGGCACAGATCATATAAAAGAAAACAAACTTTCAGTGGCAATTGGAAAGTTTGACAGTTTTGAAATGGATGATGGTGAATCAATAGACAAATTGGAAGTCAGATTCACTAAAGATCATGAATGATCTAAACGCACTTGGAAAGAAATATCCACAAAGAGAAGTGGCATTGAAAATTCTTAGAGGTCTTTCTAAGAAATGGGATATTCATGCAGTGGTGATTGAAAACACCAAGAACATTAGTTCAATGCCATACCAACAAGTCTTCTCTGAGCTGAAAGCCTATGAATTTGTAATTGATAAGAAATCCAAAAGGGCTGACAGCAAAGATGATTCTTCATCAAGTAAAAATGTGGCTTTAAAAGCCAAAGATAAAACACAGAAAAACTAAAGAAACCGAGAACCCCATGCTAAACATCGGGATGAGCTTGAGGAAAAGCTAGCACCGATGGCAAGGAGGTTTGACAGACTTAATAATAGATTTGGAAAATACAAAAAGCTTTTACAGAACCACAGTACGGAAAGAAACCCGAGGACGATCAACCGAGAAGAAGAAGGACCTGAAAGCTGAAGGATCTTCATCTAGAAAGAAGGACTCCAAGTCCAAAGAAGAAAATGATCAGAATGATGATGCCAACAGATGCTATAATTGTCAAAATAAAGGTCACTTCCAGTGTGATTGTCCAGAATTGAGTGCTAAGGAGAGAAGGGAAAGACAAGCTAAAAGAGACCGTAAGTTCTCAAACAAAAAGGCCATGGTTGCGAGAAGAAGAACACTCAAGAGGAATCTAGCTCTTCGGATGAGATATTCTCGATAAAAGGAAAGTGATGACATCTGTCGATGGCCATTGAGGAGGTAAACTCTTACTGCTCTGTTGTTGCTCCTACACTAGCACAAGAGTTTTCAAGTTCCACGTAAAAATAAATTTTTGACTGATGGATTCTTTTGAGAATCGATGAAGGACTATGCCGTTTTGCAAGGATCGCTAAATAAAACTCAAGAGCGTAATAAGGAACCAATCTTGAAAATCTAAAATGGAAAGACTCTAGCAAAACTCAAATCACTTCTCAATTTATGGGAGCTAATTGATGAATCGGATGTTCGAAAGTACAACTCTCGAAAAAAGAAGAAGTTGATAGAGACCCTAATCTAAAAGCTAGAGAAATCCATCAAGAAATTCACTAATCGTAACTAAGTTCAATGACCTCTCCGAGAAGCATAAAACTCTACAGAATCGTGAGGATAGTGCATGTAAGAAGTTAACTCTATTGAATAATGCATCTAAAGTAATAGATGAAATTCAGAGTTACCAGAGATCTGCCACTATAAAATGCGGATTGGGATACATTCCAGGGGAACCTCACAAGGTCATCCTCGAATCTTTGCATCAAGTAGCAAGAAGACAATCTTTGTTAAATCAAGGGCACCTACACTTCAATCAAGTAATGCCCAAGGTTGTAGACAAGGGAAAAGGACCTATGGTTTCAAAGAGAAAATCGAATGATCGGGTTAGAAAGCCCAAACCTCGGAAGGCTAGAAAACCCGAAAGGCCGATTGAAAATTTAAGGCAAGTTCTTCAAAGCCTCGTGCTAAGAATGCAACCTTGAAAGGATCTACACTGAACCATCGAGGAATCTTCAGAAGAGAAACACTCGCCGAGAGATATTCTCAATCTAAGAGACCAAGTCCTCAATATCTTGAAAGACCCATATTTCGCACAGTAACCTAAACCCCACTTGCCTAAGGGTAAAGGTTACACGAACCCAAGTCAACAAAGATTCGCACCCGGTACCATGACAAGCAAAAGCAATGGAACAAAAGGCTTGAACCAAAGAAGAATTCAAAAGCCCATGTTCATGCTAAGGCCAAGACTCATACACAGTGAAACCCGCTAAGGCACCCGTAGTAGTAAATGTGTATGTAGATGTTTATGGAAGATGATCGACCACTCTAAAGTGATTAGAGTTGTTAGGCATTTGAATTCCTAAAGGTACAACTAACCTTGTAGGACCCTACACAAATTGGGTACCTAAGAATTAAATTGTTTTTTCGGGAGAAAAACAAGGGCACCTTGAACTAACTAAAAGATCACATGGCACCGATGATGAGCGAGATGAAAAAGCTCCCGATATATGGTATCTTGACAAGGATGTTCAAGACATATACGACAGATACAAGAAGATACTCAAAGGACTATGTTGAACAAAGAGGCCCACAGATCACTTTTGGAGATAACTCCAAGGGATGATCAAGGATATGGAACTTTGGAAATCGCCTCGCCCATATCCATGGTGTTTCATATGTATCCGGATTGAAGCATAACTTGCTTTCAATTAGCCAATTCTGTGATAAAGGTTTTAATGTTGAGTTCTCTAAGAACTTATGTTTTGTGAAAGATGATACATCACGTAAAATACTACTTGACAGTACAAGAAAAGGGAATGTGTATCTTGGCGATTGGAGTTCAACTCCTAAAGATACATGTTTAGTTGCTAAAAGTTCCACAGATACCAAATGGTTATGGCATAAAAGAATGAATCACCTAAATTTCAAAACCCCGAACAAGCTTGCAAGATTAGCTCTTGTAAGAGGGTTACCTAACGGTGTTCAAGAAGAAACATATTTGTGATGCATGCGTAAAGGCAAAATGTATAAGAGCATCATTTAAAAAGTAAAGTTGAGGTTTCTACCGAAAGAATACTTCAAATACTTCATATGGATCTTTTGGTCCTATAACACCCGTGAGCACTAATGGCGTGAAATACACATTGGTAGTAGTTGATGACTACTCGAGATATACTTGGGTCATATTCTTACTCAAGAAGAAAGAGACTCGAGATAAAGTCGCCCAATGCATCGAAAAGGCTCGAGATTGAGAAAAATCGAGTGTGGTCAAAATCGATCGACAAAGGAACCGAATTTATAAATCATATTATATCCGATTATTGTGCAAAGAAATGGAATTTCTCATGAAACATCACCGCAAGGACCCCTCAACAAAATGGTGTTCTTTGAAAGAAGAAACAGGACTCACAAAGAAGCCTGCAAGGACAATGATAGTCAAGGTTTATATTCCTAAAAGATTTTGGAATTTGAAGCCGCCAACACCGCATACTACTCACGTATTATAGATCCATGTTGACCAAGAGTCAAGGCAAAACACCTTATGAGCTTTGGAATGAAAGGAAGCCTCTTGTTTCTTTCTTTTCGTGTGTTTTTGTTGCAAGTGTTTCATACACAATAATGGTAAAGATCGGTTGAAAACTTTTGATAGTAAAGTGATGAAGGAATATTCTTAGGATATTCTCAAGTCAAGAAAAACTTTCGAGTTTACAACCTAGCAGGACTCTTATTGTGGAGGAAACACCTCATGTTGTTTTTGATGAAACTATTTGTGTTCGGAAGAAACAGAACATGATGCGATGAACCGACTAAAAGGATCACCAGATTAAGCCCGAAACAAAAAGATAAATTATCCAATTGAACGTAAAAGAAGAAGTCAACAAGATTCATGATTGGAGTGACTCGGACTCGAGATAAAGAAGTTCGTAATGGAAATCGATGGTGAAACTCGTGAAAACCAACACTCCAAAAGGTGACCAATCCGAACAGACACTAGTTCGCACTCGTGTATGTGATGCCAATGAAGATGTGGTCACAAATGAGGCAAATTCTAATCTATCAACCAAAGGGGAACAAATGTCTCGACAATGTTCTCAATAGAATTTCCCGAGGAAGATGATTCACTTTCTCCTTTTCTTTTGTTCCCGAGTTTGTCGATTTAATCTAACCTAACATTTTAAATGTTGAGGATACTATTGAAGGGGAACATCAAGAAGGAAATGGTTAGATAGTCATCCTACAAGTCAAATTGTGGGTGATCTAACCGAAGGAGTTAAAGACAAGAAGGTTCCATGGTGAAAGTGCACTATTCTGCCGCTTCCTATCGTAAAAAGAACTCCACCGAGATTAATGAAGCTCTACAAGATTCTTATTGGATTATTCTATGCAAGATGAGCCAATCAATTCTCAAGGAATGAAGTATGGGAGTTGGTAGATAGACCGAAAGGCACAATGTCATTGGAACCAAGTGGGTTTTCAAGAATAAAAGAGATGAAAACAACAACATTGTAAGAAACAAGGCAAGGCTAGTTGCACAAGGTTATTCCCAAGAAGAAGGCTTGGATTATGATGAAACCTTTGCACTGTTGCAAAGACTAGAAGCCATTAGATTATTTCTTGCATATGCTTTGCCCACATGAAGTTCACAAATCTATCAAATGGATGTAAAAAGTGCATTTCTCGAACGGTGCTTAAAGAAGAGGTTTATGTGGAACAACCTCCTGGCTTTAAATGTAAATGACCAAGTTTACTGTGCTCGTAAAAGCCTTGTATGGTCTCAAGCAAAGCACCCAGAGCATGGTATGATACTCTTTTCTCGGTTTCTTCTTGACCATGGTTTTGTCAAAGGAACTATTGATAGAACTCGCTCGTGATAGAGGATGGGGAAGATATCTTCATCGTTCGAGATATATGTTGATGACATCATTTTTGATCTCCAAATCATCACCGTGTGTGAAAAGTTTTCAACACCGATGAAAGGCAAGTTTGAGATGTCAATGATGGGAGAGATGAATTTCTTTCTAGGTCTTCAAGTGAAACAATCAAATGAAGGAATATTCATCAACCCGTGCAAAGTACACCGTAGATCCGATTGCAAATATGGTGTACAGACTGCAATGCGCTTTAGGATTCCTATGAATACTAACTACAAGATGGATCCCGATTCGGAAAGGCAAATCGGTGAATCATACCGATTATAGAGGAATCATTGATCATTGCTCTATCTCACGCCAAGTAGGCGATATAACATTTGCTTTGTTGGGATATGTGCAAATATAAGCTAATCCTAAGACTAGTCACATGGAGGCCGCCAAAAAGATAATGAGATATCTTAAGGGCACGGTGAATAGAGGATTATGGTATCCAAATGATGATAACCTTGAATTAACCGGGTTACTCGATCTCGACTATGGAGGTTGCGTAATTGACGTAAAGTCCACAACAGAACTTGTCAATCTCTAGGAAGCAAAACCGATATCTTGGTTTTCAAAGAAATGACCTCGGTAGCAACCAAAGATTATCGAAGTTTAATACATGGTCGCGAAGAAGGGCCGGCTTTGCTCGGTTCTTTGCCTCGCACAACAATTAAGGGATTATAAAGTTGTAGCGATGAAGTACCAATATTTTGTGACAATAATAGTGCCATTGCTATTTCACAAAATCCGGTATTGCACACCGATGCAAGCATGTGGATATCGACATCACTTCATCGAGATCATGTCGAAAAAAAGGACATAAGGATGGAGAAAATTCATACTTTGATAGACAAAAGAGCCGATATCTTGACTAAACCTTTGGTTTAATCAAGATTTCGTGAACTTTCAAATGAATTAGGATGTTAGAACCAGTGTATAGAGTAAATCGAAAATTGAAGATTTTCGATGCATGAAGCTTTCTCGAAATTCTCTTTGAAACTCAGGATAAAATGGAAATACCGAATCGAGTCTCGTGAAACTCGACGCTTCAAGGTCAAGATTTTCGATTAGCATCTTCGAACCCTTTCAAGATTTTCGATATTATAATGACATTTTATCAAGGTCGAGACTCGAAGACCGATAGAGGGAAATTAGTCCAAGAAGTAATGACTCATGTGACCCATTTATTGCTTAAGTAAAACTCGAGAATCATTCGCAATAAATACAAAACACCGAGGAATGTTTTTTGGCGGATCGCTTTTAAATTCGAAGAAGGTCAATACCATTTAATACTCGCCATATTATTGACCAATGAGGATATTTTGGCGGCTTACTTTTCGGAGATCGCTTGTTCATATACCCGATTAATCTCAACCGTTGCTTTTCACCTAACCAACACGATTCCCCACGATCTCGATGCTATTTATACCTCTTTTAAGCCATTCAAGCGAAATTTTATCAAACCCTTCGCTCCCCAAGTACTCAGAACTAAAATCCCCTTTGCCCAGAAATCGCAAAACCCTAAGCTTCACATTCTTCAAATCATATTCTAAAATGGCCTCAACCGTGTACGAGAGATTAGCCATAACCAATAAGCCATGGTACGAGTTCACTGTCTCACTTGAGAGCACAACCAACTCAAAGCCGTAAGAGGAGGCTCAGATATGATCCGATCAAGTTAAACTCACCCATCTAGTCGCAGTTTCACCGCACCAGAGTTCGCAAAGGAGGTAATCGAATTCATCTGCAATTTGAAAATAGATGAAGAAGATTGTATGCACTCTTCGATTACCGTATCTCATCTAGAGCACTCATCAAAATACGTCGATTTTGAGAGGGAGTTGTGCATTATCCCGAAAAATCTGAATGATGTCTTTGAGTTATGTGATAGAGGAGAGGATCCCGCGATGTATATGCTTGCAGAGAGCAGGAGTACCTAGATAGGATTGCTGAGAATCCCGTGAAGTTTGAGGGCAACTTTGCACAAGAAGCACCTAAAACCACAATATCGTGTCTTTGATGGATATTGTGAGCAAGAGCGTCATGAGTCTTCAAGGGGAGTTTTGAGCAAATTAGTACCCGGCTCGATTGATGGCGGCGATCGAGGCATCTCCCCACCACTGACTTCAACCGCTGAAATTCTTAGTCCGGATGGTGTCGAGAGCAAGCCAAGATCATAAAAAGAGTCAATGGGGAAATCACGATGAAAGGCAAGATCCGCCATGCCACCAAAATTGCCTATATTTTGGAGATGTGCGTAGAGAGGAGGAGGATATCTTCGCCAACTCAACCCCATTCCCTAAATCCAAAATTCTCTTCAAGACCACTTCTTTGAAAGAAGCAGTCATACGAGGGAAAAGAGAAAAGAAGGTAGAATCACCTCTCGGGTCACCGAGAAAGAGACCCAACAAAAACCAAAGGCGTTCTCCGCTGGAGGCAAAAATGGAGCAAGGAGCAAAACGATGAGGCAGTTAGAACCTCGCCCAAAGCGCAAAAGATTGGTGGTTCTCACCGACGATGGTAGCAGTGATTCTGAGGAGAGACAACCTGAGGGCCAAACTGCTCAGAGTTCACCATTACAAGTGCCGCTCAAAGTTATCTCAAGGACACAGGATCGATCGAGGAGCGTCTTCCGAGGTGCTCGAGACATCACTACCGTATAAAATTTCTCAGAAATTTTTAAAGGAGCTCGACTCAGAGATGCCTACCTCGGGGATGCGCAGTTCGATCAAGAGCCACCGAGTCGATCCAAGATGTGCACGCCAGACCGACGAGCCAACTCAGACTATATCGAGGAAATGCCACCAGCCTCGTAACCCACTCAGATGCAAACTGAGGACCTGAATGCACAAGCTTCAGATACTACTGAGGCTCAGGAGCAAAATGTACTCGATGAGCTCCTGAGTGACCTAATGCTTGATCCCTTAGCCGAAGCTTCTACTGAACAAGAGAGCCCGAGATGGAAGAAGGGCGAGGCTGAAGAAGGCGAGTGGAGGAGCAAGGGGAACGGTTCATCCTTGACCGATACCCCCGAGCTCAAATTTCATACCCGATCTCGCAAGATATATTCTTCAGGACAAGGACGATAGTGTATATCCTCAATCGACTCTTCCCGAGATGCTTGATATTGCCGCATTAAGAGGGGAAGACCGGGTGGAATGAGGAGACAGCCTTCCCCGACCGACTTCTCGGTTCGGAAGACAAAGCTCGTGATGAAAAATTCGATTTTGATGAAATTTGGTTCAAAGGAAGTTTAGCCGAGAAGAAAGTAATCGAGGTTGAGTGCCCCGAGCAAAATGAGACAAATCCAAAGATGGAGATGGGGACCAACAGGGAGATGCCGAGGATCGATCTCAAATGTAAAAGAGACTTCGTTGTCGATCAACTCGATCGAAGCTAAGACTCTTCAGTACCTTTTGGCACTATTGATAATTATGCCAGAGTTCTTTGAAAAGTACTATCTTTAATTCTCAAATGTCCGATAATCGACCGAGGCTCAATTGAGACCGGAGCTCGTGGATGAAGCCGAGCTCGGGATGATCAAACAAAGACGTATAAGCGTATGTCACCGAGATTGATCTCACTCCGTCATGAAGAAACTTGAGAAGATTGAGCCAATGTCGATCAAACTTACTCAGATGGAAGCAACGTTGGCCAATCAAGCTCAGACAATGGAAGGACTTAGCCATTCTTCAGAACTGGTGCAGATACAAAACACTCTGACCACTCAGATGACCTCCATGGAAGAAAAGCTGAATGAAAAGCTGGAGGGAGTCAACGCAGAGTTAAGTGCTGAAATGAAACAAAAGCACCAGGAGTCGACTGAATTTCTAGAGGTGAAACTGACAGAGAAAAATGAAGTGCTGATCAAATCTGTTGTTGAGGAAATGAGCTCAGTGCTCATGACCAAGATGACAGAGATGCTTAAAGATGCACTCTCTGGCCAGTTTGCCCACATATCTGAAGAACTGTCTGTGGCTAAGAACCACATTAGGAGAATGGAAGATGAGCAAGATCAGCTAGCAGGAGAGATCCGCTGTGTGAGCAAAGAACAGTATCACATGGACACAGCTCTCTCCAGACTTCTTCCAAACTACGGTGCCAAGAAGGGGGAAAGGGAAGGTGCAGACCTCAGGAAGTTCATGGCACGTACTTTGGAAAAGAAGGCTCAGAAAGATGCTGAAATGTACAATCTAGCCCAAGCCTTTAAAGAAGTCGGTGCTACTGAGAAGTTAAAATTTGCTCAAGTAGAGAAGCCTGTCTACATTCGAGTTTCTGAGCAAACCAAGCTTGAGGTTGCAAGAGAGAAACCGAAAAGCTAGAACTAAGGTTGGAACAAGCCAGGTGGTCTTTGAATCGCTTGCTATGAAGAGGAAAGCCTTGGGCGTTGTTCAACTCAGAAGTTAAGCGTCACGAAGGCTTCTAAGCCAATCCAGAGAAAGTTGGTTACGGATGATGAAGATGCAGAAGAATCGAGTCTCAACCTCGGAAGAAAGTCTTCAACACGGAGAGGCTCGATGACACTCCAAAAAGAACAAGCTAAGAAAGCCGCCGCTTCGGGCCTCGGGAACTTCGTGATCGAAGAAGATAGATGAAGAGCGGCGAAGGAGTGACTTCGAAAAGTTTATGTAGCAAGAGGAAGGGAACATCGAAAGCGCTGAAGTGGCCCCATGTTGATAAATGGATGCCCATTAAACTCAACGACATGTGGGAAGAAGTGAAGAGAACCTTCTGGTTCAATTATGATGTTCTCAGGGAATGGAGAGGGGAAGGCTCAGACCAGAACGAAGCTTTCATTGAATATCTTCTCACCTTTTATCCAAAGTATTTACAAAGTTGGATTAACCTTTATGGATGAAGGTGGAGTCTGATAGTAGCCCCGAGTCCATATTCCTATCCTCCTCCGAGACTTGGTAATGGCTTGGTAAATGAAAAGGCCATTACGCAAGAAATTGCTCAGTACGCTGGTCAGTTGGGCCTAACTGGAAACAGTCCAGACATTATCAGGGAAAGAAATGAGCTGAAGAAGAGATTCTTCGGAATGTTTGATCTGGAAGTGCCCACTGATGAAGTCGAAAATGAAGCAAACAGAAAGCGAAAGACCCAAGAGAGCGAATCAAGACTAGAAACTGGAGATTCAGAAGATTTTGTATTCTTTAAATTTTTGTCCTTTTGATTTTGTTTGATAAATTCATTGTAATCTGTAATTGTACACTTACCATCAATGAAGATTTATCATTATGCTCAAAAGATAATATCTCATTATCTTATTTTACATGTCTTTATATTTGATATGCCTGATTACTGTTGTTTAGTGATGAAGTTGTTGGGAGATTCATTGCTGAAGTAATTGTTGAGAGACATAACCAATCTTGTAATAGGATAAACTGAAACCTGAGTATAGGTTATATGTCTGTAACAAGATAGGTTTAGGCATCATCAAAAAGGGGGAAATTGTTGGGAGATGAATTTAAAGATTATATGATTTTTATTAAGATCCCAAAACCCCTGAGTATGACATGTTCAGGAATGATCTTGATAGATGAGTCGATTTCGGGTTTTAGAGTATTCAGGATGATATCTCGCAAAATGTATAGTCGCCAGATATAGTTCGGATAGGTTCTAAAGACTCTGAAGAACTCAAGATATGTTTTACGAAGATACTTTTGAAGTTTCAAAGATGAAATCAAAGTCTCAAGACTCAAGATGAAATCGAGATATCAAGACTCGATGGAAACCGAGAATCAAGACTCAAAGATGAAGACTCAAAGATATCGGTCAAGATAAATCTAAAGACTCGAAGACTCAAGACTCGAAGACCTCAAGACTCGTAAGACTCAAGACGCAAGACCAAGATCGAGTATTTAAAGATCAAGAATATCAGAAGACGCAATTATCAAGAACTTCGATAATGTCTTCAATGCTCAAGATGAACCCGAATGTTCCGAGGCAATCAATATATCTATCTCAAGGATGCAATCTTTGGAGAAACGCGATATACCCTAGAAAGATAGATATCGCCAAGACATTCAAATGCGCACAAGAGGAACTAAGTCAAGTGTTGTTAAGGTTATATCAAACTCGAGTTTGTAACCAAAAGAGCCGCTTGAAGGTGTCTACCTTTTTATCAAGACAAAAGTCAAAAAGAGGAAGACGACATCGCACCATACCGACAATCGACAAAGGATGTGTCAAATGAAAAAAGATGTCGATGTCTGAAAAGTTCCAGATCGCAAAAAGTGAAGACCGGCTACATGAAAGGCTATTGCCTAAAACGTGTTAGGGGAGTTTCAAATCCTAAATATAGCCGTTTCTCACACACCATAAGAGGGAACTCACGGCTATCTCTCCAACGGATAGTTTTCAAGAGTGACCTTGGTGTATGCCTATAAATCTTGGTGACCCTCTACTTTGTAAGGTTACGGGAAATTTATACTAAACTCAAGAGCTCAAACTTATTCTTGCAAAAGTTAAAGCACTAAAATACCTTGAATTTCCCAAGTGCTTCTATATTGAAGAGAGCTCACTTTACTAAGCCTAGCTTGATAAGATTTATCCAAAGCTTAGTCGAGATATCCTAACCCTTTGCATTATGCTTCATTGTAAAGGATATCTCATCCTAGTTGAAACCAACCAAGAAACCCCAAACCCTTGAGAAGGTAGTTGGAGTGTGTTTGTTGGTGAGAAGTGTTGTAAAGAGTTAGTAAACTACGGAGTAGTAGTCGTAAAACTCTAGAGGAGAAGTTAGTAAGCTCTGGGGTAGTCCCGAAAGCTTGTGTGTGATTGAGTAAGTAAACTACGAGGGTAGTCGAAAAACTCAAGGTCGGGTTGAGTAAGTAAACTCGTGGAGTAGTCGAAAAGCTCGTACGAAGTTGAGTAAGTAAACTACGAGGTAGTCCGAAAAGCTCGTGGTTGATAGTGAATTTCTTTGAAGAGTCGTGAGAGTGGATGTAGGAGCTTGAGTCTCCGAACCACTATAATCGCCGTGTTCTTTATTGCTTTCCTTATCTCATGCTTAACCGTTGATCAACTCGATTTTGAAAGCATACTTTTTCACCGATATTCGGTTGGAATCAATCCACTTTGAAGTTGCATAAGTGAATCACAACCTAATCACTATTTCATAAGGGAAGGTTTTCAAAGAAAGCTTAAAACGAGTATAAACTCGTGTCCAACCATTCCAAGACGATCGAGTAGCTAGAAACGGATAGTTACCAAACCGAACTCTCTTTCCGAGGATTCAAAGAAGTTAGTTATCCGATCCAAGCAACTCAGGATCTCCTCGACACTCGTGACTTCGCCTGGGATTATCTCGAGGTATCTGGCGAAAGTTGTACAGGATCACCGCCTCAAGAGACTTTGACTCGGAGTGATCTGTGGCTTCTAAGAACCTAATCTTCGTTATTGTCCCACCCAAGTGACCTCGAAGAAAAAAAGTTTTAAAAATCACTGAACACGTGTATTCCCCCCCATACACGTGTAAGACTCGTTCTCACCGGGACCAACATTGAGATTGTCTGATTTATTGTCTAGGGTTCAATTAAGACCGTTAGTTTGACTAATCGCTCGATATATAAGGGCCTATGGGTCATACAACAAGTAACTCCCGTGTACGGATTATAGTTGGTTGATTAAGTATTAAATTAGATTTAATATTTAATTTATGGAGAATTAATAATATATTAATTTGGAATTAATTATTATTATTATTTAAATTAGATTTAATTAAATAAGAATCCCAAAATAATATTATTGAATTTTATTGTAGGAAAACATCTGTAGCGAAAAATATATCTTTGAGATATGGTTTTCAAGATTAGGAATTATCTTCCTAATAAAGATTTGCTTAAGATATAAGCTAATCTCTCCCTATATATATGATGTCCCGAGATTCATTATCAACTACAATGAGAAAACCTAGTTTCTCCATAAAATCTAGGATAGGAGTTTTCCTAGCAAATTCCGTCTTAGATTCAACACTGACAGATCTGTGCAATTCTATCTACGGGGATTACGTGGATACCGTAGTTGAGAAATCTGCTATTGAAATACTGTAAGATTTCTTGTTATGTTTAATCGCACTCGTTTAAAGCAATTAAGTGTTCGTTGTTGGTGAACTATTTATTTCAACTGCGCATGTATAACATGTTTACGTGCCTATATATTCCAACAGTGGTATTAGAGCTTCAGGCTCTTTAATATAATTACTTTTGGTTTATTAAAATTAAATTTCTTTTTTTTAATAACCCAAGGGGCACGGTTCTTTGACTCCATATTTTATTTGACTCTCGGTTCAATTGGGGCTTGTTGCTTTCGTCCCCAAAACCCAAATTAGGATTTACCCCGTTTGAGGTTTTCTGCCGCTGCTCACTTCCGCCTCACGACCGGCGGTGCTACGCCACGTTGTTGTGGGCCGGCGCTAGGCGCCGTGCCTCGCAACGCGTGCGAAAGCCCGCAGCGTGTGCTCGCGGTAGTCCGTCGCGATTCGCCATGGCTCGCAGTGCTCCGTCGTGATTTGCTCTCCCTGGTGCCGTATCTATTCACGGCGGTGCGCTGGAAGTGATTTCGAGACCTGGCCGATGTGTCTGTCTTGATTGGCTTCAAAGCGGTGCGCCACCGAAATCGAGAAGACTCAGTGGCGGCTCGCCACCGCTTCATTCATCTCTCTCGATTTGGTCTTGTTTGAACCAGTCTTTGACCAAGGGGCCACGGCTCTGCGCGCGCCCCTTCCGCCTCGTTCGCGACCGTGAGTCGCCTGCACGCTGGGCGTGTCGTCGGCGACTCGGGTCGGCTCAATTGCCGCAACCAGCGCATTGCGATCTACTGTTTCGTTGCCTCTGTTTCTTCGAACATTGAATCTGGACATTTTGTTTTGGTTCTTAGTTTGACTTAATGGGTTAATTGATTGGATCAATGGTGATGAAACTAAAATTCTAGAATTTGGCTGATTTGGTTGTTGAAATTTTCGGATTAGATTCGATTTGGAAATGGTGATGATGTAGGAGGGCTGTTTTGCAAATTCGATTTGAAACAGGCCCTCCCGTGCAAATTTTGGAAATTGCACCTGAGCCCCGGGAATAAAATAAAATAATAAACGAATTAAATTAGATTTTTAATTAAGTTTAAAATTCTGAAAAGGAATTGGTTGGACCAAAAAAAATTAATTAGATTAATTGTATTTTAATAATCTTAAAATTTGGACTTTAATTGGACTTAAAGTTTATTTTAAAAGGAAGATTTATTAAAACCCACTGTTAACTTGTTTACACATTTAAATTAGTTAACTCGTTCTATGGACCGTATTATAACTGTTTGGGTAGGCGGCGTCCAAATATTTGTCGGACCGTGCTAATTGTTTGGGTAGACGGCACCCATGTAAGTGTTGGTCAGCATAAAATCATGTTTGGGTAGGTGGCGCCCAATAAGTGCTCAAATGTGATGTAGATAAATATGTTGGATCTCGATTAAGCAATTAATACCCCACCTTTAAAATGCTCCTCACTAAAATATGGTTTTTCATTAAATTGAAACGATGTTTTCCATTTAAATTAAAAGTAAACCGGGAATTTCGTTCCAATGGGTATTTAAGACCAAAGTCTTTTGCTCAGGTCTACATTCAACGGGGCTTTTATAGGGACACGTAGTGTCGCCGCTTGATTGTTGTATACCAACTTAACTTTGTTTGACCAGCCAAAGCAGGGAAACGAAAGTTAAGGGACATCCAATTGAACTAGGTTCAATCAACTAGGAGTTGCAGTTTTGCAATTGGTTTGAAGACCTACCAGTTCTGCTATTATAGTATTCAGCCAAAGCTGGGATTATGATAGTAGGAATGTGGATCCTAGTCCATTATGATTTATATTAGATATAAATTCGTATTCTTCCGATGAGGTCGCTGAATATGTGAAAATAATGGAGACTAAATAAACTCAAAAGGCCACGTTTATTTTGATTGCTGAATATTGATCATAGGAGTTATGTGTTTAATTCCCGTTTTATTTTATTTCTCTAGGATTGTTAAAATGAATAACTTGTCATTGAGAAGCTTTTTGGAAACGAACAAATTGGCTGGGCCAAACTTTCTCGACTGGCACCGAAATTTTCGTTTGGTGCTCAGGCAAGAAAAGATTGAGTACGTGTTGGACACGCCAATCCCTGCTACCCCAGAGGCTGGTACTGAAGAAGCCAAGGCCTTTGATGCCGAAGCTCAGAAGAAGCATCAAGATGATGCTTCCCAGGCTCAGTGTGTTATGCTCCTCGGGATGACTCCCGAGTTGCAAAGGCAGCATGAGAGGATGCTTCCCTTCGAGATGATTAAGCAACTTGGTCGTTTGGGCATTGATCTTAACACTAATGTTGTTGTTTATGCCATTCTTCAGTCTCTTCCCGATTCATATTCAAGTTTCGTGGTAAACTTTAATATGAATAAGACTGAATCGACTATGCCCGAGCTGCACAACATGCTAAAGACTTTTGAGTCTTCCACTGCTAAGTAAAAGCCCGTGCTCATGGTGAGTGACTCACACATTTGTACTAATGTGCAGGGTCTCAAGCATAGCAGGGCAGTTAAGCCGGGTGAAGTCGCCCTACACGTTGGGAATGGAGCAAGAGTTGCTGTTGAACGTGTCGGCGTTTATGTTTTAGATTTACCCTCTGGTTTTAGACTTGAACTGAATAATTGTTATTTTGTTCCTTCTATTACTCGCAACATTATTTTTATTCCTATGTTAGGCATTGAAGGGTTTTCCTTCCATTTTGCAAATAATAATTGTTATTTTTCGCTTAATGGTGATATGTATGGGAATGCTCCTTTATCGAATGGTTTATATTTGTTGCATTGTGGACATAATATTCTTAATATACAAAACAAACGACTCAAACTTAGTAATCATGAAAAACCAACTTACTTATGGCATTGTAGACTTGGTCATGCAAATGAGAATAGGATTGCAAGGTTAAGAAAGTTAGACTACTTAACCCCATTCGACTTTGAGTCTTATGGTAATTGCGAATCCTGTCTCAAGGGCAAGATGACCAATAAACCCTTTTCTGGGAAAGGAGTTCGTGCCAAAGAAGTTCTAGAGTTGATCCACAGTGATGTCTGTGGACCATTGCCCACTCTAGCTAGGGGTCAGTTCGGATACTTCATCACTTTTACGGATGATTTTTCAAGATATAGGTATGTGTATCTTATGAGACACAAATCCGAATCTTTTGAAAAATTCAAAGAGTTTAAGGCTGAAGTAGAGAAGCAACTTGGTAAGAGTACCAAGACACTTCGATCAGATCGAGGAGGTGAATACCTTAGCCATGAATTCACTGATTACTTGAAGTTACATGGAATCCAGTCACAATGGACTCCTCCCAATACACCTCAAATGAATGGTGTGTCCGAAAGTAGAAACCGAACCCTGTTAGACATGGTGAGGTCCATGATGAGCTTTTCCTCTCTTCCGACATTCTTGTGGGGATACGCGTTACAAACCTCAATCTACATTCTGAATAAGATTCCATCCAAATCAGTTGAGCATACACCATATGAATTATGGTGTGGCAAGAAGCCAACTTTTTCGCATATCAAACATGGGGCTGCCCCGTGATTGTGAAAAAGATGCTCACCGATAAGTTGGAATCCAAAGGTGAAAAGGGTTATTTTGTGGGATATCCGAAAGAAACTAAAGGATATTATTTCTATCTACCGGAGAAACAGTCAGTGATTGTTTCTATGCAGGCCAGGTTCCTCGAAGAAGACTACGTCTTCAAGGAACAAGGTCGTAAGATGATAGAACTTGAAGAAATTCAAGAACCACAAATTAACAAAGAGACTAATATCTTGTCAAAGCAACATAGCCAAGAATCAGTGGGAGCATTCAGTAGCTCGCATGGTGGAAGTTTTGTCATATAGTGATCCTCTTTCAGCCAGTGGGAGCGTAGTTGAAGTTGCAATGCCTGAGCAACGAACTCCAAGTAGGCTGAATGAGAATAACATTGTTCAAACTCCCGCTCAAGAGGCATCCGGAAGTGCTCAAGGACCGTCTGGAAGCATCAATCTTGAGGGCGCCCCGGTCATTGATGAAATTACTGTACCACAAAATTTTCACGATCAGAATGTGCAGCCTGAACAACCACAACTTCGTAAGTCTACTAGAGTTCGTAATCCGATCACCAGATATTATGGTTTCCTCGTGGAGGAACAAGATGGCGTGGAGATCCCGGATAAGGACGAACCTAAAACTTACACTGAGGCAACATTAGATGTTGACTCAAAGAAGTGGCATGAAACCATGAAATCCGAGATGAACTCAATGTACATCAATCATGTTTGGGACTTGGTTGAATTGCCAAAAGGGGTCAAACCCATAGGTTACAAGTGGGTCTACAAGCGTAAGACCGATGCAAATGGCAAGGTACAAATCTATAAGGCTAGGTTGGTGGCGAAAGGTTACAGTCAACGCGAAGGCATTGACTATGACAAGACTTTCTCACCAGTTTCTAAGATTAAGTCCATTTGAATTTTACTTGCGGTAGCAGCACACCTCGATTACGAGATTTGGCAGATGGATGTCAAAACAACTTTCCTCAATGGAAACATTGATAAGGAAATGTTCATGACTCAACCAGAAGGTTTTATCTCAAAGCCAAAATCTAATCTTGTGTGCAAGCTCAGACGATCCATCTCTGGATTGAAGCAAGCTTCTAGGAGTTGGAATATCCGATTTGATGAGGCTGTCAAATCATTTGACTTCATCAGAAACTCGGAAGATCCGTGCGTCTATCGAAATTGCAATAAGAAGAATATTGTCTTCATAGTTGTGTATGTTGATGACATACTGATTATGGGGAACAGTATCCCTCTCATGCAATCCATGAAAGAATGGTTGTCAAAGACCTTCATGATAAAGGATCTTGGTGAGGCCTGCTACATCTTAGGGATCAATATCCATAGGGATAGATCCAAGAGGATGTTGGGGCTATCACAGTCCACCTACGTAGATAAGGTGTTGAAGCGATTTGCGATGGAGAACTCTAAGAGAGTTCTCTACCTGCATGTCATGGGATAAAACTGTCTAAGAAGGATTGTCCTTCCACAGACGATGATATCAAGCACATGAAGGACATACCATATGCATCAGTAATTGGGTCCATCATGTACGTCATGACTTGCACTAGGCAAGATGTAGCCTTCATTGTCAGCATCACTGGTAGATACCAACAGAATCCTGTGAACCTCATTGGATTGATGTCAAGAACATTCTTAAGTACCTCAGACGTACAAAAGTATACTTTTTAGTCTATGGGGGACAGTCAGAGCTAGTGGCTACTGGCTATGCGGACGCAAGTTTCCAATCTGACTGTGATGATTACAAATCTCAGTCAGGCTATGTGTTTACTCTCAATGGTGGGGCGGTTAGTTGGAATAATGTTGGGGTTATACTGAAAAGTATGCTTTTACTTTGTATAACCAAACTGAAGTTTCTTATTTATTTACTGAAACAAATTATTTAATCATTGTTGCATTAAATATGAATGAATGTTATATATGTTTATTGCAAACCCTTTCAATAAGACAGTACGTATTACGTTGTAGTTAATTTGGTGATACTCGAACACTGAAGATCAAATTAACATCCCTCGTAATTAAGTACAAATTCACAACCCAGATGGAAATGAACGAACCATCATGAACGGTTGAAGTGTGAGACCCAGATTGACCTATCTTGACCATGGGATCGCACTAGTTAATCTCCGTCCCTTAAATAAGATCGTGTGAAATTAATAACTATTGCTTTGACTTATGATGGGAAGAGAGTCAATGCGATTCGATACCTTATATCTTGGGCAATATTATTAATTACATGACGATTGCTAACATTTAATACGGAGAATCGCGTGCAAGTACGTCTTGCTTGATTTGTCCCCTTGGTGGGCTCATATCCTTTATCATGCCAAATCTTGCAAGTGGAAATTTATTTCCGGCATGGATAATAATGTTGAGCTGTCTTTACTCCAAGGATAAAGATATTAATTAATATAAAGCTTGTTCAGTGGCTTAATTAATTAATGGACTAAGATAATCTTAAACGCGGGAAATAATGACCGGAAGCCATGTTATATGTGAAATCGTAGTATGGGTTAAGATGGATAGTTCAATATTAATTTTATAGTGGCGTAAATTAATATTAATGGACTTGAATAATATTTGGCCCAAAATATTATAGTTTCATAGTCCATTGGAGGTCCAATCTCAATTCTCCTAAAGGCCCCCCCAAATAGCCTAAAATAAAGTCCAATTAATGAGAGAGAGAAGAAAATATTCTTTTTAAATTTCCAAGCTATATTTTTCGAAAATTTTGTATATATTTAGGAAGGAAAGATTGTCTTGATTTTCTTGTATGTATTTTATGGAAATAGATAATTATTGTGTGGATACATAATTATCCCATAAATTCAAGAAGTCAAATCTTGACTCCTTATTTATTGTAATTTTCAAAATATATAGGTAGAAGAGGGGAAATAGATTTTTATGGAAAATTTAATTAATGAGAAAAGAATATAGGAGATATATTAAAGATTTCTTGGAGATCAAGAAAAGATTTTCTCCCTTATTTTCCAACCCTAATTTTCGTCCCCCCCTCCTCCCTATTTATAGGGGATGAGCTCTTCATTCCCAAGTGCAATTCCATGTGTTGGAAATATTAGAAATCCACAAAGGTGGTAGCAAAATATTTAATTTCTCTCCCATTAAAATCGTTCGTTGAAATCTTCCCACCAGATAACGTTCGTGGACTTTGGGGGATATACTTGGGAAGGCTCTTGGGTTGATTCATCCGTTTTATTCTTCAAGAGGTTAGTAATTCCGTAACTCCTAGTTCCGCATGTTTAGGATTTACGTGAATTATGTGTACGTATGTTGTCTATTATTATGGTGAATTGATTTATGATTAATTCATGTTAGTAATTAACTGTTTAATTTAAATATGTATTTAAATAATCACCTCGAATAGATCCGGGCACCCCGATTTTCCCAACATCTGGTATCAGAGCTCTGGTTTCGAGCTCTGATTTTTTAAATTGTTATTTAAATTGTTGGACATTAAATTGAAATTGGATAGTAGAATTGCTAGATCTGTTTTGCAGGTATCCAATTGTCATGGTATTTAATGTGTTTTATTTTCATGCGTATGAATGAATGGTTTTTAATTCGACTGCTCGCTCGATTTGTTTTTCTCGTGAGAAAATCCACGAGTAGATTAGGCTATTTGATTTGTTCAATGTAATAGACTAGTCTAGATTTAAGGTATTTATTTATTGTTAAATAAATTGCAACCTGATCAGAGACGAAGATGGAGACGATTTAAAGATGGATCCTAACCGTGACGCATGGTTATCTGACATTCTTTCGACCGCAAAAATGTGCCAAGGAAAATCTAATGTCACATACCGCGAAAGACGGACGATTGCCAGCAGTCTTGACAGTTTAAATGTCTCTCGAATGTGTGTTGGCCGAAGGTGAATGGATCGCTCTTGGCTTTGCATCCTCTATATCTCACGACGTTCGGCGCAGGCGATGGTATTTCCTTTCATGAGCGGCCGCTTGGTTCCGCGAATTTGGCGATCTGCGATTGTCTTTGGGCGGTCGAACTACATCAAGTTCTTGGGCTTGACAGGCGTGGCAAGGCCATTATTAAACTTCCATGGTAGAAACTTGCCGACCCCATGCATGCCTACCGACATGCTACCGATTCACCGAGATGATCGAGTTGCGGCGACGCCAAGACGCGCTTAAAAAAGAAGGCGCTGCCGCTAACCAAGCGGCCGGCGGATCTGGCGTGAATCTCGGCTGCAAGCTGCTTGGCGTGGCGTTTCAAGATGGAGTTCTGTTCGAGACGAACGAGTGGGAGAAATTCAAGATGACATTTCTTCAAAATCAAGCCAAAGAAAATCAAACCATGGCAGTTGGATAATCTGTGCCCAATGTGTTTATTTTCTGCTTATGCTTGATTTATTGTTGCCGTATTTTCTTGTGCTTTATTAATTTGTTTAAATGTGTTTGCATGAGAATTGCTCAACGAAAAAATCTCAAATTCAAAAATTACTAAGTATGTTTTAATAATTAATTTGTTTTGACACAAATTAATTTCGACCTCCATGATTTATTTATTTGTGAAATCTTTTGGAGAAATTTCCCTACGGGACGGTCAAAAGATAGCTTTCACATGAATAAATTCTCAAAAGGATGATTGTGAATTATTATTAGTGGCGACGATGACCCTCCCACGAGGCTCGATCAAAACGAAGTAATAATTCTGTATTTAATCATGGTTATTACTTAGGTATAAAATTGATATTTATATATTCTCCTAAGTCCCTTAACGCCAATTTTATATTGGTCAAGTGGAGTCATTATTAATTTTTTTAAAAAAATTAAAGGTTTGTAACTGTTCTTGTTTGTAACCTGCTTGAATGTGATTTAAATGATGACCCTCTCACGAGGCTCATTTAAATCTGTTTTGAGATGTTGGCTGATGCATGTTCATATTTTTTTTTGAGATTTTAATATGAATCATGTGATCGAATTGTGTGGTTTAATTTTGTGTTGATCTGGATATTGATACAAAATATATGTTTATTTCAGTTCATCATGTCGCAACCTTTTAATACACTGAAAGATAATCTCCTCACTGGAGAAAACTTTGTTGATTGGTATCGAAAACTCACTATTGTCCTCACTGCACAAAGCCATAACTGGGTTCTTACTACACCCAAACCAGAAAAGCCATCTGACGAGTCAACCAAAGCGGTTAAGAAAGAATATGATAACTAGGAGTGTTCTAACGAAATGGCAAAGTGTACCATCTTGGCTTCAATGTCAGATGTGTTGCAACACCAACACCAAAACGCGTTGAGACCAACAAGGAAATCATGGTCAATCTTAAAGTGATGTTTCAACATCGTAACTGGTAATGGCTCGACGTGATCACCATGAGGGACATGCTCTCTATGAAAATGGTGGAGGGAACACCCGTAAGGGAACATGTTCTCCAGATGATGGCTCACCTCAACAAACTCGAGGTGCTTGGAGCTGAATATGACATCGAGACCCAGATCGATTTCATACTCCATTCCCTGCCCAAGAGCTTTGAACAGTTCAGGCTGAATTATCAAATGAATAATCAAAAGTTCACTTTGCCTGATGTGTTGCAAGCTCTTGTCTCGGCTGAAGGAATTTTAGGAGAGAGCAGTCAAGCCTTAGAGGGCAGTTGGGCCTTCTTCTTCTTCTAGGCCAAAGGGAGGTAAGAGGAAGAGGAAACCCAAAAGCGAAAGCCAAGCTAACTCTAGTGTTGCCAAAGAGAAAGGAAAGGTGAAGAGGGATGGTGGAGCAAAGAATCCGGCTAAGGGGAAGTGCTTCAATTGCGGTGAAAAAGGACATTGGAGGTCGGCCTGTTCCAAACCCAAAAGGAATGGAAAGAAAGGTAATTCACACTCGCTAGTTATTGAAACTTGTTTGGCGGAGTATGCTAAACACTTGTGGGTATTGGAAACGGGATCCACTGATCATGTATGTTTTACATTGCAGGGTTTCAAGCAGACCCGACGACTAAGTAAGAGTGAGATCCTCATCACGCTAGGCGATGCTAAATGGCAGCTGAAGCAGTGGGAGAAGTGCACCTGTCCTTTGGCGACAAGATGTTAATTTTAAGAGATGTTCTTTATGTTCCTGTTTTTCAAAAAAACCTTATTTCTATTCCTAAACTGTTTATCGATGGATATTCTGTTTGTTTTAATAAAAATGTTACTGTTTTATGTAACGATGTGATTATCTATCGTGGAACTTTGAGGAACAATATCTATATTATTAACTGTGCACATCACTCACAAAATGCATCCTATAACACATCTACTATTTCTTGTAAACGAAAGCACTCGGCTGACGTGAATGAGACACTTCTTTGGCACCTAAGATTAGGTCATATTAACCCGAAAAGAATTCAAAGGTTGGTGAAAGATGGTTCTTTGGGGTCTCTCCAAATTGAGCCATTTTCGACTTGCGAATCGTGCTTGGAAGGTAAAATGACCAAGAGGGAATTTGGAGCCAAGGGAGCTTAGAGCTAAAGAAGTGTTAGAAATCATTCACACCGATGTGTGTGGTCCAATGCAAATCAAAGCTAGAGGTGGATACGAGTATTTTGTTATTTTTATCAATGATTACTCACTCTACGGATACATTTTCCTAATGAAGCATAAATCTGAGACCTTTGATAAATTCAAAGAATTTAAGGCTCAAGTAGAGAATCATAAAGGAAAAAGTATCAAGTTTCTACGATCTGATCGTGGAGGCGAATACCTCAGCGATGAATTTTTGAACTACCTATCGGAAGTGGGGAATTGCATACCAGTTGACTTCACCCGGTACCCCTCAACAAAACGAGATTGCAGAACGAATGAATAGAACGCTTTTAGAAATGGTAAGGTCAATGATGAGTTATGCGGATTTACCAAAATCGTTCTGGGTTACGCATTAGAAACAACGACTTATATTCTGAACCTAGTGCCATCCAAATCGGTTCCTAAAACCCCGAGAGAATTGTGGATGGGGCGAAAGCCCAGTTTTGGACACATCAGGATCTGGGGGTGTCCGACATACGTGCTAGATAAGAAAGCCGATAAATTGGATGCACGTTTGGAATTAAGGATGTTCATAGGGTACCCCGAAGGAACTAAAGGATGCATGTTCTATGGTCCCGAAGATCAAAAGGTGGTAATCAGTACTCACTTAAGATTTTTGGAAGAAGACTATATGAACAGTCGAAAGCCTAGAAGTGAAATTACCTTAGAAGAACTTAAGGGGCCAACTCCGTTGCCAACTGTACAAAATGATATACCAAACGTCACGCCTACACAACCGGAACCTCGTCGTAGTGGGAGGGTTATCAGACAACCCGAGAGATTCTTGGGGATCGGAGACTCTTCAGACTTGATCTCCGCAGAAGAATCAGATCCATGGTCCTTCAACGAGGCGATCCAAGACAAAGATGCTCAATCTTGGCAAACAACAATGGAAGCCGAGATGGGTTCAATGGATCACAACAAGGTGTGGGAGCTAGTCGAACCACTTGATGGGGTAAAACCCATCGGATGCAAGTGGGTATACAAGAGAAAAAGGGGACCGGACGGAAGGGTTGAAACCTTCAAAGCAAGACTTGTGGCGAAAGGGTACACTCAGAAAGAAGGGATCGATTATGAGGAAACCTTTTCACCTGTAGCCATGCTCAAGTCCATCTGCATTCTCTTGTCGATTGCTGCGCATCTAGATTTTGAGATCTAGCAAATGGACGTCAAGACAGCTTTCCTAAATGGAAATCTTGACGAAGAAATCTATATGCAACAACCCAAAGGTTTCATTGAAAAAGTCCAAGAGCATTTGGTTTGCAAGCTCAGGAAGTCCATTTATGGACTGAAGCAAGCATCCCGAGCTTGGAATCAATGTTTTGATCAAGTTATAAAATCCTATAGATTCGATCAAAATGAATTTGAAAGTTGTGTCTATAAAAAGTGTGACGGAACTGCATTGGTAATTTTGGTACTATATGTGGACGACATTCTGCTCATCGGAAACAATGTAAAGGTGTTATCAGACGTAAGGGCATGGCTGTCAAAACAGTTCGATGTGAAGGACTTAGGGGAAGCCGGTCACATCCTAGGGATCAAGATCACTCGAGATAGCATGAAAAGAATGATCGGGCTTTCGCAAGCCTCATACATAGATACTATTTTGAAGCGCTTCAGCATGCAGGATTCCAAGAAAGGCTTTGTGCCCTACAGACACGGAATCCATCTATCCAAAGAGATGTGTCCCAAGACACAGAAAGAGATAGATGACATGAAGGGCATCCCTTATGCTTCGGCTGTGGGAAGCCTTATGTATGCAATGTTGTGTACGAGATTGGATATCTGCTTTGCTGTAGGCATGGTGACAAGATATCAAAGTAACCCTGGGAAAGAGCATTGGACTGCAGTAAAGAACATTCTGAAGTACCTGAAAAGGACACGGGACAGAATGTTGGTTTCAAGTCAGACAGTCTGATCCCCATCGGTTACACGGACTCGGATTTCCAATCAGACATTGACTCGAGAAAGTCTACCTCGGGTAGTGTGTTTTGCATGGGGGGAGGAGCCATGACATGGAGAAGCATAAAGCAGAAATGCATCGCTGATTCTACCATGGAAGCCGAGTACGTCACCGCTTGTGAAGCAGTGAAGGAAGCGGTTTGGCTCAAGAACTTCCTGGTGGACTTGGACGTGGTCCTAAATTTGCACGGCAAAATCACGGTCTACTGTGATAACGATGGAGCAGTTGCAAATTCAAGGGAACCGAGAGCCCACACAGCCAGCAACCACATTGAAAGAAAATACCATCTCATACGAGAAATCGTTAAGAGAGGAGACATTGAGGTAGCTAATATTGCATTGGAAGATAACCTAGCAGATCCATTCAAAAAAGGTCTGCCTCAGAGTACATTCGAGACACATGTGGAAGGAATGGGTGTCAAGGCCGTTGCCAATCTGCTTTGAGTATAAGTGGGAGAAATATTATTAGGTTCGTGTATGGTGACATTAGATGTCACATAGAACAAGAGACAAGCTGTAGTATACTTAAAAGCAGACTTTGAGTATAAGTGGGAGATTGTTGGGGTTATACTAAAAAGTATGCTTTTACTTTGTATAACCAAACTGAAGTTTCTTATATATTTACTGAAATAAATTATATAATCACTGTTGCATTAAATATGAATGAATGTTATATATGTTTATTGCAAACCCGTTCAATAAGACAGTACGTATTACGTTGTAGTTAATTTGGTGATACCCGATCACTGAAGATCAAATTAACAGCCCTCGTAATTAAGTACACATTCACAACCTAGATGGAAATGAACGAACCATCATGAACGGTTGAAGTGTGAGACCCAGATTGGCCTGTCTTTACCAAAGGATCACACTAACGCATTTAGGTGCGCTGAATGAGGACCTACAGGAGGACAAATTCTTCGGTACTGAATATACAAGAATTAGACCTCAGTGGTGCGTTGTTTCTTAATCTCCGTCCCTTAAATAGGATCGTGTGAAATTAATAACTATTGCGTTGACTTATGATGGGAAGAGAGTCAATGCGATTAATACCTTATATCTTGGGCAATATTATCAATTACATGACGATTGCTGACATTTAATACGGAGAATTGCGTGCAAGTACGTCTTACTTGATTTGTCCCCTTGGTGGGCTCATATCCTTTATCATGACAAATCTTGCAAGTGGAAATTTACTTCCGGCATGGATAATAATGTTGAGTTGTCTTTACTCCAAGGACAAAGATATTAATTAATATAAAGCTTGTTCAGTGGCTTAATTAATTAATGGACTAAGATAATCTTAAACGCGGGAAATAATGACCGGGATCCATGTTATATGTGAAATCGTAATATGGATTAAGATGGATAGTTCAATATTAATTTTATAGTGGAGTAAATTAATATTAATGGACTTGAATAATATTTGGCCCAAAATATTATAGCTTCATAGTCCATTGGAGGTCCAATCTTAATTCTCCTAAAGGCCCCCGAAATAGCCCAAAATAAAGTCCAATTAATGAGAGAGAGAAGAAAATATTCTTGCTCAATTTTCAAGCTATAATTTTTGAAAATTTGTATAAATTTAGGAAGGAAAGATTGTCTTGATTTTCTTGTATGTATTTTATGGAAAGAGATAATTATTGTGTGGATACATAATTATCCCATAAATTCAAGAAGTCAAATCTTGACTCCTTATTTATTGTAATTTTCGAAATATATAGGTAGAAGAGGGGAAAGAGATTTTTATGGAAAATTTAATTAAGGAGAAAAGAATATAGGAGATATATTCAAGATTTCTTGGAGATCAAGAAAAGATTTTCTCCCTTATTTTCCAACCCTAATTTTCGTCCCCCCCTCCTCCCTATTTATAGGGGATGAGCTCTTCATTCCCAAGTGCAATTCCATGTGTTGGAAATATTAGAAATCCACAAAGGTGGTAGCAAAATATTTAATTTCTCTCCCATTAAAATCGTTCGTTGAAATCTTCCCACAGAATAACGTTCGTGGACTTTGGGGATATATTTGGGAAGGCTCTTGGGTTGATTCATCAGTTTGATTCTTTAAGAGGTTAGTAATTCCGTAACTCCTAGTTCCGCATGTTTAGGATTTACGTGAATTATGTGTACGCATGTTGTCTATTATTATGTTGAATTGATTTAGGATTAATTCATGTTAGTAATTAACTGTTTAATTTATATATGTATTTAAATAATCACCTCGAATAGATCCGGGCACCCCGATTTTCCCAACAAATAGTTCCAAGCGAGAGACTACCGCAGACTCAACAACCGAAGCTGAGTACATTGCTGCGGCTAAAGCTGCTAAAGAAGCTGTCTGGATAAAACAGTTCTTAAATGAACTAGGGGTAGTTCCGAGTGCCGGCACTCCAATAAAGTTATATTATGACAACACTGGTGCGATTGCGCTAGCTAAGGAACCGAGATCCAATAACAGAAACAAGCATGTGCCGAGGCGTTATCACTTGATTAGAGAGATAATCGCTAGATGAGAGATAGAGTTAGAACGTGTTCCCACAGAAGATAATTTGGCTGATCCTTTCACCAATGCTTTGAGTGTTCATGTACACACTAGACATTTCAATGGTCTAGGGGTTAGGCATGTAGGCGATTGGCTCTAGTTCAAGTGGGAGATTGTTAGTGTTAGTGTCCTAGAGACAATCCTTTATATGGACATAATACTAAGATAATATTCAGTATTGGTTTAATATTATTGTTTGTTTAATATTGAATGTATGGTATTACACTTATTAGAATATTATGTTTGATTGTTTGCATTTGTTCTTATCTGTGTTCCCTTGAATTACTTTTTTTATTGAGCATGTGAGAACTCAGATGACTTAAGCATGATTCTCAAACAACCCCGATCAAGGATCATCAAGAATGGGATATCGATTATGCAGTAGAGATCGGTGTGCGATCTGCATCATACTCTTAGAGAGTGTACTAAGATCTCACTTACTACGAGATACAAGGTATCTCATGATGGATGAACAAATACCTTAGAGGGTATTGGTATACCCATCCTAGCAACCGTTTGATGTAGTTCCACTATATGTGTCTACGGATGTCTCGGTTAGTGGGAGCGATGCGATACTCCTTTTACTTGAGGTCAATACGCACGACATATGTGGAGTGATGAACTTTGACCATGACCGACGCATACACCCTTCCATGGGTAGATATGGCTTGGATTGGGTTCATCACGAAATGCATGTGCGTGGTAGTTGAACCAAGATAAGGATTCATTCCTCAAAGTGGATTTAGAGAGAATACTCATCTTCTCGTCATAATTGGATCAATCATTGGCCAATGCACGCCACCTTGGACTTTGTGACCAAAGGTGACACGAATGATTAGTTAGTGATTCGAGATAAATCGATTAAGCTATTTGAATAGACACTTCATCATGTTCAAGGCTAATCGAGTATTCGTGAATGGAAGGAGGAAATCGCAATAGCCCATTTTAAAGTAACAGGTAGTTGCACGTTTCTCGCAACGTACCTCATATATTGAGATTGTCTGATTTATTGTCTAGGGTTCAATTAAGACCGTTAGTTTGACTAATCGCTCGATATATAAGGGCCTATGGGTCATACAACAAGTAACTCCCGTGTACGGATTATAGTTGGTTGATTATGTATTAAATTAGATTTAATATTTAATTTATGGAGAATTAATAATATATTAATTTGGAAATAATTATTATTATTATTTAATTAAATTAGATTTAATTAAATAAGAATTCCAAAATAATATTATGGAATATTATTGTAGGAAAATATCTTTAGGGAAAAACATATCTTTGAGATATGGTTTTCAAGATTAGGAATTATCTTCCTAATAAAGATTTGCTTAAGATATAAGCTAATCTCTCCCTATATATATGACGTCCCAGGATTCATTATTAACTACAACAAGAAAACCTAGTTTCTCCATAAAATCTAGGATAGGAGTTTTCCTAGCAAATTCCGTCTCAGATTCAACACTGGCAGATCTGTGCAATTCTATCTACGGGGATTACGTGGATACCGTAGTTGAGAAATCTACTATTGAAATACTGTAAGATTTCTTGTTATGTTTAATCGCACTCGTTTAAAGCAATTAACTGTTCGTTATTGGTGAACTATTTATTTTCGTTGTGCATGTATAACGTGTTTATGTGCCTATATATTCCAACAATATTGATTTTGGGAAACAATATCCCGTTAATGCAGTCCGTTAAATATTTGTTGTCAAAGACCTTCATGATGAAGGATCTTGGTGAAGTCTGCTACATCTTAGGGATCAAGATCCACATGGATAGATCCAAGAAGATGTTGAGGCTGTCACAGTCCACCTATGTAGACAAGGTGTTGAAGCGTTTTGCGATGGAGAACTCTAAGAGAGGGTCTCTATCGGCAAATCATGGGATAAAGCTATCAAAGAAGGATTGTCTTTTCTGTTGAAAGCTAATATCAAGCACATGAAAGATGTCCCATATGCATATGCAATTGGGTCAATCATGTATGCCATGACTTGCACTAGGCCAAACGTGGCCTACGCTATCAACATCACTGATAGATACCAACAGAATCCGAGTGAGTCTCACTGGATTACTGTCAAGACCATTTTGAAGTATCTTAGATGAACTAAAGAATGTTTCCTTGTCTATAGTGGACAGTCAGAACTAGTAGTCACTGGTAATGCTGACACAAGTTTTCAATCCGACTGTGATGATTACCAATTACAGTCAGGTTACATTTCACTCTCAATAATGAGGCGGTCAGTTGGAATAGTTCCAAGCAAAAGGACCACAGATTCAACAATCGAAGTTGAGTACATTCCTGTATCAGAAGCTTCAAGGAGGCTGTCTAAATTTTATAGTTCTTAAGAGAACTAGGGGTAGTTCCGAGTGCGAGTTGTCTAATAAAGTTTTATTGAGACAACACTGGTGCGATTGAGTAAGCAAAGGAACCGAGATCAACAAGCATAAACGAGCATGTACCCAGACTTATCATTTGATCTGAGAGATCACAAGGATAGCAGAAATAGAATTAAAATATATTCCCACATATTTAATTTGGCAGACCCTTTCATCAAAACACTGAGTGTTCATGTACAAACTAGACATTTGATGGTCTATGGGTTAGACTGTTGGGGTTATACTGAAAAGTATGTTTTTACATTGTATAACCAAACTGGATTTTCTTATTTATTTACTGAAATAATCTATTAATCACTGTTGCATTAAATATGAATGAATGTTATATATATTTAAATATTAATCACTATTAATCACAGATTGGCTTGTCTTGACAACGAGATTATACTAGTGCATTTAGATGCACTGAATAAGGACCCACAGGAGGATAAATTCTTCGGTACTGAACATACAAGAATTAGACTTCAGTGGTGTGTTATTTCTTAATCTCCGTCCCTTAAATAGGATCGTGTAAAATTAATAACTATTTCTTTGACATATGATAGGAAGAGAGTCAATGTGATTCGATACCTTATATCTTGTGCAATATTATTAATTACATGACGATTGCTGACATATAATACGGAGAACCGTGTGCAAGTACGTCTTGCTTGATTTGTCCCATTGGTGGGCTCAGAATCTTTATCATACCAAATCTTGCAAGTGGAAATTTATTTCCGGTATGGATAATAACGTTGAGTTGTCTTTACTCCAAGGACAAATATATTAATTAATATAAAGCTTGTTCAGTGGCTTAATTAATTAATGGACTAAGATAATCTTAAACACGGGAAATGATGACAGGGAAACATATTATAGTAAAGTCGTAATATGGGTTAAGATGGATATTTCATGTTGGGAAATCTGTATTTTAGTTTTGATGGAAGTTCCAAAATAGGTTGTAATAGGACCAGTCAGACCTGTTAGCTGACAGATGACTAAGAATCAGATTAAGATGACCAGCTGAAATGAATAGATAGCTGATGTAAAAGATAGGTCACATATTGTTGGGATATTTTAGTTTTGATAATTTATGCCAAAACATTATTAACTTGTGTTATTCAAGCTAATTTACAGATAACAAGTTAAGGGGGAACCAAAGAACAAATTAAGGGGGAACTCACAAAATCAGAAGAAGATGATCAAGATCAGACGAGGCTGCAGACGAGAATGATCGAGATCAGATGAGTTAGATGAGTTCCGGAATCAACTGATGAGCTGTGCAAATCAGATGTGAAGAAAAATCTAAAGCCAACAAATCAGAAGAGAAGGTTGCAGATCAGAAGATGAGCAAAAGAGACTGATCAATATCAGACGTGATCGAGATCAGATATGAAGATGAGCAGATGAGACTGATCGAGATCAGACGTGATCAAGATCAGATATTATAAACCTGATATGCTAACATGATGTACTAACCTGATGCTATCCTGAGATGCTGAACTGAAGATATGTTGATCTGATCAGTCGAGCTGATCAGATGAGGCAAGAAGAAATCAGATAGCCTGAGTCAATGTGACCTGAGGGTCAGAATGTCTGAACTCAGAAGAACTGAACTCAGTAAGCCTGAGTGTCAGTATGCCTGATCAGACAAGGACCGCTGAAGAGAAGTCTGCTGAATCAAGAACCTGAGACTCAGTAAGTTACTGAAGAACCTGAAGGCTCAGATAACCTGAAAGCTCAGATAGCCTGAAGGCTCAGATAGCTCAGATAGCCCGAAGGCTCAGATAGAACTGAAGATCCTGAGACTCAGAAGATCCTAAAGAATATAACCGTTAGAGACTCAGAAGAAACTGAAGAATATAACCGTTAGATTCAGCTGACGTGGACCAATGAGAGGAAGACGACAAGCCTGAAAAAGTTGCAAAAAGCTACAGAGTAGTATAGATTTGAATGTGATTCTCTCCAACGGTAACATTCAAATCCACACTATAAATACAAGTTCTTCCTTCATTATCAAGTGTGGATGAATGTGGAAGAGTATGGAGAATGTAGCAAACGATGCTATAGAGCTAAGAAGATATGGGTTCCAGCAGTTCCTAGCCAAGGTCTGTGCCAGATGATGCGAGTCCTGAAATATGGCCTGATCGTAGCATGGCTAAGGCACGTTCAACAGAAATTGTGCTCCCAATCCTATATACTCAAGCATTCCCACCATAGAACACAGAGCTAGAAATACAAGCATATATTCAAGAGTGTTCTACCCTAGATCTAAGCACAAATGCTATATCCTAAGCTTAGAGAGATTTTCCCATCCTTAGCATCGAGGCTAAACAAATGTAAGGAAAAATCTCAACCTAGTTGGAAACCAAACAAACCTTTACCCAAACTCAAAGTTAGGATAAGATTGTTAGGTGAGTGTGAACTCGGTAAACATCTATCGGCAATCCCGTGAGGGAGATAAGTCCGCTTGAGTGTGAACTCGGTAAACATCTATCGGCAATCCCGAAAGGGAGATAAGTCCCGCTTGAGTGCGAACTCGGTAAACATCTCGGCCATCCCGTGAGGGGTATAAGTCCCGCAGTTAAGTTCGGGTTAAGGTGCCCTCGTTAAGGGAAGAGTGGATGTAGGGCGGGTTTAATCCCAACCACTATAAAATATCGTGTGTTCTTTACTGCTTTATGTTTATACTTGTCATATGCATTCAGTTACAAGCAAAACAACACACATGTTCTTAAAAGCGGAAAGTTTGGTATCATCATTCCCTCACCCCTGTTTTATATGCATCATGTCATGTTTCGCTTCCGCACGCGCAAAATCGGTTTTAATCGGGACCTCACAGTGGTATCATAGCTCATTTTAGCCGTCTGTTCTGATGTTGAGGCCTTGCCAAATTGGGTCTCATGTGCAGCACCCATTCTTGGTTCATCGGCAGCTCCCTCATGATCTGTAGGAGGTTGAACGGTTTCCTCCCTGTTATCAGCAATTCCGAACCTTTCGTGAACAACCATTGGATATCGTCGTCTGATGCCAATTCAACAGCACTTTCAATCCCAGCATTGTGTAGACATTTCAACTCTAAGTCTACAAAGAAGTCTGATCCCAGAGTTGTCATTAGAATCAGAAGTTCTTCAATGCTCTTCAGTCTGATATCCCCCCAGAACACTATCTCTTCTATATGTTGATGGATGCCAGGATGTTGCATATATTTTTTTTGTTTTGGCGTCAATATCAAAAAGGGGGAAATTGTTGGGATATTTTAGTTTTGATAATTTATGCCAAAACATTATTAACTTGTGTTATTCAAGCTAATTTACAGATAACAAGTTAAAGGGGAACGAAAGAACAAATTGAGGGGGAACTCATGAAATCAGAAGAAGATGATCGAGATCAGACAAGGCTGTAGACGAGAATGATCGAGATCGGATAAAGTCGATGAGTTCCTAATCAACCGATGAGTCAGGCAAATCGATGTGAGAAAAAGCTAAAGCCAACAAATCAGAAGAGAAGGTTGCAGATCAGAAGATGAGCAAAAGAGACTGATCAAGATCAGACGTGATCGAGATCAGATATGAAGATGAGCAAATGAGACTGATCGAGATCAGACGTGATCAAGATCATATATGATAAAACCCGATATGCTAACCTCGATGTAATCGACCGATGCTATCCCCGAGATGTTTGAATCGAGATATGTTGATCCGACAAGAGAGCCGATTTGATCGTGCAAGAAGAAATCGATAGCTCGAAATCAATGTGACCTGAGGGGTCGAATGTTCAACTCGAAGAACTAAACTTCGAAGCCCGAGTGTCGGTATGCCCGATCGGATAAGGACCCGGCCAAGAGAAGTCTTTGAATCAAGAACTTGAGACTCGATTAGAAGTTTCTTGAAGAACACGAAGGCTCGATAACTCAAGGCTCGGATAACTGAAAGGCTCGGATAAGCTCGAGATAGCTTTGAAGGCTCGGATAGCTCGGGATAGCTGAAAGGCTCGGATAGAATCAAGATCATGAGACTCAGAAGATCCTGAAGAATATAGCCGTTAGAGACTCAGAAGAAACTGAAGAATATAGCCGTTAGAGAGGAAGGCGACAAGCCTGAAAAAGCTTCAAAAAGCTACAGAGTAGTATGGATTTGAATGTGATTCTCTCCAACGGTAACATTCAAATCCACACAATAAATACAAGTTCTTCCTTCATTATCAAGTGTGGATGAATGTGGAAGAGTATGGAGAATGTAGCAAACGATGCTACAGAGCTAAGAAGATATGGGTTCCAGCAGTTCCCAGCCAAGGTCGTGTGCCAGATGATGCGAGTCCTGAAATATGGCCTGATCTTAGCACGGCTAAGGCACGTTCAACAGGAATTGTGCTCTCAATCCTATATACTCAAGCATTACCACCATAGAACACAGAGCTAGAAATACACGCATATATTCAATAGTGTTCAACCCTAGATCTAAGCACAAATGTTATATCCTAAGCTTAGAGAGATTTTCCCATCCTTAGCATCGAGGCTAAACAAATGTAAGGGAAAATCTCAACCTAATTGGAAACCAAACAAACCTTTACCCAAACTCAAATTTAGGTTAAGATTGTTAGGTGATTGTGAACTCGGTAAACATCTATCGGCAATCCCATGAGGGAGATAAGTCCCGCTTGAGTGTGAACTCGGTAAACATCTATCGGCAATCCCGTAAGGGAGATAAGTTTCGCTTGAGTGCGTACTCGGTAAACATCTCGGCCATCCCGTGAGGGGTATAAGTCCCGCAGATTAAGTTCGGTTAAGGTGCCCCTGTGTTAAGGGAAGAGTGGATGTAGGACGGGTTTCGTCTGAACCACTATAAAATATCGTGTGTTCTTTAATGCTTTATGTTTATACTTGTCATATGCATTCAGTTACAAGCAAAACAACACACATGTTCTTAAAAGCGAAAAATTTGGTATCACCATTCCCTCACCCCTGTTTTATATGCATCATGTCATGTTTCGCTTCTGCACGTGCAAAATCGATTTTAATCGGGACCTCACAGTGGTATCAGAACTCATTTTAGCAGTCTGTTCAGATGTTGAGGCCTTGCCAAATTGGATCTCATCTGCAACACCCATTCTTGGTTCATCGGCAGCTCCCTCATGATCTGTAGGAGGTTGAACGGTTTCCTCCCTGTTATCAGCAATTCTGAACCTTTCGTGAATCAACTATTGGATATCGTCGTCTGATGCCAATTCAACAGCACTTTCAATCCCAGCATTGTGTAGACATTTCAACTCTAAGTCTACAAAGAAGTCTGATCCCAGAGTTGTCATTAGAATCAAATGTTCTTCAATGCTCTTCAGTCTGATATCCCTCCAGAACACTATCTCTTCTATCTGTTGCTGGATGCCAGGATGTTGCATATTTTTTTTTGTTTTGGCGTCATTATCAAAAAGTGGGAAATTGTTGGGATATTTTAGTTTTGATAATTTATGCCAAAACATTATTAACTTGTGTTATTCAAGCTAATTTACAGATAACAAGTTTAGGGGGAACGAAAGAACAAATTGAGGGGGAACTCACAAAATCAGAAGAAGATGATCGAGATCAGACTAGGCTGCAGACGAGAATGATCGAGATCAGATGAGTCAGATGAGTTCTGGAATCAACTAATGAGCTGTGCAAATCAGATGTGAAGAAAAAGCTAAAGCCAACAAATCAGAAGAGAAGGTTGCAGATCAGAAGATGAGCAAAAGAGACTGATCAAGATCAGACGTGATCGAGATCAGATATGAAGATGAGCAGATGAGATTGATCGAGATCAGACGTGATCAAGATCAGATATGATAAACCTGATATGCTAACCTGATGTAATCGCCTCGATGTTATCCCCGAGATGTCAATCACAGATATGTTGATCCGATCAACAGCTTATCGATCGTGCAATAAGAAATCGATAGCTCGAGAAATAATGACCCGAGGGTCGGAATGTCCAACTCATAAGAACTAAACTCAATAAGCTTGAGTGTCAAGATGCCTCGATCGTAAAAAGACCACCGAAGAGGTCTCACGAATCAAGAACCTCGAGACTCAAGAAGTTATCAAGAACTCAAGGCTCGGATAACCTCAAGGCTCGGATAATCAAAGGCTCGGAGAGTTTCGGATAAATTTGAAGTCTCTTCGGATAGAATCAAGATCCCGAGACTCGGAAGATCCTCAAGAATTTAGCCGCTAGAGACTCGGAAGAAATCAAGAATATACCAAGTAGATTCAAATTGACGACGTGGACCAATGAGAGGAAGACGACAAGCCCTAAAAAGTCGCAAAAAGTTATTAGAGTAGTATGGATTTGAATGTGATTCTCTCCAACGGTAACATTCAAATCCACACTATAAATACAAGTTCTTCCTTCATTATCAAGTGTGGATGAATGTGGAAGAGTATGGAGAATGTAGCAAACGATGCTTCTGAGCTAAGAATATATGGGTTCCAAAGTAGCCTCCCAGCCAAGGTCGTGTGCGGATGATCGCGAGTCCCGAATATGGCTTTGATCAGAAGACCCGCTTAAAACGCTCAACAGAATTGTGCTCCCAATCCTATATACTCAAGCATTCCCACCATAGAATCTGAGCTAGAAATACACGATATATTCAAGAGTGTTCAACCCTAGATCTAAGCACAAATGTTATATCCTAGCTTAGAGAGATTTTCCCATCCTTAGCATCGAGGCTAAACAAATGTAAGGGAAAATCTCAACCTGAATGAAACCAAACAAACCTTTACCCAAACTCAAAGTTAGGTTAAGATTGTTAGGTGAGTGTGAACTCGGTAAACATCTATCGGCAATCCCGTGAGGGAGATAAGTCCCACTTGAGTGTGAACTCGGTAAACATCTATCGGCAATCCCGTAAGGGAGATAAGTCCCGCTTTGAAGTCTGAACTCGTAAACATCTCTCGCCATCCCATGAGGGGTATAAGTCCTGCAGGTTAAGTTCGGTTAAGGTGCCCCTGTGTTAAGGGAAGAGTGGATGTAGGACGGGTTTCGTCCGAACCACTATAAATTATCGTGTGTTCTTTAATGCTTTATGTTTATACTTGTCATATGCATTCAGTTACAAGCAAAACAACACACATGTTCTTAAAAGCGAAAAATTTGGTATCCCCATTCCCTCACCCCTGTTTTATATGCATCATGTCATGTTTCGCTTCCGCACGCGCAAAATCGGTTTTAATCGGGACCTCACACATATTGAGGGGGAACTCAATATGTATAGGTCAGGTCGAAGTATCAGATGACCCAGATAAGGTTAGATGATTAGACGGCTAAGAACTAATCAGAAGACAAGAAGTCAGAAGATCAGGTGAAGATAAGAAGACACTGAAGACTCAGATGAACCTGAAGACTCAGATAAGCTTGAAGACTCAGATGAACCTGAAGACTCGATGAGCTCAAGACTCGATAAACTCAAGACTCAAGAATAAACTCAAGATTCAAGATGATCAAGACACTGAGGCTCAAAGACACCTGAAGATCAAAAGACCTGAAGACCTATATCAGCGGAGTCTGCATATTGAGCTAAGACAATGTGCATCTGAAGACTCAACAAAGGTAGATCGACCGCCATTCGATCAAGTCACCACACCGTGACAATCAAAAAGATACACCAAATCAAGACGAATCTTCTACAAAAGGAATATCAATCGCCTAACGGACAAATTTCGAGTGCAGCCTCGCGGCCAAGGAGAAAGCGACACGCACAAAAAGAGCCGACAACGGGATACGACAAACTGACAAAAAACAACGCTAATCATGCCTACAGCCACGCCGATAATCGGAGCACGTCACAATCATATCCTACAACCTACCTAATATAGCCCGAAATTCAAATTGCTCTCCAACGGCTCTTTGATTTCGAGGTCTATAAAATGGGATTGCTCGAAGGAAGAAAAAAGAGACCAACTACCATATACATTAACTATTGAGCAAGCGGAACAACAACATTCACGCAAGAAAATTCAAGAAGAATTTCCGCTCGAAGAACACCATATTTGAAGATTATTCTTAGAGTGTTCATCCCATAGTTCTTAGCAAGAAATCCTATCCACTAGCATTTTGGCTACCTAAAACACCAGGATAGATTTCCAGTTGGAACCCTCAAACATTCTTCACCGAAACGCAAGTTAGGTTAAGTTTGTAGAGTGAGAACTCGATAAACATCTCGGACATCCTTTTGAAGGATATAAGTCCCGTAGGTTACGTTTGTAGAGTGAGAACTCGATAAACATCTCGGCCATCCTTTTGAAGGATATAAGTCTCACAGGTTACGTTTGTAGAGTGAGAACTCGATAAACATCTCGGCCATCCTTTTGAAGGATATAAGTCCCGCAGGTTAAGTTTGTAGAGTGAGAACTCGGTAAACATCTCGGCCATCCCGTGAGGGGTATAAGTCCCGCAGGTTAAAGTCGGTTAGGTTCCCCTGTGTTAAGGGAAGAGTGGACGTAGGACGGGTTTCGTTTGAACCACTATAAAAAGTCTTGTGTGCATTTACTTGCTTTCTTATTGCTTTACACTATTCACACAACTGAGTTAAAAAGTGCATACATATTCTAAGTTAAGCTCAGTCTGCACCAAGCAACTGATCTTATCAGGTTGACACTTTAGTCAGCTGTTTGAAAACTGACTTAAGAATCTGAATTGATAAAACTGGTTTTTTCACACGTAAAAACAAGCTCCGCACCACTTTCGGTTAAACCGACAGATATCAAACCGATCGCCTCGGACACTCAAGAAGATTGAACATCGAATCTAAACCGATACACTAGCACTGATAGGGTAATCAGAGTTCACACCGATCCAAGACGAAAAGTTTTTAGAAGTCTATTCACCCTCCCTCTAGACTTCCACCCTCACAAAACCCGCTCGGGACCTACAAGTGGTATCGTGAGTGTGGTATCAAAGCACCAATGGCTTTGTTCTACGATTCTTGACCAATCTTTGTGGTTTTTGAGTATCATCAATTTTTGAGGAAGAATCTTTGTGGTCATTTGAATGTATCATGATTTGCCTAAGTTTTCAATTGATGAGTATGCAGATTGGGATATGTATATGTGCAACCATCTAGGATCGATAAGCGGCAGAATGATGGAAGTCATTGAACGAAGACCCATCATCATATATCACGACAACTCAGCAGTTGGAGGAGATCCAGATTTTGCGACGGGAAGTATTGTACGAAAAAAACTCAAATTACGATGGATCGTAAGAAAGAAAAGTTGTATACTCTAGATACGATCGCCCGGGCATATAATCATGAAGACGATGGATAAAGTCACAAAGGAGAAGATAAAGTATCTCAAAACCGCGAAAGCAATGTGGGATACTCTTGCTGAGATATGCGATGGAAATGATCAGATCAAAGACAGCCGACTACAAGCCGAACTGGTGAAGTTCAAAAAGCTAAAGATGTTGCCCAACGAGACCATCAACGAGCTCGATGGGAGGATCACCATGTCAGTAAATAAGCTACGAGAACTTGGAAGAGAGATGTCAGACAAAGATATCAACTACAAGATCTTAAGATCTCTCACCAAGAAATGGGACATGAAAGTCACGGTAATCAAGGATTGCCAAGACATTTCAAAGATGAAGCCGAGTAGCTTGTTCCTAAGCCTTAAAGCTCACGAGTTCGATTTAATCGAAAGAGGACAAGCAGATGAAGACGAGACGCCTGCTGAAGCCTCAACGTCTAAATCAGTTGCATTTAAAGCAACCAGTAGCAGATCAAGGCCATCGAACTGTTTGGAAACATAATGAGTCAAGGTAACATATCGCTCGCTACCGTGAAACTTGAAAGAACAAATACTCAGCTTGGTAAGTATCGGAGATTCTACAGTGACTATCAAGACAACAGAAGAAATAGGAGGCTAACTGACAGATCACTAGAAAGAACCAGATCTGATGATCGAAGAGATCACAGAGAAGAAAAGAAAAGAGATGATCTGACAGATGAGAGAAGAGATAACAGATCTGACAGAAGGAGTTCAGATTACCATCAGAAAGGGAAGTCACCTGACAGATCCTACAGACGGAGTGACTCACCTGGCAGAGGAAGTTCCGTAGATCGAGGATCATGCTTCAACTGCGAGAAACCAGGTCACTACAGCACCGACTGCCCTGACCTGACTCCCAGAGAAAGAGAAGAGAAACGAACAAAAGAGAGCAACGCCTTAGAGATAGGAAAGCCCTGGTCGCTGACACATCTGGAATTGATGATTCCTATCCGCCTTCCGAGGACTCGCTACTCATCCAGAGAAGACTTCGTCGATAAGGCGAGTGTTGTTTTACTTCCACGAGCATGAAGATCTGATATTCCCTTCAGATGACGATGAAGTCTGCCTGATGGCCAAGGAGGACCAATCTGAGGTAACCTCCAAACCTTCTGTTTTTTCAAATTCCACACCTGCTATTATTAGCACACCTACTGGAGAGATTGACTTGCATTTCTACTCTGAGCAATTGCTTGATGATCTCTCTGATGCAGTAGACACTTATACAATAGTGGAAGCTGAAAATGACAAGCTAAGGATCAGAAATAATCAGCTTGTTAAAGAGAACGCTCTCAGTAAAGCTACTGAACTAAAATCCGCTGAAACTGCTCAGAAGGTAACTGAGGAACTTAACATTCTGAAAGTTAAATCTTCTGATTAGGAGAAGCAGATCAAAGATCAGCTAGCAATCAACAAACAGCAAGCTGATGATCTCAAAATCCTTCAAGCTAAATTTGATGAGCTATTATGCCTACATGAGAGTCCAAAATCTACTGAGGATAGTCTGCGCAAGAAAATAGAGGTTTTCACGAAGTCATCAAAAACCGTTCAAGAAATGAACACCTATTTTCGAACGCCGACTAACAAGAAGGGAATTGGGTATGAGAACCCTTCTACATCCTCAAAAGCTCCGTTTGATTCACTTCAGAAGGGTGTAATCAAACGAGTCTCTGACAAAGATACACTAAAAGTTAAACTTGTATCTGATAAGGGAAAAAGACCTGCTGAGCAATTAAGGCAAGTGCCTAATCAGAAAGGGAACAGAAATGGACCCCAACTGATTAAGCATCAGCCGAGGAATCAACAGAAGAACCCAGTTCTTCTGAAGAAACCTCAACCTGATCAGCAGATTAGGTATCAGAAGAGACAACCTGTGAGAAGGAAATCTAATCTGAGACCCAATCAAGGTCAGCTGCCTAATAAGCAAGCTATAGGTAAACTGCAAAGACCATCTATGCCAAAAAGATATGAATCTTTCGATGGTAGCAGTCGTACCTACCCTTATAACCAAGAGATCTAGGGCTACTGCACCTGAGCCACACTAGATTAAAAGAAGACAAAATATAAATAAAAATCCCAAGTCTTCTAAGTCACCCAAGGCTCACACGAATAATCATACTAATCAGAAAGCATATAAAGAGACGTATGATTATGTTGATATGTATGGGAGACAAATCAGACCTTCTAATCTATCTGATTACCATAGAAGTGCTCTGTTTGTCTGGATCCCTAAATCCACCACTAACCCCCCAGGACCCAATTCCAAAGGGGTACCTAAAGCCTGATTTAATTGCAGGTTCGCGTGGGACTGGCCAACAAAGGAGGTGCACAAGCAACTATCTGGTACATCGATATTGAATGCTCAAGGCACATGACTGGAAGCAAACATCTCCTTAGCTCTTACAAAAGAACAAGAAGGCCCACGTGTACTCTTCGGTGATGATAACTTTGGTTTTACCAAAGGATTCTGAACCTTAGAGAATGATGATGTACAAGTAACTGGAGTCTCGTATGTCGAAGGATTAAAGCACAATCTACTATCAGTATCACAATTCTACGATAACGAATTCAGTGTTGAGTTCTCGAGCGACAAGTGTACGATAAGGAATCAAGCCACTCAACAAACCTTGCTAACTGGTTCAAGGAAAGGCACAATCTACACAGCAGATTGGAACATTGCCCAAAGAATACATGCTTAATTGTTAAGAGCTACAAAAGTAGCAGTTGGCTCTGGCACAAATGATTGATTCATCTGAACATCAAGACTCTTAACAAGATAGCTAGGATGTCTTTGGTTGAGGGACTTCCGAATGAGATATTCTCCAAAGATCAGACATGTGCCGCATGTCAGAAGGGAAAACAAGTTAAAGCCTCATTCAAGGGAATACCTGGACCAACATCCAGTAGAGTACTGCAACTGCTCCATATGGATCTATTCGGACCAGTTACACCAGTCAGTCTCAGTGGACGCAAATATACTCTAGTAATTGTGGATGATTATTCCAAGTTTACTTGGGTTGTATTCTTATACAAGAAGAACGAGACAACGACAAAGATACCCGAGCTGCTCAAGAAGCTACAAAATGAGAAGGGTGTCAGCATAGTAAAAATCAGATCAGATAAAGGTACAGAGTTCCTGAATTCCTTTATTACTGATTTTTGCACTGAGTTAGGTATACACCATGAGACGTCAGCTGCAAGAACACCACAACAAAATGGAGTAGCAGAACGGAGAAACAGAACTCTCAAAGGAAGTTCGCCGCCTTTATATTAGTTGAACATGCCACACCAAGCCGTTTTCGGGGCGTATAATCAACATCAGATGCCATACTCGTAATGATGTTCTCGACTAAGACTCACTTCAAAACACCTTATGAACTGTGGAAGGGCAGAAAACCTCGTGTTTCATACTTCCATATTTTTGGGTGCAAGTGTTTCATACACAACAATAGGAAAAGTCCGTTGAAGACTTTTGAGGCCAAGTCAGATGAGGGCATATTCTTAGGATATTCCTCATCCAGCAAGGCTTTCAGAGTTTACAACAAACGAACCCTAGTTGTGGAAGAAACACCCCATGGGGTCTTTGATGAGACATCTTCAACAAGAGAAAGTCGCCTCGTAACAAGCCGTACCGGATAAATCGCTACTGCGACTCGCGAAAAATGGATCACCTAAGCATCAAGGAGAAAGAACTCAACACGTAAAAAGGTACATCCCGAACTTGATCTTGCTGATTCAACAGTCAATCGCACCCAAAGTTACGCACAACCGATGCTGAAGAAGTCATATAAATGAGATAAGATCAATCGAACCATCTCGGTTCGGGGGAACTCCCCGGTTCCTACGAAAGCACATCAACACATGATGAGTCCAACATCACCGAGACATGTTCTTATCAAGTGGATCATAATTCCGCACCACTCCCAATCACTAGTAATGAACTACTATCGATATGGATGATGTTCTCCAAATGCACCCACATCATAACGTAGGACTGGATTACCACCATCCAACCGACCGATTATTGGAGACCCATCCGACAGAGTCAAAACTAGACATCGATTGGTGAAAGTGCCATGTACTTGTTGCTATCTGTCTTTGAAGGATGTCAAGCCAGAGCCCTCAAGACGCAAAAATCAATGGGCTCTCCAAATTGTTAAATGAATGACAAAGAGGAATCAAGTTTGGTCAAAAAGACCATATGGCCATCAGTGTCTCATGCAAATATTGAGTTTGATTCACTATTTTGTATATCAAACCCATGTCATTTTTTCGAATAAGGCAAGACTTGTTGCTGATGCTTATTCCGTCATCTCGATAATGATGAGGTGCATATGGTTAGAGAAAATGCCTTCTCATTTGCCTTATCTTTGCCCAGCAGATCCGCCTCCATGGTGGTAAAGAAGCTTAGCATTGATCGTATGTGAAATCTTAGAACAACCCTCGAAGGTGAAGGAACACAGTGGGTTGATTTGAGAAAATCAATTCATTGGAAAAGGGCTAAAGGTTCCCACCGAAAAGTTTCACCTTGAAATAAGGAACTTCATCGGAAGCATGTACAAAAAGGATATGCCAAAGAAGATGAAATGGTTTATGTTGTGTTGTTTGCCTAACACCCCAGGCTAATTTATAGAAGGAAATATGGGGTATAAATGCAAATTTTATTTTCTCAGAAGATCTTAAGAGAAATTTGCATCGACAACGCTGGGTAGATGAACACGCCGGCTAATGGTTGATGAGTTAACGGTGTGATTAAATCACAACGATCTACGCCATTATTACGGAATGTCAAATCGCGCTGATTTGGTAATCGAGGCGACTTTTGGACTCCACGAAGTAAAAGTTTTGGCGGGAGTTGACTTCAGTAAATGCGGGTTGATTAGAAGAAGACTAAAGAATAAAGAGTATCAGATAAGAGGATCAGATAAGTGGCGAAGTGTTTCAAGCAAGAATCTGATCAGATAAGTGAGATATTGTTGGGAAATGCATAAGGCAACCATCAGATAAGTCAACAAAGTACCAGATCAGATCACCGTGGTAACTGATTGATTACAATATCAATCAGTCAAATACGTTCTCTTATTTATCTCTTTCTGAATACCTTATATGCGTTATTTAAATAAATAATTTATTGTACACTGTTCATGACGCATGCTCTGCAAAGCTTTTAATGCGGACTTGGGAAAATGTTTTCAAAACGTTTTATTGCGATTTTTCGAGTCCGAAAAATGAGAAGACTATTTTTCTCAACCGTGCGATCAAAATACTTTTTAGCCGACTAATCTCAGCCACTGTTTTCAAAACACGGATACTTGAGTACTTTGGAAAGTTGTGCAAAAAGGTTTTTCCTCGTATTCTATAAAATCTAAATCTTTCTCAGAAAACTGTTTTCAACTACTTCGTCTTCTCAAAGTTCTTAAAAGATCTTTTTTCAAAATCTTCAGAGAATTACCTTCGAAATCATTTGATTCTACTCTTCCGATTTCTAAATCTTTCGAATCAATTTCTGGTAATTTCTTATTTTAATTAATTGCATGATCTCTATTTCTCTCTGGTACCTAGGTTTACAAGTTGTGATTCTGTAATTTTTATTAAATCTAAACGCTTATTTGCTAAATTGATGCTAAATTACTAGTTTGACTGAATTTATTGAAATATGTTACTCAAACTAAACATCAATTTTCATATCGTACAAAAATGGCACATCTTGTTCCACGACTGGGCCAAGGGAAAAAGTTCTGCAATTTTTCATCGATGAAGAAAGACATCATTGACAAAAAATACGTAGTCTTCACCATCACCTCAGATCCGGAAACCCTGGAAATTCTGGAATGCTTAAGAGCGTGTGGACTTGAACGTTATTGCTCTACACATCAGAACATTGTCCACGCCCATGAAGCCCTGGAGTTTCTCTACAATCTGCAGAGGGATGAAGACAATGATGCTGACCTGATTTCTTCCGTTGGAAGACTAGATGTTCGAGTGTCGAATGACGATCTCCGAAGGATATTTGGCCTAACTCGAGGAAGCATCAATCCAGAGACCTACATGTCTGATGTAGGAGAAAAGGGATTTCTTGAAGCCGAGCTGTTGAGACCAGCAAATAAGGAGAACACGATGAACGTCAAAGCCTCCTATCTGAAGAGGAAATATCGCCTTCTTCTTGAAATTGTTCAGAAGGTGATCATGTGCTCAACTTACAGCCTTGATGCGGTCACTTCATACAAGATAAGTGTCATGGCTGCAATAATCAAGAAGGCTTCAGATATCGATTGGTTGGGTATGGTCAAAGCAAGACTGAGAAAAGACTCCGGGAAGTTCGAACTGACCCAGAGCAATGAAGTGTGCTTATCTTCCAAGTGCTCATTCATACACAAAATCTCTATCATTCTCGGATAAGCCGCCACGCACTATGAATGGAACGAGAATGGAGCGAAGATTTACCAGGCAAAGCACAAGGCCATACTGGGCAAAGATGAGTCCCTACCTGGACAATCTGATGAGGATCCAACTCCTTATGTGCCTAAACCAAAGGGAGAATAGAAGGGAAAATATAAGGCAACTGCATCGTCTGAAGTGCAGGAAAAGGCACTTCCAGAGAAGAGGATGAAGAGGAAGGATCTGGCCAAGAAACCAGATGCTCAGCGGAAACGCCGAAAGAGAGTCTCATCTCCTTTGAAAAAGCGCTCAAGTTCTCGCCCGTAAAAGTCGCCAGAACGGCGATCCGATGCAAGTAAGATCGAAAAGAGATAGATAATTCCGCCTGAGCCAACTATCAGAGAAGTAAGGGAAGAGCAGATGATCGCAGCAGAAGGAGAGAAATCTGTCAGAAAGACAGAAGTGGAGCAATCTGAGGAAGAATCACCATCTGATTCTCTGCCTCTCACCAAGATCTTCGAAAGAGAAAGATCGACAACGCCCACTTCCAAATCACCATCAACCTCTCCTCAAAAATCATCATCCTCTCCCCACAAAACCTTCTCTCCCTCACCCTCACCTATCGTAACAACATCTCCCACACCACCAATCAATGAACCCGCTTCAGAAATCAACACCCTCAACACGCCAAAAACAAACTCAACTACAAACATCCCAATCCCCAATCAAGTCTCAAGAACCTGAGAGATCCGACAAACGTGTGTCCATCTCTCATAATCCCTTCAATATCATAACCGTGCTTGCTTCACCTGCTCCAGAAAGCACCATCATAAGGATAATGAAGCAACAGATCAAAGAGTATCTACTGGTTCTATGCCCTGAATTGGATCAACATCCTGGCATCCAGCAACAAATAGAAGAGATAGTGTTCTGGAGGGATATCAGATTGAAGAGCATTGAAGAATTTCTGATTCTAATGACAACTCTGGGATCAGATTTCTTTGTAGACTTGGAGTTGAAATGTCTAAACAATGCTGGGATTGAAAGTGCTGTTGAATTGGCATCTGACAATGATATCAGATGGTTAATTCACGAAAGGTTCGGTATTGCTGATAACAAGGAGGCAACCGTTCAACCTCCTACAGATCATCATGAGGGGAGTCATTGATGAACCAAGAATGGGTGCCGCAGATGAGACCCGACTTGGCAAGGCATCAACATCCAAACATCAAGCGATGATGAGCTCTGATACCCTAGATCATCATACTCAGAAGATTCAGGATGGGATCAAGGCTACATTTGAAGACAATTTCGCAGCACTCACAACAGATCTGATGAAGCGATTTGAAGATGAGCAAGCAAAACTAGTTGACAAAGAACGAAGTCACACAGTTGGAATGCACAATGCCATCCTTGCTGAAGTAATGCAACTAGTATATCCTCTTGCTGAGAAGCTCAAACTCCAGTCTGACAAACTCTTAGTTCAGACAGAGATGCTCAATCAGACACAGGTACTTTTGGAAAGTGTCTGGGCATCCTTGGACAAAACCAACAACCACTTGGATATGGGTTGGAAACATTTTCTAGCTTCTATAGAATCGAGCAAGACAGAAATCGAAATCGCTCTCGACGCTTTCTACACTCCTGCACCTTCTGCCACCGTTCAGATCACTCCTCTTGTTGTCGAGGAACTCAAAGAGGAGATCTCACGGCAATTAACTACTTTGAACCGCAAGATGTCCAACCTCTTTGATGAAACCAAAAAGGGGGGGAAAAGGAAAAAGAAAAAAGAAAGAAGAAAAAGAGAACAAAGAGAAGGAAAAAAATGACATCGCATACGCTTGGTAACATTTTCATCTCTACCAAAAACCATCAGATTCGACTTGCCAGCCACTCCATCTACCGATCTCGTTCTTTGAAATAAAAGAAACCGTGGAGCAACATGGTAAAAAGATCATTTGAAAAAAAAAGTGCTCTTTTCGAGGTTACTTGCCAGAGTCGACAAAGATTGAAGACTTTTCTTCGCTCGCTCGTAAAAAGAATGGAAATTGATGATCGGGCCAAGAGCCTTGAACTCACTAAGAAATTAGTCAAGAAGACAAACAAGATGAACTCGAAAGCGGACTCGAGGAGGAAGAAAGGCAAAGGCAAGATGATGAAAGCAATCATGAAAGATCGAGAGAAAGGCCAACTATTCTCTACCAAAAGCGATGACTCTGAACAAGTTCAAGAGCGCATAAGACAGAGAATAAGAGAGGCCGCAATCAAGAAGCGTAAGTTAGCAGAGGCTAAGGGATCGAACATAGCTTACATCCGGCGAAGAGGAAGAACGAAGACGCAGCAGAGGAGATTGCTTGGGAGAAGAATGCCCTTCCGCACTGTTAAAGGCATCCTCTCACAGACGGCAAGATCTCGCCTGCAATGGGATCGATCGAGGAGAGAATGGTTATGTGACGCCTACATCCCGGAGAAGATTTCAATTCATCAAGATCGATCGAAAATGATGATGAATTTCGAACCGGTTAGAAACAAAGTATCCGACTTCTACCGCATAAAAGGATGAAAGAAGGCAAGATCATGTCACTAATACCGTAAGCTCCACCCTTTGAACTACTCCTTCCACCTTTAAGGCCCGCACAACAAGCTAGATCCTGTTAAATTCAAGAATATCTACTATGGATTTGTTGAAAAAGGAGGGATCCATAGAAAAGAAGAGCTGGACAAACTAATGCAAAGGATGTACAGGATGTTTGCATCCCCAAAGAACTAAAAAATGTTCAAGTACACCGAAGAAGACAACTTGGAATCGATGATAGGTACGCTTTTTCATGTATTCTACAATGCACACACCTATCTGAATGAAACTTTCCATCTCACTGATTCTAAGACAACATCTCATTGTCTTCTGAGGTATGTACTGTTTACATTATCTACATTTCCATTCATGGTATCTGTTTTTCTGATTAAGTGTGTTTAAGTGTTTTGGTTCCATCAAAAAGGGAAAATTGTTGGGAAATCAGATTTTAGTTTTGATGGAAGTTCCAAAACAAAGTTGTAATAGGACCAAATGGACTAAGTAATTTGATCGATGACTTAGAATCGATTAAGATGACCAAATTGAAATGAATAGATAGTCGATGTAAAAGATAGGTCACATATTGAGGGGAACTCAATATGTATAGGTCAGGTCGAAGTATCAGATGACCCAGATAAGGTCAGATGATCAGAAGGCTAAGAACTAATCAGAAGACAAGAAGTCAAGATCAGTGAAGACAAGAAGACATCAAGACTCGGGATGAACTCAAGACTCGATAAGCACTCAAGACTCAGATGAACCTGAAGACTCAGATGAGCCTGATGACTCGGATAAACCTGAAGACTCGGTAACAAACCTAAAGACTTAGTTGACTGAAGACACTGAGGCTCAGAGACACCTGAATATCAACAGACCTGAAGACCTATATCAGCGGAGTCTGCATATTGAGCTAAGATAATGTGCATCCGAAGACTCAACAAGGTAGATCGATCAATTACGATCAAGTCACCACACCGTGACAATAAAAAGATACACTAGATAAGACGAATCTTCTACAAAAAGGAATATCAATCGCCTAACGGATAAATTTCAAGCCGTCACCGCCGAATCCAAGGAGAAAGCGACACGCAAAAAAAGAGAGCCGATAACGCGGATACGACGCTGCGGACAAAAATGGTGCTAATCATGCCTACGGCCACGCCGATAATCGAAGCACGTCACAATCATATCCTACAACCTACCTAATATAGCCCAAAATTCAAATTGCTCTCCAACGGCTCTTTGATTTCGAGGTCTACAAAATGGGATTGCTTCAATTGAAAAAAGAGACCAACTACCATATACATGAACTATTGAGCAAAACACAACAACATTCACGCAAGAAAAAAGCAAGAAGAATTTCCGCTCAAAAGAACACCATATTTGAAGATTATTCTTAGAGTGTTCATCCCATTAGTTCTTAGCAAGAAATCCTATCCACTAGCATTTTGGCTACCTAAAACACCAGGATAGATTTCCAGTTGGAACCCTCAAACATTCTTCACCCAAACGCAAGTTAGGTTAAGTTTGTAGAGTGAGAACTCGATAAACATCTCGGCCATCCTTTTGAAGGATATAAGTCCCGTAGGTTACGTTTGTAGAGTGAGAACTCGATAAACATCTCGACCATCCTTTTGAAGGATATAAGTCCCATCCCGTGAGGATATAAGTTACGTTTGTAGAGTGAGAACTCGATAAACATCTCGGCCATCCTTTTGAAGGATATAAGTCCAGTAGGTTAAGTTTGTAGAGTGAGAACTCGGTAAACATCTCGGCCATCCCGTGAGGGGTATAAGTCCCACAGGTTAAAGTCGATTAAGGTTCCCCTGTGTTAATGGAAGAGTGAACGTGGGATGTGGTTTAAATCTCGAACCACTATAAAAAGTCTTGTGTGCATTTACTTGCTTTCTTATTGCTTTTACACTATTCACACAACCGAAGTTTAAAACAACATACATATTCTAAGTTAAGCTCGGTCGCACCAAGCAACCCCGGTCGAATCGAGTTGACACTTTAGTCACCGTTGAAAAATCGACTTAAGAATCAATTGATAAACCGGGTTTTTTTCACACGTAAAAACAAGCTTCCGCACCATTCGCTTAAACTGACAGATATCAAACTGATCTGCCCTTAGGCACTCAGTAAGATTGAACATCAGTCTAAACTGATACACTAGCACTCTGATCGGGTAATCTGCAGTTCACACCTGATCCGCTCGAAAAGTTTTAGATGTCTATTCACCCCTCCCCTCTAGACTTCCACCCTCACAAAACTCGTTCGGGACTTACAGTTCAATATTAATTTTATAGTGGAGTAAATTAATATTAATGGACTTGAATAATATTTGGCCGAATATTATAGCTTCATAGTCCATTGAAGGTCCAATCTTAATTCTCCTAAATGGCCCTCAAATAGCCCAAATTAAAGTCCAATTAATGAAAAGGAGAATAAAATATTATTGCCTAATTTTCCTAATTATTTTCGAAAAAAATGAGTAGGAGAGAGAAAAAGATTTTCTTGATTTTCTTGGAAAGATTTTATGGAATAAGTATCCTTGAGATACAAGTTTATCCCATAAATTTTTTTTTTGCTAAAAGATCTTATCTCTTTCTATTTTATTTGATATTTTCGAAAATAATGGACAAGGAGAGGAGAAGATTTTTTTGGGAGATATTTTGGGAAATAGAATATATTGGATATATTCAAGATTGTGTCTTAAGGAAGAAGCAAGGAAATTTCCCAATGACCCAACTGCAATTCCATGTGTTGGAAATATTAGAAATCCACAAAGGTGGTGGCAAAATATTTTATTTTTTCTCTCTTGTTAAAATCGTTAATCAAAAATCCTCCCAAACGGATTACGTTCGTGGACTTGTGACATATTTGGGAAGGTTTTTGAGTTGATCCAACGCCTCAACATTTGTCTCTAAAACAACTACACATTAATGTCACCTAATACCTAGATTCCGAATGATGCTTAGGATTTACGTGGATTATGTGTACGCATGGTTGTTTATTTGCTTATTAATTATTATGTTGAATTGATTTAGGATTAATTCATGTTAGTAATTAATTGATTAATTTAAATATGTATTTAAAATCATCTCGAATAGATCCGGGCACCCATATTTTCCCAACATAGACATGTAGGTGATTGACTCTAGTCCAAGTGGGAGATTGTTAGTGTTAGTGTCCTAGAGACAATCTATTGTAAGGACATAATACTGGATGATATTCAGTTTGATTTAATATTATAGTTCACTTAATATTAATGTATGGCAATACACATATTTGAATATTATGTTTGATTGTTTTTTATTCATACAAGTGTTTCCATGAGTCGTTCCCTGTCATTGTTCTTGTGAGAACTCGATGAATTAATATGATTCTCAAATAGCCCATTCAAATATCATCAAGAATGGGATATTGATGATATAGTGGAGATTTAGTGTTAGATAAAAAAGTTCATACTCTTAGAGAGTGTAGTTGATCTCAATCTTACTACGTTATACTTGGTATCTCATGATGGATGCCATCAAATACCTTAGAGGGTATTGGTATACCCATCCGAGAAACCGAAACTAGATGTAGTTCAACTATATGTGTATACGGGTATCTCGGTTATATGGGAGCGATTTCTTAGATACTCCTTTGACTTGAGGTCAAAACCAATGAAATTACATGTATGAGATGATGAACTTTGACCATGACCGACGCTTGCACCCTTCCATTTACAGATATTGCTTTATTGGGTTCATCATGAAGTGTGTAATTTTAGTTAAGCCAAGAATAGATTCATTCCTCAAAGATGATTTAAAGATTGTCTCATCTTATCGCCTTAATTGGATCTAAGTATAACTCCATCCTGATGCAATCAAATTAGACTTTGTAACTAAATTTGACATGCATGATCAATTAATGATTAGAGATAAATTGATTAAATTATTTGAATAGACATTTCATCATGTTCAAGACTTAATCGAGTTTTAGTCCTGAAAGTAGGAAATCGTAATAGCCCATGTTTACCTGAATATGGGTAGTTTCACATTTCCTGTTAACCTTTTGTATATTGAGAATGTCTATGTTTATTGTCTAGGGTTCAATTAAGACTGTTAGTTTGACTAATCACTCGATATATGAGGGCCTATGGGTCACACAACAAGTAACGGTTGTTTACTAATTATAGTTGGTTGATTAAATGTTAAATTAGATTTAATATTTAATTTATGGAGACGTATTTAATAATAGATTAATTTAGAATTAATTATTATTAATATTTAATTAAATTGGATTTAATTAAATAAGAATTCTCAATAATAATATTTGGAATATTATTGTAAGATTTATTATATGTGGAAACAAATCATAGAGATTTGTCATATATGGAATTTAAATCCGTAGAGATTTATATATGGGAAATAAATCTAAGAGATTTATTTAAATAAAGATTAGAGATTTTATTTCCTAATTAGTTTAGCTTGAAACTTAAGCTAATCCTCTCCTATATATATGAGCTCTTGGGAATTCATAATACGTGAGTTCATATTTCTCCATAAAATCTCTAAGTTAGAATTTTCCTATTTAAATTCATCTAATACAAATTCAATCAACTTTTTTTCACCATTCTACAATATAAGTTAGTAAACAACTGTTATGTGGATACCATAGATGAGGAATCCGTGTACTAATTGCTGTGAGAATTCTGTTTACGTTTACTCGTTTTTAATTATACAATTAATTGTTCGTTGTTGGTGAACTGTTTATTTTCGCTGCGCATGTATTACGTGATTACGTGCCTTTAAATTCCAATACTACAAACAGATATCCGACTTACTGACAGCTTGGAAGCAGATCAGTTTGGCGTTTATCAGCTCAACTGTTTGTGCGAAAGATAAGTTAACCCGTGTGAAAAACCAGTTTGCTCAAACTAGATTCTGAGTAATCTGTTTTAGATAAGATGACAAAGGTGTCAAACTGATCAGATCAGTTGCTTGGTGCAAATCTAATCCAGACTCAGAACATGCATGGAATATAAAGCAGGTAGTGTGCTAAGAGTGTAAAGCAGATAAATCACACAAGATTTATAGTGGTTCGGACAACTCGTCCTACGTCCACTCTTCCCTATCAGCAGGGGCAATCACTTAACCAATCTGGACTTAGTTTTATGTGTTAGTCTAACACAATACAACAGATATTTCAAGAGTTCTCACTCAACAATCCCAGAAATCAGAAATTAGAAACCCTAGTCTGAAATCTTGCTAAACAAACTTAACATAACTTTGTGGTTTTGGTATAAGATTTGTATGTTCCAACCGGAATTCTATCCTAATATTTGAGTAGCCTAAAACTAGAGGATAAGAATTTTATGCTAAGAACTGTATGGGATGAACACTTAGAATAAATCTTGAGTTGTCTTCTTCGTGCGGAAATCTTGCTTGAGCTTGAGCTTGTATAATTTCCATAACCTTACTATGAAGGTTGATACCATATTTATAGGCACGAAATCGAACTAGCCGTTGGAGAGTAATTCGAATTTCGGTCTATTTAAGGTAGGTTTGCAGACTTGATTTGACGTGCTCAAAGGCGGCATGGCCGAAAGCATGTAAGCTTGTCCTTTGTAGTTGTTGGACTCTGAAGCGCTATTCCTGCAAGAGCCAGTTCCGTACGTGCATGTCTTCTTCTCATTGTTTCACAAGTACACAAATTCGGCATTTGATTTACTAACAAGATTGACATTCTTCTTGTCTGATTGACTTTTGCTCGTACTAGGTAACTTGATGTAGTCACCTAATGGATCTGACCAGATCAGATAAAGACTGATATGTCTACCTAGTTTGAATCTTCTGATGTAAGTTGTCTTATCACAACGTACTGATTCTCCTTCGTGTTATTTGATGTAGGTCTTCTGGTCTTGATGTCTTCTGATCTTCAGGTCTTCTGGTCTTCTGATCTTTAGCTTATCTGATCTTCTGACCTCCAGCTTATCTAATCATCAAGACTTTTCCTATACATATTGAGTTCCCCCTCAATATGTGACCTATCTGTTACATCAGCTGTCTATACAACTCAGCTGGTCATCCTATCTGATATCTAATTCATAAGTCAGGTAACAGGCCTGACTGGTCCTATTACAATCTGTTTTGGAACTTCCATCGAAACTACAAATTTCCCAACAGTTTTCCCCTTTTTGATGGAACCAAAACAGTTAATCAGAAAAACAGATAATTAGAATGTCAATGACAGAAATAACACACAGTTCAGAAGACAATGAGAAGTTGTCTTAGAATCAGAAAGGTAGAGTATTTCATTAAAGATATAAGCGTTTACAATTACAGAAATACTTATCAACTGGTTCTAAAGTAGTCTTCTGATCTGTTATCTTCAATATCTGAACTTCTGGAGCTCTTTTGGAATATCAAACACCTTGTACATCCTCTGCATCAGAGCAGCCAGTCGTTCCTTCTGAATGATCCCTCCTTTCTTGGCAAACTCATAGTACAACTTCTTAAAAGAAAGAGGATCAAGAGTCTTGTTCGGTCTGAGAGGTGGCAAGAGAATCTCGAATGGAGGATCCTCAGGAATCAGATTCATCGTCTTTCCCTCTTTCATTACGATCTCAGAGAATTTTTGATATTGGGTTTCTAACCAGCTTCTGAATTCATCATCGAATTCTCCTTGATCATCAGCGATGGGAATCTTCTCCAGAATATACATCACATATCCAGTCTGCTCGAATCTTGTTCCATTCTAGTATCAGATCTTCCCGGGCAACTAGAATATCTTTCACCGATGCAGGTAAGGCCCTTTCTTCCCAGACAATATCCTCAACAACAACAGCCTTCTTCCTTTGTCTTCTGACATAGCTAATGTGAAGACCTTTAGACTCAGCCAGCTTCTTCTTCTTAATGGCAGCATCGATCATTCTCTACCTGGCTTTCTGCTCTTCAGACTGTGCTGGGGTGATCTGAGACCTTGATCGTGTCTCCATTTATTTCTGGGTCTGAGTGGGAATCTTGACCTGCTTGCCCTTGCCTTTCTCTCTCTTCTTAGCTTCTGCCTCAGCTACTTTCTCTTCTTCCAGTAATTGCTTAGCCAGCTCAAGGCTCTTGGCCTGAGCTTTAGATTCGTACCTTTTCTGAATATTCGAAGAGAAATCTTCTATCCTATCTATTCTGGCAACAACATCAGATAGGAAAGTCTTTTGTTCAGAAATGGCCTTCCCTTGAGCTTGAATATCTTCCTCATGCTTTTCAACTGTCTGAGCAATTTTCACCAGTTCGGTGTCAGGCACAACAACATTTGGGATAATTTTTGGCATGGCAGTCATGGCAGCAGTTGGTGCGGAAGTTGGTGCAGATGAAGTTGGCACAGATGGTTCAGCAGATGGCAAAGAAAGTGCTCGCAACAATTAACTGCATCTGTTTTTCTGCCTCTTCTTCCCCTTCCCCCTTTTTGGTTGCATCAAAAAGGTTTGTTAGCTTGAGGTTGAGAGCTCTGAACTGATTCATCATTTAGTTCCTCAACAGCTAACAGGGTAATCTGCACCGTGGAAGATGTGGGTTCAGGGCCCAAAAACCTATTCAGACCAGCTTTAGTTGATTTCTTGGCCCTGAGAATGGATCCCTAAAATCTCTTCCATCCAGCATCCAGAGATGTATCTGTCCTCTCCAGAGAAGACCATACACTTTCCAACAGAGTTTCGATATCAGAGAGCATAGAGACCTGTAGCGACATCTTCTCTGTGACTGGATCAACTCTCTTTACCACAGAATCAGTAATATCATCGTGCATGCTCATCAGCTTGGCCACAGTCAGCTTCCTCTCTGCATCAACTAGAGCTTGCTGCTCTTCTATGAATCTCTTCATCAGGTCAATTGCCAAAGTGTTGAACTGAGTTTCAACAGTTTCCTTTACCCCATCTTGATTGTTCTTCGTAAGATGATTTAGGGTATCAACATCTAAGGAAATAGCCCTGCCAGATGTTGAAGCCTCACCAGATAGGGTCACATTTGCAGCACCCAAACCTGGTTCATCGGCAGCTTGCTAATCAGCATGAGCCCAGTAAGCTTCTTCTCTTTCTACCTCAGAAATGCCTAACTTCTCATGAATCAACCATCTGATGTCATCATCAGAGGTTAATTCAGTTACACTACTCACACAAGCATTCTCCAAATACCTTGTCTCCAGATCCACAAAATAATCAGCTCTGAGTGCTTCCATCAGAATCAAGAATTCTTTAATTCCCTTCAGACGTATGTCCCTCCAGAATACAATCTCTTCAATCTTAGGCTGGAAGCCTGGATGGTTGATCAGATCCGGGCAAATCTTGTCAAGATAAGCCTTAACCTGTTGCTTCAGTATAAACAGGGTTAGATCCTCCGTATCTGATTCAGGAAACTCCAGAACAATCCGGGTGTTGAATGGATTGTGGGTAAGAGAGACATAGAGATCCTCTCTTGGAACAGCTTCCTCAGCAATCGGTTCCTCTACCCTCTCTGGTTCCTAGACAATCTGGGCTGATGGCTGGGGAGTGGGTATTTGTGGTTCACTTGGTGTGATAGGTTCTGGTTGAGGTGGAGTTGGCTCAGGTTGGGGTTGAATTTGGGGTTCGGGGGCAGTTTGGGGTTGTTCTACGGCAGATGGGGTTGGAATTGGTGACGGTGGTTTGGCTGGTGATGGTGAGGGTGATTTGGAAGTAGGTGTAGGTGATCTGTCCCTTCTGAACACAGTACTGAGGGGCACAGAGTCTGATGGTGATTGCTCCCTAGTCGGCTCAACTTCTACTCCCTCTCCTTCTCCCATCTGTTCAAACTGCTCCTCCCTGCCTGTACTCGTAGTTCGTTCAAAACTGGCAGCAACCTCCTCCTCTGATTCAATGTGAATCAGTTCCTCAGTTCTTTCAACGACCTCAACTGGTCCAGGGGCCTTCTTCAGAAGAGTGGTAATCCTCTTCTGACGCTTCTCAGGCTCATCTGGTTTCTTGGCCAGTGCCTTTCTTTTTAGCTTCTTCTTGGGGGCGGCCTTTACCTGCATTTCTGACTGGACAGAAGACGCAGTTGCCTTAGCTTCTTTCCCTTTGCCCTCTCCACGTTGTTTGGGCACATATGGAGCAGGATCATCATCTGATTGGCCAGGTAGGGGTTCATCTCTTCCCAGTATGGCCTTGAAATTTGCCAGATAGACTTTCTTCCTATCTTCGTTCCACTGGAAGTTATCGGGCAATTTATCTGAAAGGATAATAGAAACCTTGTGGATAAAAGCGCACATTCAAGTCAGAAAGACTTAATTTCTCTCATTTAGAGCAAACTTCACATTTTCCTTTAACAATCTCGCCTTGAACATCCCTAGCCAGTCAACATCCTTGGCTTTCTTGATGATAACAGTCATTACACACTGCTTATATGCAGTTACGACATCAAGACTATAGGTTAAGCACATAATCACCTTTCAAACAATCTCGAATAGAAGGTGATATTTTCTCTTCAGATGTGGGGCATGAACATTCACAGTCCGGTCTTTATTTACTGGTCTTAACAGCTCGGCTTGTAGAAATTCTTCCACTCCCAATTTAGATGTGAATATTTCTGGGTCAAGACTTCCTTGTCGAAGACCAAAAATCCTCTATAAATCATTATCAGTCACCATAACCTCTGTTCCTCCAACATAAGAAATCAGTATCTCATCATCATCCTCTTCTTTCTTCAGATTGTATAGAAATTCCAGGGCTTCATATGTGTGCACGACGTCTTGGTGATGATAGCAATATTGATCAAGGCCACAGGCACAAAGACAGTCCAGAATTTCTAGTGACTCGGGGTCTGAGGTGACTGAGAACTGTTGGGAAATTTGTATTTAGTTTTGATGGAAGTTCTAAAACAGGTTGTAATAGGACCAGTCAGACCTGTTAGCTGACTGATGACTTAGAATCAGATTAAGATTACCAGCTGAAATGTATAGATAGCTGATGTAAAAGATAGGTCACATATTGAGGGGGAACTCAATATGTATAGGTCAGGTCAAATTATCAGATGACCAGATAAGGTCAGATGATCAGAAGACTAAGACAAGTCAGAAGATAAGAAGAAGTCAGATGATCAGGTGAAGACAGAAGACACTGAGACTCAGATGAACTTGAAGACTCAGATAAACTTGAAGACTCAGAGAAACCTGAAGACTCAGTATGACTGAAGACACTGAGGCTCAGAGTTACCTAAAGATCAGAAGACTACCAGAAGACCAGAAGACCTACATCAGCTGAGTATGCAAATTGTGCTAAGACAATCTGCATCAGAAGACTCTACAAGGTAGACTGATCAGTTATCTGATCAAGTCAGCTCACACCTGGCATCAACCAAAATGGTACACCAGACACTATGAATATTCTACAAAAGGAATATCAATCGTCAAATGGACAAATACTGAAGTGCCGCCTCGCGAAGCCAAAGAGAAAGTGACACGTGCACAAAAAGAGCTGACAATGTGGGATTCAATGTTGCGGACATAAACGACACTAATCATGCCTACGGCCACACCGATATTCGGAGCACGTCACAATCATATCCTACAACCTACCTAATATAGCCCGAAATTTAAATTGCTCTCCAACGACTCTTTGATTTCATGGTCTATAAAATGGGATTGCTCGTCAAGTGAATAGGACATTCGAGCAAAGCTGAACAACAATATTAACTCAAACTATCAAGAAGCAAAAGCTAGCAGAATTTCCGCTCGAAGAACACCGATTTTGAAGATTATTCCTAAGTGTTCTTCCCATTGTTCTTAGCATAGAAATCTCATCCTCTAGCATTTGGCTACATAAACACTAGGATAGATTTCCAGTTGGAACCACAACAAATCTTTACCCAAACTCAAAGTTAGGTTAAGTTTGTTACCGCAAGATTTCAGACTAGGGATTCTAGTTTCTGATTTCTGGGATCGGTTGAGTGTGAACTCGATAAACATCTGTTGGGTGTTGGACTAATACATTAAACTAAGTCCAGTCGGTTAGGTTGGTTAAGTTGGTGCCCCTTGTGGGAAGAGTGGATGTAGGACGGGTTTCGTCTGAACCACTATAAAATCTTGTGTGCATTTACTTGCTCTTTATTGCTTTACACTATTACACACAACTGAGCTTAAAATTGCATACATATTCTAAGTTAACATCAGTCTGCACCAAGCAACTGAACTGATCAGGTTGACACCTTAGTCAGCCGATTGAAAACTAACTTGAGAATCTGATTTGATAAAACTGGTTTTTCACATGGGTATTTACAAGCTTCCGCACTATCGGTTAAACTGACAGATATCAAACTGACAGTCCAAACTGATTCACTTGAACTCTGATCAGGCAAACTGCAATCACACCTGGTCTGCACGTAAAGTTTTCAGAAGTCTATTCACCCCTCCCCTCTAGACTTCTGCCCTAACGAAACCCATTCGGGACCTACAAGTGGTATCAGAGCAGTGGTTCTACAGACCACTGGCTTTGAGTATCATCGATTCTTGAGGAAGAATCTTTGTGGTCATTTGAACAGATCTTGAAAAACCATTTTCAAAACTCATTCGTTTTCAAAATCACATTCAGCATGGATAATACCTCTGGTATGTATCATGATTTGCCTAAGTTTTCAATTGATGAGTATGCAGATTGGACAATATACATGTGCAACCATCTAGGGTCAATAAGCTGCAGAATGATGGAAGTCATTGAACGAGGACCCATCATCATATATCACGACAACCCAGCGGTTGGAGGAGATCCAGATTTTGCACCTGGAAGCCTTGTTCGAAAGAGTCCAGCCCTGATGGATGCAGAAGAAAGAAATCTGTATACTCTAGATACAATAGCCAGACATATAATCATGAAGACATGGATAAGGTCACCAAGGAGAAGATAAAATATCTCAAAATAGCGAAACAAATGTGGGATACTCTTGCTGAGATGTGCGAAGGAAATGATCAGATCAAAGACAGCCGATTACAAGCTGAACTGGTGAAGTTCGAGAAGCTCAAGATGTTGCCAAACGAAACCATCAATGAGCTCGATGGGAGGATCACCATGTCAGTAAACAAGCTACGAGAACTTGGATGAGAGATGTCAGATAAAGACATCAATTGTAAGATCTTGAGATCTCTCACCAAGAAGTGGGACATGAAAGTCACGGTAATCAAGGATTGCCAAGACATTGCCAAGATGAAGCCAAGTAGCTTGTTCCTAAGTCTTAAAGCCCATGAGTTCGACCTAATCGAAAGAGGGCAAGCAGATGAAGATTTAATCGCTCACCGGGCCACAACCTCCACATCAAAATCAGTTACATTCAAAGCAACCAGCAGCAGATCAAAGGCCACTGAACCTATTGGAAACATAATAAGCCAAGCTGAACAGATCGCTCTGCTTACCAGGAAACTTGAAAGATCGAACATTCAACTTGGTAAGTATCACAGATTCTATAAGGACTATCAAGATAGAAGAAACAGGAGGCCAACCGACAGATCTCCAGAAAGGACCAGATCTGATGACCGAAGAGATCACAGAGAAGAAAAGAAAAGAGATGATCGGTCAGATGAGAGAAGAGACAACAGATCTGAGAGAAGAAGTTCAGATTACTATCAGAAAGGAAAGTCACCTGACAGATCCTACAGACGAAGTGATTGACCTGGCAGAGGAAGTTCCGTGGATCATGGATCATGCTTAAACTGTGAGAAACTAGGTCACTACAGCGCCGACTGCCCAGACCTGCCTCCAAGAAAAAGAGAAGAGAAGCGGAACAGAAAAGAGCAACGCTATAGAGACAGAAAAGCCATGGTTGCTGATACATCGGAATTGATGATTCCTATCTCGCTTTCCGAGGATTCTCCGCTTTACTCTTGAAGAGAGGACTTCGCCTAATAAGCAATGCCGATGATTTCTTAGACCATGAAGATCCGATATTCTTCGATGATGATGAAATCATCCGATGGCCAAGGAGGAAGACCAACTGAGGTAACCTCCAAACCTTCCTTTTTTTTCAATTTCCACACCAAATATTATTAGCACACTTCATTGAGAGATTAACTTGCGTACTCTACTCGAAAGCAATTGCTTGATGATCTCTAACGCAAAGAGACACTTATACAATAGTGAAGCCGAAAAACGATAAGCTAAGAATAAAAAAATAATTTGCTTGTTAGAGAGAATGTTTTGTCGAAGAAAGCGGTTTAACCGAAATCACCGAAATCGCCGAGAAGGTAACTGAAGAACTGAAAGTTCTGAAAGTTAAATCTTTTGATCAGGAGAAGCAGATTAAAGATCAGCTAGCAATCAACAAACAGCAAGCTGATGATTTCAAAATCCTTCAAGCTAAGTTTGATGAGCTATTCCGACTACATGAGAGGCTAAAATCTACTGAGGATAATTTGCGCAAGAAAATAGAGGTTTTCACAAAATCATCAAAAACCGTTCAAGATATGAACACCTATTTTTGAACGCCGACTAACAAGAAGGGAATTGGGTATAAGAACCCTTCTACATCCTCAAAAGCCCCGTTTGGTTCACTTCAAAAGGGTGTAATCAAACGAGTCTCTGACAAAGATACACAAAAAACTAAACATGTATCTGATAAGGGAAAGAGACTCCGACAAGCAAGTAAGGCAAGTGCCTAATCGAAAAAAATGGAAATGGACCTCAACCGATTAAGCATAAGCCGAGAATCAACAGAAGAACCCAGCTTCTTCCCAAGAGACTTCAACTTTGACAAGATATTAGGTATCGTAAGAGACAACACAGAAAAAGGAAATCTAATCTGAGACCCAATCAAGGTCAGCTGCCTAACAAGCAAGCTATAGGTAAACTGCAAAGACCATCTATGCCAAGAAGATATGAATCTTTTAACGGTAGCAGTCGTACCTACCCTTATAACCAGAGACCTAGGGCTACTGCACCTGAGCCCCACTGGGTTAAAAGAAGACAATCTGTAAAGAAAAATCCCAAGTCTTCGATTCACCCAAGGCTCACAACGAATAATCATACAAATCGAAAAGCATATAAAGAGACGTATGATTATGTTGATGTGTATGGGAGACAAATCAGCCCTTCTCGATCTATCTCGACACAATAGAAGTGCCTCGCTTTGTGTGGATCCCTAAATCCACCACTAACCCTCAGGACCCAATCCTAAAGGGGTACCTAAAACCTGATTTGATTGCAGGTTCGCGTGGGTTTGGCCAACAAATGAGGTGTACAAGCAACTATCTGGTACATCGATAGTGGATGCTCAAGGCACATGACTGGAAGCAAACATCTCCTTAGCTCTTACAAAGAACAAGAAGGCCCACGTGTACTCTTCGGTGGTGATAACTTTGGTTTTACCAAAGGATTCGAACTTAGAGAATGATGATGTACAAGTAACTGGAGTCTCAGATGTCGAAGGATTAAAGCATAACTCGCTATCAAGATCACAATTCTGCGACAACGAATTCAGTGTTGAGTTCTCGAGTGATCAGTGTACGATTAGGAATTGAGCTACTCAACAAATCTTGCTAACTGGTTCAAGGAAAGTCACGATCTACACAGCAGATTGGAACAACTGTCGAAGAAATGCATGCCTAATTGTTAAGAGTTCCAAAAGTAGCAGTTGGCTCTGGCACAAAAGAATGAGTCATCTGAACTTTAAGACTCTTAACAAGATAGCTAGGATGCCTTTGGTTGAGGGACTTCCGAATGAGGTATTCTCAATGGATCGACACCGCGTGCAAAGATGTCGGAAGGGAAAACAAGTTAAAAGCCTCATTCAAGGAATATCGTGACCAAAGATCCAAAGAGAAATCTTGCAAATGCTTCTTATGGATCTATTTGGACCATTACACGAAATATCTCGTGATTTGAAATATACTCTGGTAATCATGGATGACTATTCCAAGTTTACCTGGGTTGTATTCTTACACAAGAAGAATGATACAACAACAAAGATACCGAGCTGCTCAAGAAACTACAAAACGAAAAGGGGTGTCGAAGATAGTAAAAATCGATCGATAAAAGGTACATAATTTACGAACTCTTTTATTAATGATTTTTAACTCGAGTTTGGTATCTGACATGAGACGTCACCGCAAGAACACCACAATAAAATGGAGTAGCGAATCGGAGAAACAGAACTCTCAAGGAAGTTTCGCCGCACTATGTTAATTTAACATGCGACACCAAGCCGTCTCGCGGAAGCCATCAACACCGCATGCCACACTCGAATGTATGCTCTCGACAAAGGCTCACTTCAAAACACCTATGAATCGCGGGAAGGGCGTAAAACCTCGTGTTTCTTACTTCCATGTTTTTTGGTGCAAAGTGTTTCATACACAACAATGGGAAGAGTCAGGTTGAAGACTTTTGAGGCCAAGTCAGATGAGGGTATATTCTTAGGATATTCCTCATCCAGCAAGGCTTTCAGGGTTTACAACAAACGAACCCTAGTTGTGGAAGAAACACCCAATGTGGTCTTTGATGAGACATCTTTTGAACAAGAGAAAGCTGCCTCAGAACAAGCGATGCGAGATCAATCGGGTACGTCGACACGCAAAAATGGATCACTAAGTATCAAGGAGAAAGAATCAACACGTAATAAAGGTATATCCCGAGAACTTTATCTTGGCGATTCATCGGTCAATCGGACCTTAAAGGTACGCCTAAACCGCCAGAGAAGTTGGTACAAATAAGATAAAGATCAATCGAACCATCTGGTTCAGGGGAAACTCCTGAAGTTCCTACGGACAGACATCAGCACATGATGAGTCCAACATCAGCTGAGACATGTCCATATCAAGTGGATCATAATTCCGCACCACTTCCAATCACTAGTAATGAACTACTATCAGAAGAGGATGATGTTCTCCAAATAGACGCAAATCAGAAAAGAAGGACCTGGATTACCAGTAATCCAACTGATCTGATTATCGGAGACCCATCTGATAGAGTCAAAACTAGACATCAGATTGGTGAAAGTGCCATGTATTATTGTTATCTGTCTATGAAGGAACCAACTGAAGTAGAGGAAGCTCTACAAGACGCAAGCTGGATTCTAGCCATGCAAGTAGAACTGGAACAGTTTGAGAGGAATCATGTTTGGAAACTGGTGGACAGACCAACTCATTAAGACGTGATTGGCACAAAGTGGGTATTCAAGAACAAGAGAGATGAGAATAATGTCATAACCAGGAATAAGGCAAGACTTGTTGCTAAGGGGTATTCACAATCAGAAGGAATTGATTATGATGAGACCTTTGCACCAATCGCTCACCTAGAAGCCATTCAGCTGTTTCTGGCATATGCTGCCCACAGAGGGTTCATTGTGTATTAGATGGATGTAAAGAGTGCATTCTTAAACGGGGTACTAGCAGAGGAAGTTTATGTTGAACATCCTCCAGGCTTTGAAAAAGGCAACCAAGTGTACCGTTTAAGAAAAGCTTTTTATGGCCTGAAACAAGCTCCTCGAGCTTGGTATGATACACTCTCTCAGTTCTTGATAGACGGCGGATTTACTAAAGGAATAGTGGACAGAACCTTATTCAGAATAGAAGATGGAGAAGATATTCTGATGGTTCAGATTTACGTGGACGACATCATCTTCGGATCTCCCAACAAGAAGTTATGTGAGAAGTTCAGAAAATTGATGCAAGGGAAGTTCGAGATGTCCATGATGGGTCAGATGAATTACTTTCTGGGTTTACAGGTCAAGCAGAGTACAGAAGGGATATTCATCTGTCAGGCGAAGTACACAAGGAATCTACTGGCCAAGTTTGGAGTTCAACACTGTAAGGAAGCCAGAATTCCCATGATGACCGGGTTCAAGATGGATCCAGATGAGGACGGTCAGAAAACTAATCAGAAAGAATATAGGGATCTCATTGGATCTCTACTATACCTGACTGCGAGCAGACCAGATATCACCTTTGCAGTAGGTGTATGTGCCAGATTTCAGGCAAATCCAATGCAAAGCCACCTAGAAGCAGCTAAGCGGATTCTTAAGTATCTGAAGGGGACAGTAAACCTTGGTTTATTTTACCCATCAGATGATAATCTAGAGCTTAGTGGGTATTCTGATTCTGATTACGGAGGTTGCAGAATCGACAGGAAGTCAACCTCAGGTACATGTCAGTTTCTGGGTAATAAACTGATCTCTTGGTTTTCGAAGAAGCAGACATCAGTTGCGACATCTACTACTGAAGCAGAATATATGGCTGCAGGAAGCTGTTGTTCCCAACTGCTCTGGCTAAGTCAGCAGCTGAGGGATTACAACATCGTAGCTAAGAACGTACCTATATTCTGTGACAGTAATAGTGTTATTGCAATCACTCAGAATCCTGTTCTACATACAAGATGCAAGCATGTGGATGTCAGACACCATTTTATCAGAGATCACGTTGAAAAGAAGAATATCAGAATGGAAAAGATCCATACTGACAAGCAGAAAGCTGATATTTTAACTAAGCCGCTAGCTGAGATCAGATTCAGAGAATTATGCAACGAGCTAGGGCTTCTGGATCTCGGAGAAAGTGCACCAGAAATGTCTAGTGGACTGGTCTCCAGAACCAGTTGGTTAAAAGACTAACCAGGTTAAGAGGAATCAGTTGAGTTAGGAATCTCAACTGATCAGACGATCAGACAAGGAGCCGATCAGATGATCAGACAAGGAGCCGATCAGATGATCAGACAAGGAGCCGATCTGAAGATCATACAAGGAGCCAACCAGTTCAAGATATATCAGATTAAGGGGGAACTGATCAAATTGGAAGGTCATACTTTATAAGTCGATTAAAGCTAAGGTCAACATTTAAGTCGTATAAGTTTAAAGCTACAAATCGCATAAGTCAGTAGAGGCAACACAACAATGAAATAATAAAACTTTTCATTGATAAGGACCCGGAGGTCAGATTTACATTACAAGCTACAAGTACAAGAAGACCCGGAAGTCAATACATAAACCATAAACCATAAACCATAAGCCTAACCCTAGGTATGGAAGGGGAGAGAGGTTTTAAAGATTTTAGAGCTTGATGCTCTCATTATCCCCCGACCCTAAAAGGGGCGTGAGAGGCCTTAAGGAAAATCCTGAGCCACCCTCAGAGCTTCGGAGTGAGGAGCGAGAGCGGCCTTGAAGGATTTCTGTGCTAGGAGCCCCTAGACCTAAAATCAATGGGCTCTCCAGCTGTTAAATGGGACACAAGTTCCAAAGGTTCGGTCAAAGGACCATACGGCCACTAGTGTCGCATGCAAATATTGAGTTTGATATACGAAGATAAGATATTGCCTGATCCAGACCGTATACCAAACCCATGTTTTGTTTCAGACTGAGTCTGTTGATGCTTATTCCGTCATCTCGATAGGCACACAAGGTGCATACGGTTAGGAGAAGTGCCTTCTCATTTGCCATAGCAGATCCGCCGCCTTGGTGGTAAAGAAGCTTTGCATTGATCGTATGTGTAATCTTTGATGACGATGAAAGCAGTGTTAAGGAACACACAGGGTTGATTTGAGAAGCTGAATTCATTGGAGAAGGGTTAAAGGTTTTTGCCGGATGTTTCACCGGAAATAAGGGATTCATCAGAAAACATGGAGTATAATCTGAAGAAGATGAATGGTTTATGTTGTGTTGATTGCCTAACACCCCAGGTCAATTTATAGAAGGAAATTAGGGGTATAAATGCAAATTTATTTTCTCAAAAGACCTTAAGAGAAATTTGCAACAACGCGTAAGGAACACGCAGCTAATGGTTGGATGAGTTGACGGTGTGAGTAATCACAGCGTATCTATGCCATTATAATGGAATGTCAAATCACGCCGATTTGGGAATCGAGATGACTTTTTGACTCCCCGAAGTAAATGTTTTGGCGGGAGTATGACTTAAGTGCATAGGAAATGCGGCCGTGAATAGAAGAAGACTGAAGGATGAAGTGGATCAGATAAGAGAAACGGATAAGTGGCTCAGATAAGTGGATCAGATAAGTAACGAAGTAGATCAAACAGGAATCTGATCAGATGAGTGGAATATTGTTGGGAAATGCTTAAGGATACCATCAGTAAGGTCAACAAGTACCATATCAGATCACAGTGGTAACTGGTTGATTACAATATCAATCAGTCAGATACGTTTCTTATTTATCCCTTTCTGAACATCTTATATGCATTATTTAAATAAAATTGGTTTTCACTCTGCCTTCTCTTTACTTTATGACGCATGCACTGCAAAACTTTTAATGCGGACATGGGAATGTGTATTTAATGCATTTTATTGCGAATTTTAGAATCCGAAATACGAGAAGACTACTTTTCTCAACCGTGCGATTAAAAAATTTTCGGCCGACTAATCTCAGCCATTGATTTCAAAACACGGACACTTGAGTACTTTGGAAAGTTGTGCAAAATGGTTTCCCTCGCATACTATAAATCCAAATCTTTCTCAGAAAACTTCTTTCCACTACTTCGTCTTCTCAAACTCTTAAAAGATCAAAACTTTCAAAATCTTTAGAAATTTACTTTCTAAAAATCAATTGATTCTATTTTCACGATTTCTCAATCCTACGAATCAATATCTGGTAATTTCTCGTTTAAGTACTGGATGATTTCAATTCACTCTGGTACCTAGGTTTACAAGTCGTGATGCTATGTTTCTGTAATTTATATTCGATCTATATGCTTACTTGCTTAATTCCTGCTTAGATTGCTGGTTTGACTGAGCTTATTGAAATAATTTACTCAAACTAACATCAATTTGCATATCATTCAGAAATGGCATATCTTGTTCCACGACAGGGCCAAGGGAAAAAGTTCTGCAACTTCACATCAATGAAGAAAGATATCATTGATGAGAAATATGTAGTATTTTCAATCACCTCAGATCCTGAATCGCTTGAAATTCCGGAGTGCTTGCGAGCGTGTGGGCTTGAACAATATTGCTCGAGACATCAGAACACTGTCCACACACATGAAGCCCTGGAGTTTCTATATAATCTACAGAAGGACTAGGACATTGATGCTGACCTGATTTCCTTCGTTGGTGGACTGGAAGTACGAGTGTTGAATGATGATATCCAGAGGATCTTCGGTCTCACTCGAGGAAGCATCAACCCAGAGACCTACACGACTGATGTAGGTGAGAAGGACTTTCTTGAAGCCGAGCTGTTGAGACCAGCAAACAAGGAGAATTCAACAAATGTCAAAGCCTCCTACCTGAAGAGGAAATATCGCCTTCTCCTTGAGATCGTTCAGAAGGTGATTATGTGCTCAACTTACAGTCTTGATGTTGTCACTTCCTATAAGATCAGTGACATGAAGGCAATCATCAAGAAAGCTTCCGATATGGATTGGTTGGGTATGGTCAAGGCACGATTGCGGAAAGACTCGGGGAAGTTCGAACTAACCCAGAGAAATGAAGTGTGCTTATCTTCCAAGTGCTCTTTTATACACAAAATCTCAATCATTCTATCAGACAAGCTGCCAAAGAATTATGAATGGAATGAGAATGGAGCGAAGATATATCAAGCAAAGCACAAGCCTATCTTGGGCAAGGATGAGCCCCTGCCTGGTCAAACTGATGAGGATCCTACTCCTTATGTGCCCAAATCCAAGGGAGAAAAGAAGGGAAATAAAAGGCAACTGCATCTTCAGAAGTGCAGGGAACGACCATTCCAGAGAAGAGGTTGAAGAGGAAGGAGCGGAAACGTCAGAAGAGAGTTACTTCTCCTCTGAAGACTGCTCCTAGTTCTGCTCTGCAAGTTCACAGAACGAAGGACCTGATTCAGGTGGAATCAGAAAAGGAGATAGCAGTCAGTTCTGAGCACACTGCCAGAGAAGTAAGGGACTAGCAGATGATCGAAGAAGAAGGAGAAAAAGTTATCAGAGGGACAGAAGTGGAGCACTCTGAGGAAGAATCACCATCTGATTCTCTGCCTCTCACCAAGATCTTCCAGAAAGCAAGATCGCCTACGCCCACTTCCAAATCGCCATCACCCTCTCCTAAAAAATCATCACCACCACCCTCCCCTCACAAAACTTTCTCACCCTCACCCTCACCAATCGATCACCCAGATCTCCCACTCCCAACCAATGAACCCGTTTCAGAAACCGAACCCCTCAACAAGCTGAAAACAAAACTGAACCACATATATCCCTATCTCACTCCCAAGCGAGTGTCCATCTCTCATAATCCCTTCAATACCAGAACCGTGCTTGCTTCACCTATTTCAGAAAGCCCGATTATAAGGATAATGAAGCAACAGATCAAGGAGTATCTGCTAGACCACGTACTTACTGAATTGATCAACATCCCGCATCCAACATCGATAGAAGAGATTGTGTTCGGATGGATATCGAATCGAAAAAGCATCGAGGAATTTCGATTCTCATGACAACTCGATCTCGATTTCTTTTGTAGACTTGGAGATGAAGTGCTTGAACAATGCCGATTGAAAGAAAGCGCTGTTGAATTGGCCTCAAGATGATATCGGATGGTTGATTCATGAAAGGTTCGAATTGCCGATAATGCGAGGAAACTGCTCAACCTCCTACAGATCATGAGGGAGTCAGCGATGAACCAAGCATGGGTGCTCGCAGATGAGACCCGACTTGGGAAGGCTTCAACATCCCACTGCATCGCTATCTTTGAGCTCGATACCCTAGATCTTTATCTTGAGAAGATTCGGGGATGGGATCAAGGTCGCTATTGAAGACAAATTCACAGCTCTCCAAAGCAGATCCGATGAAGCGGTTTGAAGAAGAGCAAGAAAAACTGGTTGACAGAGAAAGAAGTCACACGGTTGGGATGCATAATGCCATCCTTTACAAGTAATGCAACTAGTAAATCCTCTTTGCCGAGAATCTCAATCTCGATCGATAAACTCAAAGTTCAAACAGATATGCTCAATGAGACCGCAAAAAGCTTCGAAAATGTCCGCATCCTTGAGAAAAACTCGACAACCACATGAATATGGGTTGGAAACACTTTGCGTACTTCTACGAATCTAGCAAGATAGGACATCGAATTTGCTCTTAGACGCTTTTTAACTCCTCAAGCATATACGCCACCGCCGGATCACTCTTTTTTTTGTTGTTGAGAACTCGTTTCGAGGAGATCACACGGCGGTTTATTGTTCTCGAATCGCAGTCGCCCAACCTCTTTGATGAAACCAAAAGGGGAAAGGACAAGGGAAGAAAGAAAAACACACACAGTTGGTAACAATTGCATCTTTTCCAGAAACCACTGTATCTGACTTGCCAGACACTCAATCTAAATCGATCTCGTTCTTTGAAGTGAAAGAAAACGTAGAGCAATATAACAAAGAGATCAATGAAAGGTAAGATTGCTCTTTTCGGAGGTTATTGCTAGAGTCGATTAAGATTGAAGACTTCTCTTCGCTCGTCTGAAAAAAAGAATGGAAATCGATGATCAAAGCAAGAGCCTTGAACTCGCAAGAGATTAGCCGAAGAAGACAAACGAGATGAACCTGAGCAAACTCTGAGGAGAAAAGAAAGGCAAAGGCAAGATGGTGAAAGCTACTGCTGAAGTTCAGAGTCAAGGCCAATTATTCTCTACCAAAAGCGAGATGTCTCCTGAACAAATTCAAGAGCAAACCAGACAGAGAATAAGAGAGGGCTGCAATCAAGAAGCGGGTTAGCAGAGGCTAAGGACTAAACATCGTGATACATCCGGTCAAGAGAAAGAATGAAGCAATGAAGCAGAGGAGATTGCTTGGGAAAAGAATGCCTTCCCGCAGACCAAAAAGACATCCTCTCGCGTGCTGGCTAGATTTGCTTCCTGAATGGGATCAGATCAGAGCAGAATGGTTGTGTGATGTGTACATCCTGGAGATGATTCCGATTCATCAAGACCAAACAGAAAATGATGATGAATTTCGAACTGGTTAGAAACGAAGTATCCAGACTTCTACCAGACGGTGATGAAGGAAGGGAAGATCATGTCATTTGAAACTCAAGCTCCTCCTTTTGAACAACTCCTTCCACCTTTAAGTCCGCACAACAAGCTAGATGATCTTTGTCAAATTCAAGAATGCCTACTATGGATTTGCTGACAAAGGAGGGATCCATAGAAAAGAAGATCTGGACAAGCTGATGCTAAGGATGTACAAGATGTTTGGCATCCCCAAAGAACTTCAAATGTTCAAGTACACCTGAGGAAGACAACTTGGAATCAGATGATAGGTACGTTTTTCATGTATTCTGTAATGCACACACCTATCTGAATGAAATATTCTATCTCTCTGATTCTAAGACAACATCTCATTGTCTTCTGAAGTATGTACTGTTTTACATTATTTGCATTTCTCTTCGTGGTATCTGTTTTTCTGATTAAGTGTTTTGGTTCCATCAAAAAGGGGGAAATTGTTGGGAAATTTGTATTTAGTTTTGATGGAAGTTCCAAAACAAAGTTGTAATAGACCAAATCGGACACATTAGTTGACTAATGACTTAGAATCGATTAAGATGACCAAATTGAAATGTATAGATAGCTGATGTAAAAGATAGGTCACATATTGAGGGGGAACTCAATATGTATAGGTCAGGTCAAATTATCAGATGACCAGATAAGGTCAGATGATAAGAAGACTAAGACAAGTCAGAAGACAAGAAGAAGTCAGATGATCAGGTGAAGACAGAAGACACTAAGACTCAAATGAACCTGAAGACTTAGATAAACCTGAAGACTCTGATAAACCTGAAGACTCAGTAACAAACCTGAAGACTCAGTATTACTGAAGACACTGAGGCTCAGAGTCACCTAAAGATCAGAAGACTACCAGAAGACCTACATCAGCCGAGTTTGCAAATTGTGTTAAGACAATTTGCATCAGAAGACTCCACAAGATAGACTGATCAGTTATTTGATCAAGTCAGCTCACACCTGGCATCAACCAAAATGGTACACCAGACAAGACGAATATTCTACAAAAGGAATATCAATCGTCAAATGGACAAATACTGAAGTGCCGCCTCGCGAAGCCAAAGAGAAAGTGACACGTGCACAAAAAGAGCTGACAATGAGGGATTCGACGCTGCGGACATATACGACACTAATCATGCCTACGGCCAAGCCGATATTCGGAGCACGTCACAATCATATCCTACAACCTACATAATATAACCCGAAATTCAAATTGCTCTCCAACGGCTCTTTGATTTCATGGTCTATAAAATGGGATTGCTCGTCAAGTGAAGAAAGAGGACAATCGTGCAAAGCGGAACAACAATATTAACGCAAACTATCAAGAAGCAAAAGCTAGCAGAATTTTCGGTCGAAGAACACCAATTTTGAAGTGTATTCCTAAGTGTTCTTCCCATTGTTCTTAGCATAGAAATCTCATCCTCTAGCATTTAGCTTCATAAACACTAGGATAGATTTCCAGTTGGAACCACAACAAATCTTTACCCAAACTCAAAGTTAGGTTAAGTTTGTTCTGCGAAGATTTCGGATCAGGGATTCTAGTTTCTGATTTCTGGGATCGGTTGAGTGTGAACTCGATAAACATCTGTTGGGTGTTGGACTAACACATTAAACTAAGTCCAGTCAGTTAGGTTGGTTAAGTTGGTGCCCCTTGTGTTAAGGGAAGAGTGGACGTAGGACGGGTTTCGTCTGAACCACTATAAAATCTTGTGTGCATTTACTTGCTCTTTATTGCTTTACACTATTAAACACAACTGAGCTTAAAATTGCATACATATTCTAAGTTAACATCATGCGCACCAAGCAATCGATCCGATCGATTGACACCTTAGTCAGCCGATTGAAAACTAACTTGAGAATCTGATTTGATAAAACTGGTTTTTCACACGGGTATTTACAAGCTTCCGCACTATCAGTTAAATTGACAGATATCAAACCGATCCGCCTCGAGTACTCGAGAAGATTGAACATCACCCAAACCGATTCACTTGCACTCGATCGATCAAACCGCAATCACACCGATCAAGACGAAAAGTTTTCAGAAGTCTATTCACCCCTCCCCTCTAGACTTCTGCCCTCACGAAACCCGTTCGGGACCTACATGAATAGACAAATTTCTCATCAATGATGTCCTTTTTCATTGATGCGAAATTCCATATCTTTTTGCCTTGTCCTGTACGGGCAATGAGTTGTGCCATTTCAGTAAAAAACAAGCAATTTTAGGGATGAGTTTGAGTAAATTATTTCAATAAACATAGTCAAACAAACAACCATAATCCACTAATCGAGTATATCAAGCACAGACTCATATTAATACAAGTATGAGTTTAGAACAAGTCAAGAACAATACTATATCGCAACAAGATCTATTTCCAAAATTTTAGTAACACAGTTTGTAAGCATAAACAATCAATTTGACAAACAGTGAAACCAAAAGAATATTTAACAAAAGCACATTCAGAAATTTACCAAATATTGATTCAAAGATTTGAGAGTTTGAAAGATGAATCGATCAGAAGAATTTATCTCTCAAGAATTTGGTATTTTAGAAGTGTAAATGTTTTCTAGAAACTGAGTTAGGGTTATATATATTGCGAGGGAAAACATTTTGCACAATTCCCCATAAATACTCAAGTATACGTGTTTTGAAATCAACGGCTGAGATTAGGCGGTGGTAAAGTATTTCAATCGTGCAGTTGAGAAAATGTACCCGCTTGTATTTTGGACGCGAAAAAGTGCAATAAATTCCATTAAATACATATTCCCCACGTTCGCATTTAATGCTTTGCAGGGCATGTGTCATAAAGTAAAGCAAACAGTAATTATAATATTTAAAAAGATAAACTCAGACAGTATAAATCAGATAAGGCAAAGCAGATAATGTAAATTAGAAAACGTATCGGACTGATTGATATCGTAATCAGTCAGTTACCACTCTATCTAATCTGACTTTTTTTATTTTTTTGTCGATCTTACTGTGTAGCCTAAACCTTAGCAAATTTTCTCAACAATGTTTAATCCCTCAGATCAGGTTCCTTCTGATCTAAAAACCCTTAGTCAGTTGAGGTTCCCACTTCAACTGATATTCTTTTCTGATCAGTACTCAACTAATCCAATATGATCAGTTGAAGTTTCCTTCTTCAACTGACCTTCTTACCTGGTCAGGCACGTAACCAACTTGTATTGGAGATTTAACCACCAAAGTATTCTGGTAAAGTGATGTCTGATGTCCACATGCTTGCATCTTGTATGCAGAACTGGGTTCTGTGTGATTGCAATCACACTATTATGTCACAGAAGATGGACACAGTCGTAGCTATAATGTTATAATCCCCTCATCTGCTGACAAAGCCAGAGTAGTTGGGAGCAACAGCTTCCTGCGGCCATATATTCTGCTTCAGTAGTAGATGTGGCAACAGATGTCTGTTTCTTTGAAAACCAAGATACCAGTTTATGTTGGTCCCGGGGGTAAACGAGTTTCACACATGTATGGGGGGGAATACACGTGTATAGTGATTTTTAAACTTTTCATAAAATACTATAATCAGAGAGTCAGATTGTCCTGAGATTTAGTCATGAGAAGCACAAAGTGCCCTGAGTCAGAGTCTACTGAGACAATAACACTGAGCGGCTTTCAGAGACTTCAGATTAGCTCAACTGATTCTGAGTTTCTACAACAGAGTCTGAATAAGCTTGGAGTAGATAATAATCTTACTGACTACTTAGAAGAGTTTGACCAGTTTGACAACAATCTATACTAGCTTATCTAGAGTGCGGAATGTGCAGGCCTTAAGTTTATACTCGTTTTACTTTGCTGAAAATCCTTTTCTCAGTGAAAACAGTGGTTAAGGTTGTGATCAAGTTAATGCAACTTCAGTGGATTGATTCCAACTGATTATAAAAACTGTTGGGAAATTTGTATTTAAGTTTTGATGGAAGTTCCAAAACAGGTTGTAATAGGACCAGTCAGACCTGTTAGCTGACTGATGACTTAGAATCAGATTAAGATGACCAGCTGAAATGTATAGATAGCTGATGTAAAAGATAGGTCACATATTGAGGGGGAACTCAATATGTATAGGTCAGGTCGAAGTATCAGATGACCCAGATAAGGTCAGATGATCAGAAGGCTAAGAACGAATCAGAAGACAAGAAGTCAGAAGATCAGGTGAAGACAGAAGACACTGAAGACTCAGATGAACCTGAAGACTCAGATGAACCTGAAGACTCAGATGAACCTGAAGACTCAGATGAACCTGAAGACTCAGATGAACCTGAAGACTCAGATAAACCTGAAGACTCAGTAACAAACCTGAAGACCTATATCAGCCGAGTCTGCATATTGAGCTAAGACAATCTGCATCAGAAGACTCAACAAGGTAGACTGATCAGTTATCTGATCAAATCAGCTCACACCTGGCATCAACCAAAATGGTACACCAGACAAGACGAATCTTCTACAAAAGGAATATCAATCGTCTAACGGACAAATTACTGAAGTGCCGCCTCGCGAAGCCAAGGAGAAAGCGACACGTGCACAAAAAGAGCTGACAATACGGGATTCGACGCTGCGGACATAAACGATGCTAATCATACCTATGGCCACACCGATATTCGGAGCACGTCACAATCATATCTTACAGCCTACCTAATATAGCCCGAAATTCAAATTGCTCTCCAACGGCTCTTTGATTTTGAGGTCTATAAAATGGGATCGATCTTCAAAATTGAAAAAGACACGAAAAAGGACAACACTAAGAACGAACACGGAGACACCGCAAAAGAAGCAAAAACTACAGCAAAATCTCCGCTCGAAGAACACCATATTTGAAGATTATTCTTAGAGTGTTCATCCCATAGTTCTTAGCAAGAAATCCTATCCTTTAGCATTTAGCTACATAAACACAAGGATAGATTTCCAGTTGGAACCACAACAAACCTTTACCCAAACTCAAAGTTAGGTTAAGTTTGTTACCGCAAGATTTCAGACTAGGGATTCTAGTTTCTGATTTCTGGTTTAGTTGAGTGTGAACTCAATAAACATCTGTTGGGTGTTGGACTAACACATAAAACTAAGTCCAGTTGGTTAAGTTGGTTAAGTTGGTTAAGTTGGTTAAGTTGGTGCCCCTGTGTTAAGGGAAGAGTGGACGTAAGACGGGTTTCGTCTGAACCACTATAAAATCTTGTGTGCATTTACTTGCTTTCTTTATTGCTTTACATTATTCACACAACTGAGTTTAAAACTGCATACATATTCTAAGTTAAGATCAGTCTTCACCAAGCAACTGATCTGATCAGGTTGACACCTTAGTCAGCTTATTGAAAACTGACTTAAGAATCTGATTTGATAAAACTGGTTTTTCACACGGGTATTTACAAGCTTCCGCACTATCAGTTAAATTGACAGATATCAAACTGATCTGCCCTCAGGTACTCAGTAAGATTGAACATCAGTCCAAACTGATTCACTTGCACTCTGATCAGGCAAACTGCAATCACACCTGATCTGCACGAAAAGTTTTCAGAAGTCTATTCACCCCTCCCCTCTAGACTTCTGCCCTCACGAAACCCGTTCGGGACCTACATGAATAGACAAATTTCTCATCAATGATGTCCTTTTTCATTGATGCGAAATTCCATATCTTTTTGCCTTGTCCTGTACGGGCAATGAGTTGTGCCATTTCTGTAAAAAACAAGCAATTTTAGGGATGAGTTTGAGTAAATTATTTCAATAAACATAGTCAAACAAACAACCATAATCCACTAATCGAGTATATCAAGCACAGACTCATATTAATACAAGTATGAGTTTAGAACAAGTCAAGAACAATACTATATCGCAACAAGATCTATTTCCAAAATTTTAGTAACACAGTTTGTAAGCATAAACAATCAATTTGACAAACAGTGAAACCAAAAGAATATTTAACAAAAGCACATTCAGAAATTTACCAAATATTGATTCAAAGATTTGAGAGTTTGAAAGATGAATCGATCAGAAGAATTTATCTCTCAAGAATTTGGTATTTTAGAAGTGTAAATGTTTTCTAGAAACTGAGTTAGGGTTATATATATTGCGAGGGAAAACATTTTGCACAATTCCCCATAAATACTCAAGTATACGTGTTTTGAAATCAACGGCTGAGATTAGGCGGTGGTAAAGTATTTCAATCGTGCAGTTGAGAAAATGTACCCGCTTGTATTTTGGACGCGAAAAAGTGCAATAAATTCCATTAAATACATATTCCCCACGTTCGCATTTAATGCTTTGCAGGGCATGTGTCATAAAGTAAAGCAAACAGTAATTATAATATTTAAAAAGATAAACTCAGACAGTATAAATCAGATAAGGCAAAGCAGATAATGTAAATTAGAAAACGTATCGGACTGATTGATATCGTAATCAGTCAGTTACCACTCTATCTAATCTGACTTTTTTTATTTTTTTGTCGATCTTACTGTGTAGCCTAAACCTTAGCAAATTTTCTCAACAATGTTTAATCCCTCAGATCAGGTTCCTTCTGATCTAAAAACCCTTAGTCAGTTGAGGTTCCCACTTCAACTGATATTCTTTTCTGATCAGTACCCAACTAATCCAATATGATCAGTTGAAGTTTCCTTCTTCAACTGACCTTCTTACCTGGTCAGGCACGTAACCAACTTGTATTGGAGATTTAACCACCAAAGTATTCTGGTAAAGTGATGTCTGATGTCCACATGCTTGCATCTTGTATGCAGAACTGGGTTCTGTGTGATTGCAATCACACTATTATGTCACAGAAGATGGACACAGTCGTAGCTATAATGTTATAATCCCTCATCTGCTGACAAAGCCAGAGTAGTTGGGAGCAACAGCTTCCTGCGGCCATATATTCTGCTTCAGTAGTAGATGTGGCAACAGATGTCTGTTTCTTTGAAAACCAAGATACCAGTTTATGTTGGTCCCGGGGGTAAACGAGTTTCACACATGTATGGGGGGGAATACACGTGTATAGTGATTTTTAAACTTTTCATAAAATACTATAATCAGAGAGTCAGATTGTCCTGAGATTTAGTCATGAGAAGCACAAAGTGCCCTGAGTCAGAGTCTACTGAGACAATAACACTGAGCGGCTTTCAGAGACTTCAGATTAGCTCAACTGATTCTGAGTTTCTACAACAGAGTCTGAATAAGCTTGGAGTAGATAATAATCTTACTGACTACTTAGAAGAGTTTGACCAGTTTGACAACAATCTATACTAGCTTATCTAGAGTGCGGAATGTGCAGGCCTTAAGTTTATACTCGTTTTACTTTGCTGAAAATCCTTTTCTCAGTGAAAACAGTGGTTAAGGTTGTGATCAAGTTAATGCAACTTCAGTGGATTGATTCCAACTGATTATAAAAACTGTTGGGAAATTTGTATTTAAGTTTTGATGGAAGTTCCAAAACAGGTTGTAATAGGACCAGTCAGACCTGTTAGCTGACTGATGACTTAGAATCAGATTAAGATGACCAGCTGAAATGTATAGATAGCTGATGTAAAAGATAGGTCACATATTGAGGGGGGACTCAATATGTATAGGTCAGGTCGAAGTATCAGATGACCCAGATAAGGTCAGATGATCAGAAGGCTAAGAACAAATCAGAAGAAAAGAAGTCAGAAGATCAGGTGAAGACAGAAGACACTGAAGACTCAGATGACACTAAAGACTCAGATGAACCTGAAGACTCAGATGAACCTGAAGACTTAGATGAACCTGAAGACTCAGATGAACCTGAAGACTCAGATAAACCTGAAGACTTAGTAACAAACCTGAAGACCTATATCAGCCGAGTCTGCATATTGAGCTAAGACAATCTGCATCAGAAGACTCAACAAGGTAGACTGATCAGTTATCTGATCAAATCAGCTCACACCTGGCATCCACTAAAATGGTACACCAGACAAGACGAATCTTCTACAAAAGGAATATCAATCGTCTAACGGACAAATTACTGAAGTGCCGCCTCGCGAAGCCAAGGAGAAAGCGACACGTGCACAAAAAGAGCTGACAATACGGGATTCGACGCTGAAGACATAAACGATGCTAATCATACCTATGGCCACACCGATATTCGGAGCACGTCACAATCATATCTTACAGCCTACCTAATATAGCCCGAAATTCAAATTGCTCTCCAACGGCTCTTTGATTTTGAGGTCTATAAAATGGGATCGATCTTCAAAATTGAAAAAGACACGAAAAAGGACAACACTAAGAACGAACACGGAGACACCGCAAAAGAAGCAAAAACTACAGCAAAATCTCCGCTCGAAGAACACCATATTTGAAGATTATTCTTAGAGTGTTCATCCCATAGTTCTTAGCAAGAAATCCTATCCTTTAGCATTTAGCTACATAAACACAAGGATAGATTTCCAGTTGGAACCACAACAAACCTTTACCCAAACTCAAAGTTAGGTTAAGTTTGTTACCGCAAGATTTCAGACTAGGGATTCTAGTTTCTGATTTCTGGTTTAGTTGAGTGTGAACTCAATAAACATCTGTTGGGTGTTGGACTAACACATAAAACTAAGTCCAGTTGGTTAAGTTGGTTAAGTTGGTTAAGTTGGTTAAGTTGGTGCCCCTGTGTTAAGGGAAGAGTGGACGTAAGACTAAGGGTTTAAATCGAACCACTATAAAATCTTGTGTGCATTTACTTGCTTTCTTTATTGCTTTACATTATTCACACAACTGAGTTTAAAACTGCATACATATTCTAAGTTAAGATCAGTCTTCACCAAGCAACTGATCTGATCAGGTTGACACCTTAGTCACTTTATTGAAAACTGACTTAAGAATCGATTTGATAAAACTGGTTTTTCACACGGGTATTTACAAGCTTCCGCACTCTCGTTAAAACCGATAGATAAAAAGCGATCGCCTCGGGCACTCAAGAAGATTGAACATCGATCCAAACCCGACTCACCAAAGACTGATCAAGCAATCTGCAAATCACACCTGATCCGCACGAAAAGTTTTCAGAAGTTTATTCACCCCTCCCCTCTAGACTTCTGCCCTCACAAAACCCGTTCGAGACCTACAAGTGGTATCAGAGCAGTGGTTCTACAGACCACTGGCTTTGAGTATCATCGATTCTTGAGGAAGAATCTTTGTGGTCATGTGAACAGATCTTGAAAAACCGTTTTCAAAACTCATTCGTTTTCAAAATCACTCAACATGGATAATACCTCTGGTATGTATCATGATTTTCCTAAGTTTTCAATTGATGAGTATGCAGATTGGACTATATACATGTGCAATCATTTGGGATCGATAAGCGGCAGAATGATGGAAGTCATTGAACGAGGACCCATCATCATATATCACGACAACCCAGCGGTTGGAGGAGATCCAAATCATGCACCTGGAAGTCTTGTCCGAAAAAGTCCAGCCCTGATGGATGCAGAAGAAAGAAAGCTGTATACTCTAGATACAATCGCCAGGCATATAATCATGAAGACGATGGATAAAGTCACCAAAGAGAAGATAAAGTATCTCAAAACAGCGAAACAAATGTGGGATACTCTTACTGAGATATACGAAGGAAATGATCAGATCAAAGACAACCGACTACAAGCTGAATTGGTGAATTTTGAAAAGCTCAAAATGTTGCCCAACGAGACCATCAACGAGCTCGATGGGAGGATCACCATGTCAGTAAACAAGCTGCGAGAACTTGGAAGAGAGATGTCAAACAAAGTGATCAATTACAAGATACTGAGATCTCTCACCAAGAAATGGGACATGAAAGTCACGGTAATCAAGGATTGCTAAGACATTTCCAAGATGAAGCTAAGTAGCTTGTTCCTAAGCCTAAAAGCCCATGAGTTCGATTTAATCGAAAGAGGGCAAGCAGATGAAGACGAGACGCCTACTGAAGCCTCAACCTCCACATCTAAATCAGTTGCATTCAAAGCAACCAAGAGTGCATCAAAGGCCAATCAACCTTTTGAAACATCATAAGCCAAGGCAAACAGACGCTTCCGCTACCAGAAACTTGAAAGATCGAATATTCAACTTAGTAAGTATCGCAGATTCTACAAGGACTATCAAGACAACAGAAGGAACAGGAGGCCAACTGACAGATCACTAGAAAGGAATATATCTGATGACCGAAGGGATCACAGAGATGATAAAAGAGATGATCGGTCGACGAGAGAAGAGATAACAGATCCGAATGTAAGGTCCAGACTACAATCGAAAGGAAAGTCACCTGACAGATCCTACAGATGAAGTGTCGCGACCCGGCGAGGGAAGTTCCGCGGATCGAACCAGTCACTACAGCCCGACGCCCAAACCTCGACTCCCCAGAGAGAAAGAGAAGAGAAGCGGAACAAAAGAGAGCTACGCTTCAAAGATGTAAAGCCATGGTTGTCGACCAACAGAATTGATGATTCCTATCCGCCTTCCGAGGATTCTCGCTACTCATCCAGAGAAGACTTACGTCGATAAGCGAGGCTTGTTGATTTCCTCGAACATGAAGATCGATATTCTCTTCAGATGATTTATGAAATCACTTTGATGGCCGGGAGAAGACCAATCTGAGGTAACCTCCAAACCTTACCTTTTTCAATTTCCACACCAGCTATTATTAGCACACCTGCTGGAGAGATTGACTTGCAGCTCTACTCTGAGCAATTGCTTGATGATCTCTCTGATGAGTAGTCACTTATACAATAGTGGAAGCTGAAAATGACAAGCTAAGGATCATAAATAATCATTGTTAAAGAAAACTTATTTGTCGAAGAAAAGCGGTGAACCGAAATCACCAAACCGCCGTAAAGGTAATCGAGAACTTAACGTTGAAGGGAATTGGGTATGCGATCCCTTCTACATCCTCAAAAGCCCCGCTTGGTTCACTTCAGAAGGGTGTAATCAAACGAGTCTCTGACAAAGATACATAAAAAGCTAAACATGTATCTGATAAGGGAAAGAGACTTGTTGAGCAAGTAAGGCAAGTGCCTAATCAGAAAGGGAACAGAAATACACCAGACAAGACGAATCTTCTACAAAAGGAATATCAATTATCTAACGGACAAATTACTGAAGTGCCGCCTCGCGAAGCCAAGGAGAAAGCGACACGTGCACAAAAAGAGCTGACAATACGGGATTCGACGCTGCGAACATAAACGGTGCTAATCATGCCTACGGCCACGCCGATATTCGGTGCACGTCACAATCATATCCTACAGCCTACCTAATATAGCCCGAAATTCAAATTGCTCTCCAACGGCTCTTTGATTTCGAGGTCTATAAAATGGGATCGATCTTCAAAATTGAAAAAGACACGAAAAAGGATAAGACTAAGAACGAACACGGAGACACCGCAAAAGAAGCAAAAACTACAACAAAATCTCCGCTCGAAGAACACCATATTTGAAGATTATTCTTAGAGTGTTCATCCCATAGTTCTTAGCAAGAAATCCTATCCACTAGCATTTGGCTACATAAACACAAGGATAGATTTCCAGTTGGAACCACAACAAACCTTTACCCAAACTCAAAGTTAGGTTAAGTTTGTTACCGCAAGATTTCAGACTAGGGATTCTAGTTTCTGATTTCTGGTTCGGTTGAGTGTGAACTCAATAAACTTCTGTTGGGTGTTGGACTAACACATAAAACTAAGTCCAGTTGGTTAAGTTGGTTAAGTTAGTGCCCCTGTGTTAAGGGAAGAGTGGACGTAAGACGGGTTTCGTCTGAACCACTATAAAATCTTGTGTGCATTTACTTGCTTTCTTTATTGCTTTACACTATTCACACAACTGAGTTTAAAACTGCATACATATTCTAAGGTAAGCTCAGTCTGCACCAAACAACTGATCTGATCAGGTTGACACCTTAGTTAGCTGATTGAAAACTGACTTAAGAATCTGATTTGATAAAACTGTTTTTTCACACGGGTATTTACAAGCTTCCGCACTCTCAATTAAACTGACAGATATCAAACTGATCTGCCCTCAGGCACTCAGTAAGATTGAACATCAGTCCAAACTGACTCACCAGCACTCTGATCAGGCAATCTGCAAATCACACCTGATCCGCACAAAAAGTTTTCAGAAGTCTATTCACCCCTCCCCTCTAGACTTCTGCCCTCACAAAACCAGTTCGGGACCTACAAAAACTGAGTATGCTTTCAGTGAAAATATGCAGCAAGATAGAATGCAAAACAGAAAGCAAACAACACAGCAATTATAGTGGTTCAGAGACTCAAGCTCCTACGTCCACTCTCTCTGATCCTCAAAGAAATTCCATAACTCACTACTTCTACTACCTTAAGCTTTCAGACTGAACTCAGCAGCTTACTAACTTTCTACCACGAGTTTTTAGGATGAACTACTATAGCTTACTAACTCAACACACACAAGCTTTCAGACTGAACACAAGCAGCTTACTAACTTCTTCTCTAGAGCTTTTCAAACTGAACACAACAGTTTACTTCACTCTTTACAACTCTCACTTCTCCAATAGCTACACACTTAAACTACCTAATCAAAGGGTTTGGGTTTTGGTTGGTTTCCAACAAGATGAGATATCATTTTACAATTAAAAACAAGTAAAATACTAGGATATCTCTAACTAAACTTTGGATATATCTTAAATCTAGGCTTAGCAAATGAGCTCTCTTCTAAGATGAAACACTTGAGAAATTCTAAGGGTTTCGAGTGCTTCACAATGTATGCTTTGAATACGAATGAGCTCTGGAGTTGCTTTGATTTCCCGTAACCTTGGTTGTGAACAAGGCCTTGGTATTTATAGACAACTAACTAAGAGTCTACTCTTGAAAAACTATCCGTTGGAGAGACAGCTTCAAGGGTTTCCTCTTTTGGTTATTGATGAACGGTTATTTCTAAGGTTTGAACACACCCTTGCATGTATTAGGAAATGTCCAGCCACGCAGCCAATCACAAATTTCTGTGAACTGGAAGATATCAGTGCTGACGTTATTCAGGGATATGTCGCTTTCAGTGTCAATAAGGCGTTGTTGTCATCTCCTCATTGGTTGAAATCTTCCTTTGAACAGAGACAAACAAAACGACTCTTTTAGCCAACCACACTGAACTGATAATTTCCTTAGTGTCCACGAACTTATAACATTCCCTTTGTTTGTACTAAGAATGAACAGAACACTATTGAACTGGAAGTGACTTGTTCAGGGTCTTTTGATTCAGTACAAAACAACCTTAAGGATCTTCTGGTCTTCAGGATCTTCTGTCTTCAAGATCTTTACTCTTCAGGCTCTACTGGTCTTCAGGAGTCTTCTGAGTTCTTCAGACAAAATCTAATAAACCTAACCTGAACTATATCTGCTGACTATACATAGTGCAGATAATCCTAAACCTTGATATCTACTGAAACCTGATCCTAAACTACCAAGATGTCCTGATACATGTCATACTCAGGGGTTTTGGGATCTAATCAAAATATTTATTAAATTCATCTCCCAACAATTTCCCCCTTTTTGATGATGCCAAAACCATCTTGTTACAAGCTTGCAATTACAACAGAAAATAAACCTATCAGTTAATCAGGTTTCAATTCCTATAGCAAGTAAGAACAAGTAAATTAGCAAACATCAAATAATCAGTAAGATAATGAGAAATTATATTTTTGATCAACAAAAATTAGTAGAGTTTTTCATTAAGGTACAAAACCATGAGTACAAGTTACAAAGGTTTATCTTTACTCTACTGAAACAGAACAACATCATTCATCATCAGATTCAATCTCATCTGCTTGTGGCTCCAGGTTGAACATACCATAGTATCTTTTCTTCAGTTCTTCCTTCTTCTGGATTGTCTGAGCATCATTCCCTGTCAGCTCCAGATATTCAGCCTGATTCACAAAGTCTGCATGAATGAAGTCATAGTTGATCATCCCGTTCTTGAGTTTTGGTGGAGGGTACTTGATTTGACCAGGAGCCTTCAACTCATAACCCAGAGAATCAAATATGTTGAACCATTTTTGGTATATATCAGTGAAGTTCTGCAGAATGTCAGCAATGAATGCATCATCTCTATCAGTATTGGGTTGAGACCAAGTCTGGAAAATGCCATTGTTGAAGACAAACTCCCTCTTGGCTATTTCCCATCTGTCATTCAGTTCAATAGGCATCCACTTGTCTACATGAGGCCACATCCTCTTCCTCTGCTTGATACCCCTCCTCCTGAGAACCATTCTTTGAAAGCCTCCAAGCTTTCTCTTAGCTTCTTCTCTCTCTTTTCTGGTTATCTCAGATCCTGACACTGAGACAGCAGCTTTCTTTTTCTTCTCAGCTTCAATAACCTTAACTTAATAATGTTAATCCCAGCTAAGTCTTTTGGAAGAGACATCATACTCTCCAAAACCTTCCTTGAAGAGATCATCAGTTTCATAATCATCTTTCTGAATAGTTGTCTCCTGAGTTTCTTCTTCTTCTTCAAACTCACCAACTAATCTCCTCTGAGTAGGCTTTCGACTGACTGGTTTAGCACTTGCTTTTCTCTTATGAGGCTTTTCTACAAATGCAATAGATTGTTCAGGCTTCTTCTGAGGCATTAGGATTCCATGAGCCTCTCCTTGCTTACTGGATTCCTGTTTCCTCTGCCTTTTTTGCTCGTTGTTCTATGACTTCCATTGCAGCTTCAGGATGGATTAGTACCTCAGGTTCTTTTCTCTTTCCACCACGTATCACCTCAGTGGGGAATTGTTCGATCTGTTTCTCCAAGGGTGGCAAAGCTGCAAGCTTGTCATAGCTTTCCCCCCTTTTTAGCATCATAATTGACAATCAATTGGGAGAGGGTTCTGTCCATGTGCATCTGCTCCCTGCCAATCGATCGAACCTCAGCCGTCACCTGAAAGTGTTCATCCTGAATGCGTTGCAACACGTTTAAGCCAGTGCTGGTGTCTTCAGCAAGACCACCAAACGTTGCTTTCATCTTCTCCATCAGTGAGGTGCTTAAATCCTCAATAAAAAATTTATCAATTCCTCAGTCTTGGATTTCAGCAAATCCTCAAGCACTTTTGATCTCAACTCAAACTATTTCTCCATTTCTTCCTTCATCTCCTTAGCCACATCACTCATCTTTGCATTAAAATCAGTAAATTTGCTATCAAAAGTTGTAGATAGTAGATTTACCTGATCATTGGTCACCATAGATGTGCTAAGGGTAGTGATGACTTCGCCCTGAGAAGTTTGTGCCTCAGCATATTTTGACACTTCCCCAACCAGAGGTTCAAGCTTCGCAATCTGATCAATGATAGGCTCGAACTTAGTTAACTTCTCAATCAATGGAGTGAGATCAACTGAAGGTTGTGGAGGAACTGGAGTCTCTTCTTCAGTTTCTGTCTGTAGCCCAATCTCCACAAATTCAGTTAGAGTGACTGCAGTCTCCTGAGGGGTTTCTCCATATGTAATAAGTGGAAGTGTTGGAGCTTCCTGAGCCTGTTCCCCCTGGGCAGTTGCTCCTGCCTCAGTACCTTTCTGACTCCCTTCTAGAATATCTTTGTCAGTTTTGTCCTGAGGTGGACCTTGATCATCTTTGCCCTGATCCTCAACTTCACCCTCAGGTTGAGCAACACTCTTCCTTTCAACAACTTTTCTTTTGACTAATTCATCAAATTCAGTATGCTTTATCCTAAGCCTCCGCTTACCAAGTTTGGAAAAAGCATCAAGCTCAGCCACTTCCTCTGCCCAGAACTCTTCTCCTCTAAAGTTCCCTATCTTAAGCATCATGGCAAAGAAATGATTCACAATGAGCATGGCCGTTTTCAACCTGAAAAACATACCCTGAAGATCAGGATAGTTAGTCAGTTCTGGATATTTATCCATTACAAATCTTTCGGCCTTTTGCCTCCATTCTCTCTCTTCTGCTTCACCTTTCCTGAGTTCAGGAACAGGTATCTCCTCTTCAGAGCTGGATTGAGCCTCTAAAGGAATGGGTGAATTTGGCTTTGAGGGTTGTGAGGGTGGGATTGGAATTTGGCTTTCTTTAGCAGGTTGTTGAGAACCTGTGAAGATCTCTTGTGTAATCCTGTCAGTACCGATACTGCTATGAAGTATCTCTGTAAAGACATCCTCATTGCCTATTTCTTCAGGTAATTTTTCAGCCCCCCTCTCAGCAACTTGAGAGACGGCTTTGACCAGAGTATCCAATGGAGAATTTTCTCCTGAGGCCATCTCGCCGATTGTCATGAGATGCTTTTTCTTCTTCATTTCTGCTCTTCTTGAGCCTTCTTTTTGTCTCCAAATTCCCTCTTAACTTTTAGGAGATCAAGAGTTTTTCTCCTTTTCTCCGGATCCTCGACTTCCTTCACAATAGCTTTCTTGCCTTTCCTCTTTGTCACATCAGCAAGAGTTCGAGTATCCTGATCAGATTCTGAGCTTGTAATTTGTACTGGTTCTTCAGGCTCATCCTGAGCAGTAGAACTTGAACTATCGGAAGTTGCAGGTCTTCGCATTTATGACTTAGGCTTCCTAAACATGATCCTGTTCCGGGAAAATGCATTACTAGACAATAGAAACATGTTCTTCCCCAGCAATGTTTCAATTAGATAGCTTATCTTCGTTCCAAATAAGACTTTTCCATTCTTTGTAAAAGCTCCCTTAGCATATTTCAACTTCTGATTTTGAGCTAATATGCAATCCACCATAAATTTCAACAAGTTAAACTCTCTTGACGGCGAATCTTCAATTGCGGCCATAAGTCTCAACTTATTCCGACTTACTTGCTCTAGGCTTCCAGAGGTGCTCATCATGCACTTGGCCACAATATCAATAAGAACTCGATATATAGGTTTTAAACACTTCTTGTTTAAAGCCCCTTTTAATTCAATTTTCAACTCATAAAATCTATCCAGAATTTTCTGTTCTCATCCTATCATGTATACAGCAGGATCCTCCCCTCTATCACACAACTCAAATACATCATTAATGTTTTTGAGAGATAAACATACATCCTTTGTACATACCACTTCGGCTTTTGATTTCGCGCATGTACCGAGACTTAATTGCGAGACCAGGGAGCCTTCTGTACCTTCGTGTAAGTTGACCACGAACTGTAAAACCTCTTGTGATAACTCCAAATCCGGCGTGTTGCTTACCAATCTCTCCAACCGAGCCAATCAGAGCATATTCAAGGCTTCTTCCTCCACTGTGGTGGCTTTGTTCTCAATCATTGCCACAACATGCTCAAAATATGGTTTCTCAGTTTCTGTGAGGTCTTTGATCATTCCATAACTGGGAAAGTCCATTGTAAGAATATTTGAGGTTTGAAGGTATGAAGATTTGAAGATTAAGGGGTTTGAAGAATCGGAAGTTTTTAAGAGATAGAGTGTAAAAATGTTTGAGCAAAGGATTTCTGGGGTATTTATAAGATCTGAAGAAAAGATCAAGGGCTAGGATTAAATCATGAAGGATAAAAGAAATGAACGATTGAGATTTAATCTGGGGTATAATGTAATTTTGAGAGTTTATTTGCTATTTAGGGCAAATAATCAGAGTAATGTAACAAACAGCAGTAACTAGGGTGACAAAATGATGTTTCACTCTAATTAAGGTAACCCTTCGGTTCTTTGCCAAAATTCTAGCCAATAGAATTCTTTCAAACATTCCCGCTTAAAGTTCAGGTCTTTAGTAATTTATTTCCAATGATTACTGAGTGAAATAAATATTGTGAGTAAATGCATGAGTCGAGTATTGGTTCAGGATTAATTAAATACTTAAACCTTACTGAATATTGACCTTGACAGAAATCATCCTGAGTCTCAGTTTCCATCCGGAGAGATTTTTGTCCTGAGTTATTCCTTACTGAATAACTTCATGCATCCGAAGAACTTCTCTCTTCAGTACGTTTTTACTCACCAGGGTCCAACATCCCTAATTCTAATTATAGTTCCTGAAATCTTGACTCAGCCAAAGGCTTAGTAAGAATATCAGCTCTTTGTTTATCAACATGAATTTTCTCCAACCTGATATCTTTCTTTTCAACATGGTCTCTAATGAAATGATGTCTGATATCCACATGTTTGCATCTGGTTTGCAATACCGGATTTTGTGAAATAGCAATAGCACTATTATTGTCACAAAATATAGGTACTTCATTGGTTATAATCTATAATCCCTCAATTGTTGCCTTAGCCAAAGAATCTCTGCACAACAGCTTCCTGCAGCCATGTATACTGCTTCAGTAGTACTAGTTGCAACTGGTTTGTTTCTTAGAGAACCAAGATATCAGTTTGCTTCCAAGAAATTGACAAGTTCCTGAAGTGGACTTCCTATCAATTCTGCAACCACCATAGTCAGCATCTGAATAACCAGTTCATTCAAGGTTATCATCAACTGGATACCACAGTCCTCTATTCACAGTGCCCTTAAGATATCCCAGAATCTTTTGGGCAGCTTCCATGTGACTAGCCTTCGGATTGGCAATCTTGCACATATCCCAACAGCAAAAGTAATGTTAGGCCTACTTGCTGTGAGATAGAGCAGTGATCCAATGATCCCTCTATAAGCAGTGTGGTTAACTGACTTGCCTTCAGGATCAGGATCCATCTTGTAGTTAGTATTCATAGGAATTCTAACTGCATTGCAATTTTGTACACCATACTTAGCAATCAGATCTCTGGTGTATTTTGCTTGATTGATGAAAATTCCTTCTTTTGATTGTTTCACCTGAAGTCCTAGAAAGAAATTCATCTCCCCCATCATTGACATCTCAAACTTTCCTTTCATCAGTGTAGAGAATTTTTCACACAACTGATTGTTAGGAGATCCAAAAATAATGTCATCTACATAAATCTGAACTAGTAAGATATTTTTCCCATCTTCTATTCTGAACAAGGTTCTATCAACAGTCCCTTTGGTAATACCATGGTCAGTAAGAAATTGAGATAGAGTATCATACCATGCTCTGGGTGCTTGCTTCAGACCATACAAGGCTTTTCTGATCCTGTAAACTTGGTCATTCTTACAGAAGCCTGGAGGTTGTTCCACATAAACCTCTTCCTTAAGCACACCATTCAGAAATGCAGTCTTCACATCCATCTGATATAATATGAACTTCATGTGAGCAGCATATGCAAGAAACAATCTAATGGCCTCTAGTCTTGCAACTGGTGCAAAGGTTTCATCATAATCCAAGCCTTCTTCTTGGGAATAACCTTGTGCAACTAGCCTTGCCTTGTTTCTTACAATGACATTGTTCTCATCTCTTTTGTTCTTGAATACCCATTTAGTTCCAATCACATTGTGCCTCTTAGGTCTATCTACAAACTCCCATACTTCATTCATAGCAAACTGATTTGGCTCCTCTTACATAGCAATAATCCAAAAGGAATCTTGAAGAGCTTCTTCAATCTCAGTAGGTTCTTTCTCAGATAGGAAGCAGCAGAACAAGGCACTTTCTCCATGAAACCTTCTGGTCTTAACTCCTTCAGATGGATCTCCTATAATTTGTGTTGCACGATGGCTATCTAACCATGTTCTTCTAGATGTTCCCTGGGGGCTTCAGTAGTATCCTCAACATCAGAAATGTTAGGTTCAGGTAATTCAATGAATTCGGGGAACAACAAGAAAGGGAAAAGGGAATCATCTTCCTCAGGGGAAATTCCATTCAGAACATTGTCAGTGACATTTGTTCCCCCTTGGTTGATAAATTCAGAGTTTGCCTCAGCTGTGACCACATCTTCATTGGAATTACATACCGGAGTCTGAACTGGGGTTTGTTCAGATGGGTCAGCTCCAGTGTATTGGCTTTCCTTCAGTGGAGAACTATCATCCTGAGTTTCACCAGCCTGAGTATTTTCATTCTGAGTGTCTTCTTCCTCTGAGTCAGTTTCACTCCATTCATAGTAAGTGATTGACTTCTTCTTTTCAGGCTCAGATGATGTTTTTGATATTCTTCTTTAGGCTAAGTCTGTTGATCCTCTTTGTCAAGTCTTCTGAATCATCTTCCCGTTTCTTATGAACACAAGTAGATTCATGAAAAACAACAAGAGGTGTTTCTTCCACAATAAGGGTCCTACAGTTGTAAACCCTGAATGTTTTACTAATTTCAGAATATCCCAAGAATACTCCTTCATCAGCTTTGCTATCAAAAGTTTTCAACTGATCTTTACCATTATTGTGTATGAAACACTTACAACCAAACACACGAAAGAAAGAAACAAGAGGCTTCCTTTCATTCCACAGCTCATATAGTGTTTTGCCTTGATTCTTTGTCAGCATGGATCTGTTCTGAGAGTAGCATTCAGTGTTGACTGCCTCAGCCCAAAATCTCTTAGGAATGTCAGCTTCATCAATCATTGTTCTTGCAGCTTCTTTCAAGGTCCTATTTCTTCTTTCAGCAACACCATTCTGTTGAGGGGTCCTTGCAGCTGATGTTTCATGAGCTATTCCATTTGCTGCACAATAATCAGATATAATATGGTTGATAAACTCAGTGCCTTTATCTGATATGATTTTGACCACACTCTGATTCTTTTCATTACTGAGCCTTTTCAGTAATTCTGGTAGTTTGTCTGAGTCTCCTTCTTACTGAGTAAGAATATGACCCATGTGTATCTAGAGTAGTCATCAACTACTACCAATGTATATTTTATACCATTTGTGCTTACAGGTGTTACTGGACCAAAGAGATCCATATGTAACAGTTGAAGTATTCTATCAGTACACACTTCTACTTTACTTTTGAATGATGCTCTAATTTGTTTGCCTTTCTGACAAGCATCACATACATGATCTTTACTGAATACTTCATTTGGTAACCCACTTACAAGTGCTAATATTGCAAGTTTATTCAGGGTTTTGAAGTTCAAGTGATTCAGTCTTTTGTGCCATAACCAACTGGTTTCAGTAGCCTTTTTGGCCATTAAACATGTATCCATAGGAGTTAGTTTCCAATCAGTAAGATACACATTTCCTTTTCTAGTTCCAGTTAGTAGGACTTGTTGTGAAGCATTATCTTTCACATAGCACAAGTTCTTTGAGAATTCAACACTGAATCCTTTATCACAGAATTGGCTGATTGAAAGCAAGTTATGTGTTAAGCCAGACACATATGATACACCATGGATATGAACAGTATCAACTTCAAGTGTTCTATATCCTTCTGTCTGTCCTTTAGAGTTATCTCCAAATGTTATCTGAGGGCCTTTCTGTTCAACATAGTCAGTGAGCAAATATTTGTATCCTGTCATGTGTCTTGAGCATCCATTGTCCAAGTACCATGCAGTAGGTGCAATTTCAGTTCCACTCATCAGGGCTATGTTGTCTTCATTCAGCTCAGTGCCCTTATCCTTCACCTGAAAAACAAATCAGGCCTTAGGTACCCATTTGGTGTAGGGTCCTACCGGGTTAACTGTAACTTTTGGAACCAAATCTGTCTGACAACTCTAATCACATTCACCACCTTAGATGCCTTGGCGGTTCCCTGTGTATGAGTGTCAGCCTTAGCATGAACATGAGCCTTAGAGTTCTTCTTTGGTTCAGGCCTCTTGTTTCAGTGCTTTGGCTTTGATGCAGCTGATCTCTGTCTCTACTGACTTGGGTTTAGGAAACCATCACCCTTAGGCAAGTGAGGTTCAGGCTGCTTGTACTGAAATTGTGGTGTTTCAGTAACTTGAGGACTTGGTCTCCTCTTCTGAGAATTTCTCTGCTGAGTGTTTCTCTTTTGAGGATTCCTATGATGGTTCAGGGCAGATTTCTTCAGGTTGATATTTTTAGCCTGAGGCTTCGAAGTACTGGCCTGAGGTTTTCCTACTGAGTGTTCAAGTTTTCTAGCCTTTTCCTGAGGTTTGGGCTTTCTTTCCTGAACCTTCAGGTTCTCTGAAACCATAGGTCCTTTACCCTTGTCTAAAATACGGGGTTGTTCTTCAATAAGAAGATCACTACGAACCGTCGGTTTAACAAAGACAATCTTATTGCCACTTGTAGAAGCATCATTCAGAAGATCATGTGAGGTTCCCCCTGGATTATATCCCAATCCAGCCTTTATAGCTGCAGGTCTTTGATAACTCTGAATTTCATCTATTGCATGAGATGCGGAATTCAATAGAGCTAACTTTCTCTGCAAACTATCCTCACTTTTCTTTAGAGTTTCATGTTTCTCCAAGAGGTCATTGAACTTAGTTCTGATAAGATGATTCTCTTCAGTGGATTTCTCTAACTTTCCTTTCAGGGCCTCTACCACCTTCTCTTTCTCTGAGAGTTGTACTTTCAGAACATCAAGTTCATCAGTTACTCCCATCAATTGAGAAGTGGTCTCACCAGAATTAGAGTTTTTCCACTTCAGATTCTCAGTAGTCAGTACTTCATTCTGCTCTTGAGTTTCTATGAACAATTCTTGTAACACAGAATAGTCCTTCATCAGATTCTCAAAATAACCCATCAGGTCAAAATTACTAGTTACAGATGAACTTGATAACTCAGGTGCTTGTGTAGGAGCATCAACAGGGCAGACATCATCACTATCACTATCTGAGAACATCTCCTCTGAGGAGATAGACCCTTCCTCAGAATGTTCTTCTTCAGCAACCATTGCCTTCTTGCTGGAATACTTCTTGTCTCTCTTGGCTTACCTATCTTTTCTTTCCTTGGGACTCAACTCAGGGCAGTCATACTGGAAGTGACCTTTCTTCTTGCAATTGTAGCATCTATTGGTATCATCATCCTGATCATTGTCATCTTTGGATTTGTAGTCCTTCTTTCTCGAGGAAGATCCTTCAGCTTTGCGAACCTTCTTCATCTCAGTAGACTTCTCTTCAGCTTCTGAGTTGTTCCTGTTCCTGTTCCTGTACCTGGTATCCTTATAATACCTCTTTTATACTTACCAAATATGATTTTCATTTTCTCAAACCTTCTTGCCATCAGGGCAATTGTCTCATCCTTTTCATCCTGAATTTTGTTAGATGAGATCTCAGGTTCTTTAGAGTTGCAAATTTTTCCTTGTGCTTTGAAAGCCACATTTTTGTTAGATGAAGTATCATCTTTGCTGTCAGGTTTCTTAGTTTTCTTATCAATGACAAACTCATACGCTTTCAACTCAGAGAAGACCTGTTGATATGGCATAGAAACAATATCTTTGGTGTTCTCAATCACCACAGCATGTATATCCCATTTCTTAGAAAGTCCTCTACGAATTTTCAAAACAATTTCTCTTTTGGGATATCTTTTCTCAAGAGCACTCAGATCATTTATAATGCTAGTGAATCTGACCTCAAGTCTTTCAATAGATTCACCATCTTCCAATTCAAAGCCATCAAATTTGGCAATAGCCACAAATAGTTTATTTTCTTTAATATGATCAGTGCCTTGACACATTATAGCAAGTGTGTCCCAAATTTCTTTGGCAGTTTCACAGTGGGAAATCATTCCCATAACACCATCATCAATAGTGTTATACAGTGTATCTTTAGCAATGTAATCTAAGTTAACCAACTTCCTCTCTTCAGGAAAGCTGATCATCGGATTTGGGAAATTCATCCCTTGGATCATCTCTTTCATTATCAGTCAATCTGGGATTAACAACCTTATATTCAAAAGGTCCTTGAGACACAACTCTCCACATTCTTTCATGTTTAGAGTACAGATGTGCCTGCATTCTCAGTCTCCACAGATCATAGTTCTCAACAGAGAACATATGTAGTTTCTTAGAAGGCATGATGAAAGAGCCTTGTAAGATATCAGCAGAAGATCTATTCAGTAGATCACCAAAGTCTCTCAGTAACATGTTTATGGCTATCAAAGCTAGTGGTAAGTTAGAACCACTGCTCTGTTACCACTTGTTGGTCCCGGGTGTAAACGAGTTTCACACGTGTATTGGGGGAATACACGTGTATAGTGGTTTTTAAACTTTTCAGAAAATACTATAATCAGAGAGTCAGGTTGTCCTGAGATTTAGTCCTGAGAAGCACAAAGTGCCCTGAGTCACAGTCTACTGAGATAATAACACTGAGAGGCTTTCAGAGACTTCAGATTAACTCAACTGATTCTGAGTTTCTACAACAGAGTCTGAATAAGCTTGGAGTAGATAATAATCTTACTGACTACTCAGAAGAGTTTGACCAGTTTGACAACTATCTATACTAGCTTATCTAGAGTGCGGAATGTGCAGGCCCTAAGTTTATACTTGTTTTACTTTGCTGAAAATCCTTTTCTCAGTGAGAACAGTGGTTAAGGCTGTGATCAAGTTGATGCAACTTTAGTGGATTGATTCCAACTGATTATCAGAAAACTGAGTATGCTTTCTGTGAAAATATGCAGCAAGATAGAATGCAAAACAGAAAGCAAACAACACAGCAATTATAGTGGTTCAGAGACTCAAGCTCCTACGTCCACTCTCTCCGATCCTCAGAGAAATTCCTTAACTCACTACTTCTACTACCTTAAGCTTTCAGACTGAACTCAGCAGCTTACTAAAATTCTACCACGAGTTTTCAGGCTGAACTACTGCAGCTTACTAAGTCAACACACACAAGATTTCAGACTTAACACAAGCAGCTTACTAACTTCTTCTCTAGAGCTTTTCAGACTGAACACAGTAGCTTACTTCACTCTTTACAACTCTCACTTCTCCAACAACTACACACTCAAACTACATAATCAAAGGGTTATGGTTTTGGTTGGTTTCCAACTAAGATGAGATGTCCTTTTACAATTAAATACAAGTAAAGGGCTAGGATATCTCTAACTAAGCTTTGGATATATCTTAAATCTAGGCTTAGTAAATGAGCTCTCTTCTAAGATGAAACACTTGGGAAATTCTAAGGGTTTCGAGTGTTTCACAATGTATGCTTTGAATATGAATGAGCTCTGGAGTTGCTTTGATTTCCCATAACCTTGGTTGTGAACAAGGCCTTGGTATTTATAAACAACTCACTAAGAGTCTACTCTTGAAAAACTATCCGTTCGATAGACAACTTCAAGGGTTTCCTCTTTTGGTTATTGATGAGCGGCTATTTCTAAGGTTTGAACACACCCTTGCATGTATTAGGAAATGTCCACCCACTCAGCCAATCACCAATTTCTGTGAACTGGAAGATATCAGTGCTGACATTATTCAGCGATATGTTGCTTTCAGTGTCAGTAAGGTATGTTGTTGTCGCCTCCTCATTGGTCAAAATCTTCCTTTGAACAGAGACAAACAAAATGGCTCTTTTAGTCAACCACACTGAACTGATAATTTCCTTAGTGTCCACAAACTTATAACATTCCCTTTTTTTGTACTAAGAATGAACAGAACACTATTAAACTGAAAGTGACTTGTTCTGGGTCTTTTGATTCAGTACGAAACAACCTTCAGGATCTTCTGTCTTCCAGATCTTTACTCTTCAGGCTCTACTGGTCTTCAGGATTCTTCTGAGTTATTCAGACAAAATCTAATAAACCTAACCCTAACTTTATCTGCTGACTATACATAGTGCAGATAATCCTGAACCTTAATATCTACTGAAACCTGATCCTAAACTACCAAGATGTTCTGATACATGTTATACTCAGGGGTTTTGGGATCTAATCAAAATATTTATTAAATTCATCTCCCAACAGTTTACTTCCCAGAAACTGACATGTACCTGAGGTTGATTTTTTGTCTATCCTACAACCTCCATAATCAGAATCAGAGTACACAGTAAGCTCTAGATTATCGTCTGCAGGGTACCATAAACCAAGGTTCACAGTTCCCTTCAGATACTTAAGAATCTGCTTAGTCGCTATCGTGGGCTCTCGCTTTTGATTTGCCCTCGAATCTAAAGACATACATCTATTTGAAAAGGTTATATCTGGTCTACTGGCAGTATGGTATAGTAGGGATCCAATCAAATTCCTATACTCCTTCTGATTAGTTTTCTGACCACTCTCCTTTGGATCCATCTTGAAGGGTGTCATCATTGGAATCTTTGCAGCTTTGCAATTCTAGATTCCATACTTAGCCAAAATATTCCTTGTATATTTGGCCTGACAGATGAAGATCCCAGTATGAGCTTGCTTAACTTGAAGACCTAGAATATAGTTCATCTGACCCATCATGGACATCTCAAATTTCCCTTGCATCAGTTTACTAAACTTATCACATAAGTTCTTGTTGGGAGATCTGAAGATAATATCGTCCACATATATCGTCCTATAAATCAATCCCTTAGTGAAACCATTTTCTTCCAAGAACTGGGACAATGTATCATACCAAGCTCTGGGAGCCTGTTTCAGGCCATAAAGAGCCTTCTTTAAATGGTATACCTGGTTATTCAATTCAAAGTCAGGAGGTTGTTCAACATACACCTCTTCTGCAATGTATTCCGTTTAAAAACGCACTCTTTACGTCCATCTGATACATAATGAATCCCAATTGAGCAGAATAAGCCACAAATAGCCGAATGGCTTCTAAGCGAGCAACAGGTGCGTAGGTCTCATCATAATCAATCCCTTCTGGAGACCCCTTTTCAACCAGTCTTGCCTTATTTTTTGTTATCATATTGTGCTCATTTTTCTTGTTCTTGAAGACCCATCTGGTTCCAATAACATCTTGGTGAGTTGGTTTGTCTACAAGTTCCCAAACTTGATTCCTCTCAAACTGCTCTAGTTCTTCTTACATGGCTAGAATCCAGCTTGTATCTTGAAGAGCTTCTTCAATGGTTAGGGGTTCCTTGAGAGATAGATAACAGCAACACGATGTCTAGTCTGAACCCTATTGCTTGGATTTCCTATAATCTGATCAGTTGGATGATCTCTTAACCAGATTTTCTTTGCTTGTGTAGCTTCATCTTGGAGATCTTCTTCATCATCATTATCTGCAATAGAATCACTAGAAACTTGTATAGGGACATTAGTTGGGTCTACCTGACAGAGATAGATTTCAGCAGATGTTTGAATCATCTCAGATTGCTACATATCTGCCTGATTATCAGGTGTTCCCCCTGAACTGGATTGTTCAGTTATTACTGTCTCAGCTGTACCAGCTTCTTCATTGACAGTTGTACGTACCTTAGGGCCTGACTGACCTAGTGAATCATCAAGGTCAAAGATGGAAATATACACAGTGATGTGTTTTGAATCCTTTCCTTTGAGCCTCAACTGATTCATTTTTAGTGTTTCTGGTTCATCAGGTACGGCTTGCTCTGTGGCAGATTTTGATGGAATGCGCCAGTGAAGGCGGTCCATTGCCAGGATCGATATTGGATGCCAAACGTACACGTAACAAAATAAAACCTAAACACTGTTTAAAGCAAAAGGTCAAATTTCGTTACCCTTGAAGATCGAGGTGTTGGTTCCACTGCAGCTCTTCTAATCTGTTTTCCAACCTCATTCGAATGCCGGGTGGACAGCAGTCTATCGAACGTGGAGAAGGGCTTACAGTTTTGTCTCCAAAAACCCTAGTTCGCTGGCTGCAATGTTTCTGATCTGATTTCATGTGCCTTAGGGTTCTGGATGAAAACAAGGCCCTTTTTATACGCTCCATAGGTTTTCGTAGGCCAGACTAGGGATCCACTAGAAAGTATAGTGTTTGGGCTTCTTCCAGACCTAAATACTCTTATGTTCAGCCCAAAACATTAATTTGGCCCGAGAACATTAATTCATATCACTAGAAAATTAATGTTGCACTCCCGTCCTATCCCGAACCGAATTAGGGCTTCTATTAGACTTTATAATTCCCCGTGTTAAAGATATCGCACGTCCATTAATTATTAAAGCTTCTGACTGTTTTAATTAATTAATATCTTTTATACCTTGAGTAGTACCGCTCAACCTTTGTTGTTGTACGAATTAAATCCACCTGCAGGGTTTAATACGACAATCCTTTATGAGTTTCCTCAAGGGGACGTCATCATCCTGGATGTCCTGGACACGGTGCCCTAATGCCAGTAAATAGACATTATGCGAGCGATGTCACTACCCAAAATACGGCGCACGAAGAATCTATCAAGATTCTCACCTATAGTAAATCAAAGTAGTGAACAAGCACCCCACATATCTAAATACCACACTTAGGGTTAAGAAAAATAAAAGTCACCAAGACCTCTAGTTCTTCATAACAATCAGAATAGAAGAACATGTCTTATCTGTGACCCATTCAATGCGACATAGCACACTAGTATAAACTAATGGCCAAGACAAGCCACCAACAAGTTTATACTACAACTTAAACCAATGGTTATGTCCAAAACTATCTCAGTTGTGAATACTGTTTATATCTTATAAGGAAATTGACGATGTGATCTTCTGTGTGACTACAAACCCACCACATTGTTTACAATATAAGATAAGAAGACACACAAGCAATTTATAAGAATGCAATAATGTGAAAAACCATTTATTTTAGATAATAAGGAAATTGAATATACATCCAAAAAAGCTCACTAAAAGTTTGCTTTACAGTATACACCAACAGATTTCTCCTGATCAGATGTTGACTCATCAAAGAACACATGAGGTGTTTCTTCCACAACCAGGGTTCGTTTGTTAAAAACCCTAAATGCTTTGTTGGTTGAGGAATATCCTAAGAATATACCTCATCTGACTTAGCTTTGAAAGTTCTCAACTGGCTCTTCCCATTGATGTAAATGAAACACTTTCACCTGAACACATGAAAGGAGGAAACTCGAGGTTTTCTACCCTTTCACAATTCATAAGGTGTTTTGAAGTGAATCTTAGTCAGAGAACATCTGTTCTTGGTATGACATGCAGTGTTGATTGCTTCTGCCCAGAAACGATTTGGTGTTGCATGTTCAACTAACATGGTGCGAGCAGTTTCTTTGAGTGTTCAGTTTCTCTTTCCTGCTATGACATTTTGTTGTGGTGTTCTGGCAGCTGATGTCTCATGCTGTATACCAAACTCAGAGCAAAAATCAGATATAAACTTGTTCAAGAATTATGTACCTTTATCTGATTTGATTTTCACTATGCTGAGACCCTTTTCATTCTAAATCTTCTTGAGAAGTTCAGGTAGCTTTGTTGTAGTTTCATTCTTCTTATACAGGAATACAACCCAGGTGAATTTGGAGAAATCATCCACGACCACCAGAGTGTATTTGCGTCTACTGAAACTAAGAGGGGTAACTGGTCCAAATAAATCCATATGGAGCAGTTGCAATACTCTGCTGAATGGAGGAGAAGGAATCCCTTTGAATGAAGCCTTGACTTGCTTTCCCTTCTGACATGCGGCATATGTCTGATCCTTAGAGAAAAAATCATTCGGGAGACCTTCAACCAAGGACATCCTTGCTATCTTGTTAAGAGTCTTAAAGTTCAAATGACTCATTCTCTTGTGCCAAAGCCAACTAGCGCTTTTGGTACCCTTAACAATCAAGCAGGCATTTCTTGGACAACTGTACCCAATCTGCAGTGTAGATGGTTCCTTTTCTGGAGCAATTATCAAGATCTGCTGAGTAACTCGATTTCTGATTGTTCATTTATCTGTCAAGAACTCAACACTAAACCGTTGTCGCTGAATTTGGATATAGATAACAGGTTGTGCCTTAAGCCATCAACATACGAAACACCTGTAACATGTACATAAACATTCACTAAGGTTCCAACTCCTCTGGTAAATCCAAAGTTGTCGTCACCAAAAAGAACTCGTGGGCCTGGTTTCTCAATGTAATTGCTGAGGAGATGTTGACTTCCAGTCATGTGCCTTGAGCATCCACTATCTATGTACCAGATAGTTGCTTGTACACCTCCTTTATTGACCAATCCCACACGAACCTGCGAGCAAATTAGATTTTAGGTACCCCAGTAGAATTGGGTCCTTGGGGGTTAGCTGTACCTTTCGGGATCCAGACAAACAAGGCATTTCTATTATAATCATCAAGATGAGAAGCCCTTATTTGTCTCCCATATGCATCTACATAATCATATATTTCATCATGTGTGTTTTGATCAGTTGATTATTAGTGTGAGCCTTGGATGAATCAGAAGACTTGGGATTTTTCTTGTTTACTGGTCTTCTTTTTATCCAGTGGAGCTCAGGTGAAGCACTCCTAGGTTTCTGATTGTAAGGATAGGTACGACTGCTACCATCAAAAGATTCGTATCTTTTCTGCACAGATGGCTTGATCAGTTTACCTTTAGCTTGCTGATTAGGCAGCTTGGACTGAGTCGACTTCAGCTGGGACTGTCCCTTACGAGATGGTCCAGACTGAGGCCTACTCTGCTGATTGGGTTGTCTCTTCAGAAGAATAGGATTCTTCTGTTGATTCCTCGGCTGGTGTCTGATCAGTTGGGGTCCATTTATGTTCCCTTTCTGATCTGACACTCGCCTTGCCTGATTAGCTGGTCCTTTTTCCTTATCTGATACAGATTTGTCATAGTTTGTATCTTTATCAGAAACTCGTTTGGTTACACTTTTATGATGTGAACCAGACGGAACTTTTAAGGATCCAGAAGGGTTCTCATACCCAATTCCCTTCTTATCAGTTGGCGCACAAAAATAGTTGCTCAAATTCTGAATAGTTTTAGATGATTTTGTGAAAACCTCTATTTTCTTACACAAATTGTCCTCAATGGCTTTTAGATTCTCATGCATTCGGAAGAGTTCATCAAATTTATCCTGAAGGACTTTGAGATCTCCTGCTTGTTTCAGATTGGTAGCTTGCTGTTCATTAATCAATCTTCCCTGATCAGAAGAGCCAACTTTTAGAACATCCAGTTCTATGGTCATCTTCTGAACAATTTCAATCAATTTATGTTCAGTAGTTCTACTCTCTTTACATTCTTTTACAAGCCGGACATTCTATGCCCTTAGGTTATCATTCTCAACTTCCACTCTTGTATAAGTATCTATTTCATTAGAGAGATCATCAAGAAATTGGTCATTGTAGACCTGCAGGTTAATCTCTTCAGCAGATGTGCTCAGCACAACAGGTGTGGAACAGGATATCACAGAAGGTTTAGAGATTACCTCAGATTGGTCAGCTTCTCTAGCCATCAGACAGATGTCATCATCAGATGAGAAGTTCAGATCATTGACATCGTCAGTGTTGGTTATCAGACAGAAGTCTTCAACAGATGAGTATCCAGAGTCATCTGATGGCATAAGAGTCATCAATATCAGATGTGTCTGCTATCATAGCTTTTTTGTCTCTGTATCGTTGATCTCTTCTGTTTCGCTTCTCTTCTCTTTCTTTAGCCATCAGGTCGGGGCAGTCTGTGCTGTAGTGACCCTGGTTTGTGGCAGTTGAAACAAGTTCCAGATTCTCTAGATACTCTTTTGTTAGGTGAATCATTTCTTCGATAATTTCTGTCAGGTGACTTTCCACCTTGCTTGTAATCAGAACTCCTTCTTTCTGATTTGTCACCACGTCTGTCTCCTTTGCGATCATCCCTTCGATCATCCTTTCTTTCATCTCTTCAGTCATCTCTCTGATCTTCTCTTCGATCGTCTCTTCTGTCATCAGAATGATCTCGTTCTGGTGATCTGTCAGAAGATCTCCTATCTCTTCCTCTGCTTTGTCTATTGTCTTTGTAGAACTTTCTGTACTTTCCCATCTAAACATTTGATCGTTCAAGCTTTCTGGTCAGCAGAGCAATCTGTTCATCTTTGCTGATGATGTTTCTCATTGGTTCAATAGATCGTGAACCGCTACAGGTTGCCTGAAATGCAACATTTTTTTGTAGTTGTGGTAACTTCAGAAGGAACATCATCTGATTCTCTGCTTCTTTCAATCAGATCAAATTCATGTGCTTTCAAACTGAAAAACAGATCGTTTTGCTTCATGGTTCCAATATCTTGACAATCTTTGATCACTGTTGCCTTAGTATCCCATTTCTTTGTCAGTGATCTCTGAATCTTGTAGTTGATATCCTTATCTGACATTACTCGACCTAAATCACGCAATCTGTTGACTCCTCGAGTAATTCTTCCATCAAGCTGATCAATCATCTCATTTGGTAACATCTTCAATTTCTCGAAGTTTACCAGTTCAACTTATAATCTTCTATCCTTAATCAGATCATTACCTTTGCAGATTTCAGCAAGGGTATCCCATACTTCCTTAGCAGTCTTCAAAAACTTGACCTTTTCACGTGTGGTAGAGTCCACCATCTTCATTATCAGATGTCTGGCCACTATATCCAGATTGGACAATTTCCTCTCTTCTGCGTCCATCAGCGAAGGACTCTTTCTGATTCTTGCTCCAACTGGTTGTGTAGGATCTCCTCCTTCAGCTGGATTACAGTGATAGATGATGATTGGTCCTATCTCAAGAATCTCCCTCATTCTGTTGCTGATGACTCCCAGATGGTCACTCATATCGAGAGACCAGTCGGCATACTCGTCGATAGAGAACTTGGGCAGATCATGATTCATCCCAGATGTGTTATCCATGCTTACATGAGTTTGAAGATAATGAGTTTTAAAAATGGATTTTTCAAGATCAGTTCAAGTGATCACAAAGATTCTTCCTTAAGAATCGATGATATTCAAAGCCAGTGGTTGAAAAACCACTGCTCTGATACCACTTGTAGGTTCCAAAAGGGTTTTATGAGGGAAGAAGTCTAGAGGGGAGGGGTGAATAGACTTCTAAAACTTTTGTGAGATCAGGTGTAGATAAATCACACAAGATTTATAGTGGTTCGGACAACTCGTCCTACGTCCACTTTTCCCTATCAGCAGGGGTACTCAATTAACCAATCTGGAATTAGTTTTATGTGTTAGTCCAACAAAATACAGCAGATGTTTCAAGAGTTCTCACTCAACAATCCCAGAAATCAGAAACTAGAAACCCTAGTCTGAAATCTTGCTAAACAAACTTAACCTAACTTTCTGGGTTTTAGTATAAGATTTGTATAAACCCAACCGAATTCTATCCTAATATTTGAGTAGCCTAAAGTTAGAGGATAAGAATTCTATGCTAAGAACTATATGGGATGAACACTTAGAATAAATCTTGAGTTGTGTTCTTCGTGCGGAAATCTTGCTTGAGCTTGAGCTTGTATAATATCTGTAACCTTACTATGAAGGTTGATCCCATATTTATAGGCACGAAATCGAACTAGCCGTTGGAGAGTAATTAGAATTTCGGTCTATTTAAGGTAGGTTTGTAGACTTGATTTGACGTGCTCAGAGGCGGCATGGCCGAAAGCATGTAAACTTGTCCATTGTAGTTGTTGGACTCTGAAGCGCTATTCCTGCAAGTGTCAGTTCCGTACGTGCTTGTCTTCTTCTCATTGTTTCACAAGTACACAAATTCGGCACTTGATTTACTAACAAGATTGACATTCTTCTTGTCTGATTGACTTTAGCTCGTACTAGGTAACTTGATGTAGTCACCTGATGGATCTGACCAGATCAGATAAAGACTGATATGTCTACCTAGTTTGAATCTTCTGATGTAAGTTGTCTTAGCACAACTTATTGATTCTCCATCGTGTTATTTGATGTAGGTCTTTTTGTCTTGATGTCTTCTGGTCTTCTGATCTTTAGCTTATCTGATCTTCTGACCTCCAGCTTATCTAATCATCAAGACTTAACCTATACATATTGAGTTCCCCCTCAATATGTAACCTATCTGTTACATCAGCTGTCTATACAACTTAACTGGTCATCATATCTGATATCTAATTCATCAATCAGATAACAGGTCTAACATTCTCAATATATGAGGTACGTTGCGAGAAACATGCAACTACCTGTAACTGAAATGTGGGCAATTGAGATTTCCTGCTTTCATTCACGAATACTCGATTAGTCTTGAACATGATGAAGTGTCTATTCAAATAACTTAATCAATTTATCTCAAATCACTAATTGATCATTAGTGTAACACTTAGTCACAAAGTATAAGTTGACGTGCATTGGCTAATGACTTAGATCCAATTATGATGAGAAGATGAGTATTCTCTCTAAATCCACTTTGAGGAATGAATCATTTTCTTGGCTCAACTACCACGCACATGCACTTCGTGATGAACTCAATCCAAGCCATATCTACCCATAGACGGGTGCAAGCATCGGTCATGGTCAAAGTTCATCACTCCACACATGTCGTGCATATTGACCTTAAGTCAAAGGAGTATTGCATCGCTCCCACTAACCGAGACACCCGTAGACACATATAGTGGATGATGCAAATCACACACCAATCTCCATTGCATCATCAATATCCCATTCTTGATGATCCTTGATCGGGGCTATTTGAGAATCATACTTAAGTCATCTGAGTTCTCACAACCTCAAAGAACAAAAAATAACTCATGGGAACACTTGTATGAGTAAATGCAAACAATCAAACATAATATTCAAACAAGTGTATTGCCATTCATTAATATTAAATGAACTATAATATTAAATCAAACTGAATATCATCGAGTATTATGTCCTTAGACTAACAATCATTGTCTCTAGGACACTAATACTAACAATCTCCCACTTGGACTAGAGTCAATCACCTGCATGTCTAAACCCTAGACCATGAAATGTCTAGTGTGTACATGAACACTCAGTGTTTTTAGTGAAATGATCTTCCAAATTAAATATGTGGGAATACATTTTTATTCCATTTCTCCTATCCTTATGATCTCTCAGATCAAATGATAAGTCTAGGTACATGCTTGTTTCTGTTTGCTGATCTCGGTTCCTTGCTTGCGCATTCGCACCAACGTTGTCTCAATACAACTTTATTAGACAATTGGCACTTGGAACTACCCCTAGTTCTCTTAAGAACTATAAAATCCAGACAGTCTCCTTGAGGCTTCTGATACAGCAATGTACTCAACTTCGGTTGTTGAATCTGCGGTCCTTTTGCTTGGAACTATTCCAACTGACCGCCTCATTATTGAGAGTGAAATGTAACCTGACTACGATTTATAATCATCATAGTCGGATTGGAAACTTGTGTCAGCATGACCAGTCACTACTAGTTCTGACTGTCCACCATAGACAAGGAAACATTCTTCAGTTCGTCTAAGATACTTCAGAATGGTCTTGACAGCAATCCAGTGAGACTCACCCGAATTCCTTTGGTATCTACAGTGATGTTGATAGCGTAGGCCACGTTTGGCCTAGTGCAATTCATGTCGTACATGATTGACCCAATTGCATATGCATATGGGACATCTTTCATGTGCTTTATATTCACTTCAACAGAAAAGGACAATCCTTCTTTGATAGCTTTTATCCCATGATTTGTCGATAGATACCCTCTCTTAGAATTCTCCATTGCAAAACGCTTCAACACCTACATAGGTGGAATGTGATAGCCTCAACATCTTCTTGGATCTATCCATGTGGATCTTGATCCCCAATATGTAGAAGACTTCACCAAGATCCTTCATCATGAAGGTCTTAAATCTTTAATGGACTGCATTAACGGGATATTATTTTCAAAAATCTATATGTCATTGACATACACGATTATGAAAACAATATTCTTCCCGCTGCGTTTACAATAAATACAAGGATCTTCTGAATTTCTGATGAAGTCAAAAGGACTTGATAGCTTCATCAAATCGGATATTCCAACTCCTAGAAGCTTGCTTCAATCCATAAATGGATATCTTTAGCTTGCATACTAGATTAGAATTTGACTTAGATGTAAAACCTTCTGGTTGAGTCATAAACACTTCCTTATCAATGTTTCCATTGAGGAAAGTTGTTTTGACATCCATCTATCAAATCTCATAATCACAGTGTGCTGCTATCGCAAGTAAAATTTGAATGGTCTTGAACTTTGCAACTGGTGAGAAGGTCTCATCATAGTCAATGCCTGCGCGTTAACTATAACCTTTCGCCACCAACCTAGCTTTGTAGGTTTGTACTCTTGCCACTTGCATTAGTCTTGCGCTTGAAGACCCAATCGCAACATATGGGTCTAACCCCTTTAGGCAACTCAACCAAGTCCTAGACTTGATTGGTGTACATCGAGTCCATCTCGAATTTCATGATTTCATGCCACTTCCCTGAATCAATAACTAATATTGCTTCAGAATAAGTATTAGGATCGTCTTTATCTGGAATGTCCACATTAACGAGTTCCTCCAAGAGGTAACCATATCTAATGGGCGGATTACGATTCTAAATTGACTTACGGAGCTATGGTTGTGTAGGATGTACATTTTGATCGTGAAAATTTTGTGGTACATCGATTTCATCAATGTCCAAAGAGTCCTCAAGAGCTACACTTTCATATGCCTCTTAGGCGGAGTTTGAACTATGTTGTTCTCATTCAGCCCACTTGGAGGTTCTTGCACTGGCAAGCCTACTCCAATTACGCTCCCACTGGCTGTAAGACGATCACCTAGTGAAAACTCCCACTGTGAAAGTTGTTGAATGCTCCCACTGATTCCTTGTCATGTTGCTTTGAAAATATATCAGTCTCTTTGTTAATTTGTGGTTCTTGAATTTCTTCAATTTCTAACAGCTTACGACCTTGTTCCTTAAATACATACTCTTCTTCGAGGAACTTGGTCTGCCTAGAAATAATCACTGATTATTTCTTAGATAGATAGAAGTAATATCCCTTAGTTTCCTTAGGATATCCCACAGAGTAACCTTTTTCACCTTTGGATTCCAACTTGTCGGTAAGCATCTTTTTCACAATCACGGGGCAACCCCATGTTTAATATGTGTAAAAGTTGGCTTCTTGCCACACCATAATTCATATGGTGTATGCTCAACCGATTTAGATGGAATCCTATTTAGAATGTAAATTGAGGTTTGTAAGGCGTATCCCATAAGAATGTTGGAAGACAGGAAAAGCTCATCATGGACCTCACCATGTCTAACAGGGTGCGGTTTCCCCTCTCGGACACACCGTTCATCTAAGGTGTTCCAGGAAGAGTCCATTGTGACTGGATTCCATGTATCTTCAAGTAATCAGTGAATTCATGGCTAAGGTACTCACCTCCTCGATCCGATCAAAGAGTCTTGATACTCTTACCAAGTTGATTCTCTACTTCAGCTTTGTACCCTTTGAATTTCTCAAAAGATTCGAATTTGTATTTCATAAGATACACGTATCCGTATCTTGAAAAATCATCAGTAAAGGTGATGAAGTATCCGAATTGACCCCTAGCTAAAGTGGACAATGTTCCACAAACATCGTTGTAGATCAACTCTAGAACTTCTTTGGCAAGCACCCCTTTCCCAGAAAAGGGGTCTGTTGATCATCTTGCCCATGAGAGAAGATTCATAATCTCCATAAGACTCAAGGTCAAATGGGGTTAAGTGGTCTAACTTTCTTAACCATGCATTCTTTTCTCGTTTACATGATCAAGTTCTACAATGCCACAAGTCAGTCGGGTTTTTCATGATTACTAAGTTTGAGTCTTTTATTTTGTGTATTAAGAACATTATATCCATAGTGCAACAAGTATAAACCATTTACCATAGGGGCATTCCCATAAACCACACCATTCAACCTGAAATAAGAATTATTATCACTAGAATGGAAGGAATAACCCTCAATGTCTAACATAGGAATGATAATAATGTTGCGAGTAATTGGAAGAACGAAATGACAATCATTAAGTTCTAATCTAAAATCAAAAGGGTAAGTCTAACACATAAGTCCCCACACGTTCAGGAGTAACTCTTGCTCTATTCCCACGTGTAAGACGACTTAACCCGCCCTAACTGCCCTATGACCAATGAGCTCTTTCACATTAATGCAAATGTGAGAGCCACATCCGTTATCCAATACCAAGCAGTTAGTGCTATTAGTGGACATGTTTATCTTAATAACAAACATACATGCTCTAGTGCTAGAAGCACCTAGTGTCTTCCTCTTAGCAACTAGAACCTCATAGTCCTTCTTCTAGTGTCCTCTTCTCTTTCATAGCAGAGGCACATATCCTTGTCTACCCGCTCCTTCTTTTGAATACCATCTTAGTGATAGTGAAATCAAAAGTCTTGAGCACGTTCGCATCCGTCTTATTCATATTGTAGTTCACAATGAAGCTAAAATATGAATCCGGGAGCAACTAGAGGATAGCATAGATGAAAACGTTGGTCTTTTAGATCAATGCCTAAATTACCAAGTTTCTCAATTATGCCTATCATAATTAGCACATGAGATGAAATTTTCCCTTCTTTAGCTAACCGGCATCTAAACAGATCTCTCATCACTTCATAAATCTCAGAATGACATTCAGAATCAAAGAGGTCCTTCAGATGTTGGAGCATGTAGAAGAGATCCATTTTCTCACGTTGCCTATGTATATCGGGAGTCATGCCGAGCAACATCACACATTGAGCCTGGGAAGCATCCTCTTGATGCTTCTTGTGAGCTGCTAAGTGAAACGTGGTTGTCTTAGAGTACCAGCTTTAATGGTAATCGGGATATACGTGTCCAACACGTACTCAATATTTTCTTGCCTTAGCACCAAACACATGTTTCGGTGCCAGTCCAAAAAATTTGGCCTAGCTAATTTTGTTTGTTTCCAAAGCACATCTCAATAACAGTTATACATTTCAACTAACCAAGAGAAATAAAATAAAACTGGAATTAAACACATAATTCCTATGATCAATATTCAGCAATCAAAATAAACATGGCCTTTCTTTTGTGTTTATTTTGTCTCCATTATTTTCACATAGTCAACGACCTCATCGGAAGAGTACGAATTTATATCAGATATAAATTGTAATGTACAAGGATCCATATTCCTACTATTACAATATCTGCTTGGGCTGATTACTGCAATAGCATAACTGGTAGGTCTCCAAACCAATTGCAAAACTGCAATTCCTAGTTGATTGAACCTAATTCAATCGGATGCCCCTTGACTTTCGTTTCCTTGCTTGGGCTGGTGAAACAAAGTCAAGTTGATTTACAACCATCAAGCGGCGACACTACGTGTCCCTATAAAAGTACCGTTAGATGTAGATCCGAGCAAAAGACTTGGGCCTTAAATACTCATTGGAACGAAATCTCCGGTTTACTTTTAATTTCGATGGAAGGCATCGTTCAAATTAATGAAAATTATATTTTATTGAGGAACATTTTCAAAGGTGGGGTATTAATTGCTTAATCGAGATCTAACATGTTAATCTATATCACATCTGAGGAATTATTGGGCGCCGCCTACCCAAAGATGATTTTACACGGACTCACACTTATATGGGCGCCGTCTATCAAAACAATTAATACGGTCTGACAAAAATTGGGTGCCGCCTACCCAAATAGTTATAATACGGACGTAAATGATGTTAACGAATTTAAATAAAATAAACAGGTTAACAGTTGAATTTTAATAAACCTTTTAAAAGAAACAAATTTCAAAATCAACTTTCGATTTAAGTTTATTAAAATGGTAAATAATCCAATTAATTACCTCGGTCCAACCAAGATCAATTTTCAAATTAATCTTTAATTTAAATAAAAGTCCAACTTTTATTACTATTTAAAATTAATCCAATTAAATCTTAAACAAATTTTATTTATTTATTTTTACTAGGGCTCATGTGCAAATTCTAAAATTGCACAGAAGGACATGTCCAAAATTCAATTTCGGCACAGTCCTTCCCCTCATCATTGCCCGGTTTCCAAAACCTTCTTTCCGATTGGGTCATCCAAACCAAAGTCCAACAATTCATCAGTTCATCAGAATTATGCAAAAATCCCAAAATTGTACCAATTATTAGGGCTTGTTCAGAATTTTAATTCATCAGTTCCAAACCAATCAAGAATCCCCATTAAGCAATTCAATCAACAAACAATCATGAATCGAAATAGCCCCAAAATTTAAAGGATTGAAACCGAAAAGAGGCAAAACGAAATAAGAGTTCATCATCGAATCAAATGGGTAAGGGCGAGTCGCCACCGCCGCTAAGAACATGCGGGCGACTCGCCACCCTCAAAGAAAGACCGTATAAATTTGTGCCAATGCGTGTTGTGTTCGGCAGGGGAGCGACGAAACGAGTCGACCTGGTGGCACGCCCACTCAGCCCAAACCCAATTTCGAGACGAGTCAAACCAAATCGAAAACCGAGGTGGTGATTTGCGGTGCATCTCCATCGACCAACCTTAGGGTACAAATAGGATCACCATTTTCAAACGTGACGGTGACCTAATAAATCGAATGAAGAACCAAAGGTGGCATTTAATCGAACGGGCGCGGCGAAGTCGGCTACGATTCATGAGACGGCGGGACAAACGAGGGCAAATCTAATTCAAGATTCTTGCCTAGGCCTTTGCCTTTGACAAACCGACCGGAATCGCGGCGAAGAAGCCGCCACTGAAACATGGAGTCGTGGATATCGGCGAACACCGGCGATCGAGGGACGAAGCCCGGTGATGTAATTTCAAAAAACCCTAAATTTTTGGAGAAGACGAAAGAGACCAAATAAACAAACAAGGGTGCGGTTTTGTCAAACAAAAGGCAGCCGCACCCGGTTTTTTTAAAAAAAAATTAATTTTAAAACCAATTTTATGTAATTAAAAATGAGAGCCTGAAGCTCTGATACCACTATTGAAATATAGAGGCACGTAAAACACGTAACCACATGCGCAACGGAAATTAAAGTTCACCAACAACGAACAATTAATTGCATACAGATTACAATAATCATAATTTAAAATTCTTCACATAATCCTCGAGAGCAAGATTTCTCTTACGGTATCCAAATAATCCCCAATCACGGACTTGCACGGATTTTCCAAATTGAATTAAAAGACAATTTGCTAGGAAAATCCAAACTCTAGATCTTATGGAGAAAATATGAAGTGATATTGTTTATGAATCCCAATAGCTTGTATATATAGGGAGGATTAGCTTATTTCCCAAGCTAGCCCAATTAGGGAAATAAAATCCCTAATCTTGAATTAAATTAATTCCCTAATTATAAATCTCTACGGATTTAAATGTCTTATATGAAAATCTCTACGATTTATTTCCATATACAATAAATCGTACAATTATATTCCAAATATAATTATCGAATTCTTATTTAATTAAATCCAATTTAATTAAATATTAATAATAATTAATTCCAAATTAATCTATTATTAATTATATAAAATAAATTAAATATTAGTCCAATTTAACATTTAATCAACCAACTATAATCCGTAAAAGTGAACTACTTGTTGTGACCCATGAACCTCATATACCAAAGTTTATTAGTCAAACTAATTCATTCCTTAATTGAACCCTAGTCAATAAATCGGACATTCTCAATATACGAGGCACGCTTTGGAAAAACATGCAACTACCAGAATCAAATGGGCAATTTGAATATTTCCTCCTTTCATTCACGAATACTCGATTAGTCTTGAACATGATGAAGTGTCTATTCAAATAACTAAATCAATTTATCTCTGATTTATTATCTAGGGTTCAATTAAGACTGTTAGTTTGACTAATCGCTCGATATATGAGGGCCTATGGGTCACACAACAAGTAGTTACCTTTTACGGATTATATTGATTAAATGTTTAATTGGATTTAACATTTAATTTATGGAGAATTAATTAATAATAGATTAATTTGAAATTAATTATTAATAATATATAATTAAATTGGATTTAATTAAATAGGATTCCCAATAATAATATATGGAATATTATTATAGGATTTAATATATATGGAATCAAATCCGTAGAGATTTAATATATATGGGAATTAAATCCGTAGAGATTTTATATATGGGAAATGAATATGAGAGATTTATTTTATAAGATTAGGGATTTTATTTCCTAATCAGGTTAGCTTAAGATTTAAGTTGGGCCCCTCCCTATATATATGAGCTATTGGGAATTCACAAATAACGCTAATTCATTTTTCTCTCCATAAGATCTAAAGTTAGAATTTTCCTAGCAAATTCATCTCGGGATTCAACGCTGAAAAGTTTGGGCAAGTTCGTGATTGGGGATTACGTGGATACTGTAGTTGAGAAATCTGCTCTCGAGTTACTATAAGATTTCTTGTTATGATTATTGTAATCGTGTATGCAATTATATGTTCATTGTTGGTGAACTGTTTAATTCCACTGTGCATGTATTACGTGTTTACGTGCCTCTAAATTCCAACAGTGGTATCAGAACTTCAGGCTCTTGACTAATTACATAATTATTTGATTTATAAAATTAATTTTCTTTTTCTAAATTAATCGGTACGGTCGATTTTGTTAATGATCGCACCAATAAGTTATTGAAGTGGGGCTGTGATAGTGTGTTTGGTTGTTTTAATAGTTAATTGCTCAAACATTGTTTTGCCCCTTTTGGTTTCGTCTTCTTCGGTGGCTCTCAAAATTAAGTTTTTTGAAACCCTAATCACCATCATCGTTGCACGCCGCTTCGCTTGTGGAGGAGACCTACGCGACATCGCTCGAGACGGCGGTTCACCACCGCGTCTTGTGACGCTTCACGAGGACTCTCAAGCCGGTGATGATGGCGCTGCATTTTCCAATCTACTGCTCGAGTGTGACTCCGAGGCGCATCTGTAGTTCACGAGTGATGGTGATTCACGTGGTCGTCTTTGGCGAAATTGATTCTCATCGAAGAGTTGGAGCGACGGTGGAGTTTTTCAACCACCGAACCGTCGCTTTGAGCGATTCATTGCATGGGTTGTGTTGCGGCGGCGATTCGCCAAGACGCTTCGAGCGGTGAAGCGAAATCACCCGCGCCAGAGTTTTGAGGTGGCAGTTCTCATCCACGCGCAGACATGATGCACGATTTCAGAGTTTCGGGGTGCGATTCAGCTCACGTCATGTTCATGCGGCGGGGATTTGTCTCTCAGCCACCTTGGTTTCAATATTTTGATGCATATGTTCGCCGTTGTTTTCTGGGTTGTTCCCTGCTTGATTCGTGTTCTTCGTTTGACTATGAATTATTGATGATGAACAACTGGTTTGGTGTTTGGGTTTTGAAAATTTGGTTGTCCCGATTTACAGAATGATTGCTGTGAAATTGGGCGGTGATACAGGAAGGGCTGGATTAAAATTTGATTTTCACCAGGCCCTTCTGAGCAATTTTGGAAATTACACCTAAGCCCCTATATTTATTAATTAAAATTAAATTGGATTTAATTTGTTAGAATTAATAAAATTTGAGTTTAAAAGAAACACATTAGTCGACTAATGATGGGCTTAATTAATCGATTACTTAAAGTCAAAATATTAATAATGAATTTAATTATTGCACCTAATTTTAAAATTGAATTTTGAAATTATGGTTTAAAAGGATTAAACAAATTAGTAATTCCCACCACTAACGTGGTTAATATTCTGTTAACATATTTTATATTCTGATAACACATTTTACGCCCTTGATATAATTGATTGGGTAGACGGCGCCATATAAATGTTAGTCCGTAAATCATGTTTGGGTAGGCAATACCAATAATTGCTCAAATGTGATGTAGATTAACATGTCGGATCTCGATTAAGAAATTAATACCCCACTTTTAAAAACGCTCCTCACTAAAAATATGGTTTTTTTTTTTATTAATATTATAAGATGTCTTCCATCAAAATTAAAAGTAAACCGAAGATTTCGTTCCAATGAGTACTTAAAGACCTTGTCTTTTGCTCGGATCCACATCTAACAGGACTTTTATAGGGACATGTAATGTTACCGCTTGATGGTTGTAAACCAACTTAACTTTGTTTCGCTTATTCTCATGGGAAAAAAAGGGTAGTGACATCACGAAACTAGGTTCGACAAACTAGGAATTGCGCTTTTTGCAATTGGTTTGGAGACCTACCGCTTATGCTATTGTAATGATCATGACTCGCCGATTATGATAGTAGTAATGTGATCCTTGTCCATTATAATTTATATTTGATATAAATTCATACTTTCCGATGAGGTCGTTAAGTATGTGAAAATAATGGAGACAAAATAAACAAAAAAGAAAGGCCATGTTTATTTTGATTGTTGAATATTGATCATAGGAATTACGTGTTTAATTCTTGTTTTATTTTTATTTCTCTTGGTTAGTTGAAATGTATAACAGTTATTGAGATGTGTTTTGGAAAAAAACTAAATTGGCTAGGCAAAATTTTCTGGACTGGCACTGAAACATGTATTTGGTGCTAAGACAAGAAAATATTGAGTACGTGTTGGATACGTACATCCCAGTTTCCCTTAAAGATGGTACTCTGAGGCAGCCACGTTTGACGTAGCAGCTCAGAAGAAGCATCAAGAAGATGCTTCCCAGGCTCAGTGTGCGATATTGCTCGACATGACTCCCGATATACACAGGAAACATGAGGAAATGGGTCCCTTCGAAATGCTCAAGCATCTGAGAGATTTCTTTAATTTTGAATCTCGTTTTGAGATTTATGAAGTGATGGGAGATCTGTTCAGATGTCGGTTAGCTGAAGAAGGGAAGATTTCACCTCATGTGCTAATGATGATAGGCCTAATTGAGAAACTTGGTAATTTAGGCATTGAGCTAAAAGACCAATGTTTTCATTTATGTTATCCTCTAGTCGCTCCTTGATTCATATTATGGCTTCATTGTGAACAACAATATGTATAAGACAGATGCGACCATGCCTGAACTTCACAATGTGCTCAATACTATCGTGTACCATATCACTAAGTTGGTGTTAAAAAGAAGGATCGGATAACAAGGATGTGTGCCTCTACTGTAAATAGAAGAGGGCACTTGAATAAGGACTATGAGGTTCTGGTTGCTAAAAGGAAGACACTAGGTGCTTCTGGCACTAGAACATCTATATTTGTTATTAAGATAAACATGTCCATTAATAGCGCTAACTGCTTGGTATTAGATATCGGATGTTGCTCTCACATTTGTATGAATGTGAAGGGGCTCATGCATCTTAGGGCAGTTAAGGCGGGTGAAGTCATCTTACACGTGGAAATGAAGCAATAGTTGCTAACTGAACATGTGGGAACTTATATGTTAGACTTACCCTTTGGTTTTAGATTAGAACTTCATGATTTTCACCTAGTTCTTTCTATTACTCACAACATGTATTTGTTGCATTATGGATATGATGTTCTTAACATACAAAATAAAAGACTCAAACTTAGTAATCATGAAAACTCGACTTACTTATGACATTGTAGAACTTAATCATGTAAACGAGAAAAGAATTACAAGGTTAAGAAAGTTAGAGTACTTAACCCCATTCGACTGCGAGTCTTATGGAGATTGTGAATCTTATCTCATGGTCAAGATGATCAATGCACCTTTTCTAGAAAGGGTGCATGCCAAAGAAGTTCTAGAGTTGATCTATTAACGATGTTTGTGGACCATTGTCCACTCTAATTAGGGGTCACTTCGGATACTTCATCACTTTTACTGATGATTTCTCAAGATACGGATATGTGTATCTTATGAAACACAAATTCGAATCTTTTGAGAAATTCAAAGAGTTTAAGGCTGAAGTAGAGAAGTAACTTGGCAGATCGAGGAGGTGAATACCTTAGCCATGAATTCATTGATTACTTGAAGTTATATGGAATCCAGTCACAATGGACTCCTCCCGGAACACCTCAGATGAACGGTGTGTCCGAGAGGAGAAACCGAACCCTGTTAAACATGGTGAGGTCCAAGATGAGCTTCTCCTCTTCCCGACATTCTTATGGGGGATACGTCTTACATACCTCAACATTCTGAATAGGATTCCATCTAAATCGGTTGACCATACACCATATGAACTATGGTGTGGCAAGAAGCCAACTTTTACACACATCAAACATGGGGTTGCCCCGTGATTGTGAAAAGGATGCTTACCGACAAGTAGGAATCTAAAGGTGAAAAGAGTTACTTTGTGGGATATCCTAAGGAAACTAAAGGATATTACTTCTATCTACCCGAGAAATAATCGCTGATTGTTTTAAAGGCACTAAGTTCCTCGAAGAAGACTATGTCTTTACGGAACAAGGTCGTAAGCTGATAGAACTTGAAGAAATTCAAGAACCACAAATTAACAAAGAGACTGATATCTTGTCAAAACAACATGAAAAGGAATCAATGGGAGCATTCAACAACTTTCATGGAGGGAGTCTTTCACTAGGTGATCGTCTTTCAGCCAGTGGGAGCGTAATTGGAGTATGTTTGCCATTGCAAGAACCTCCAAGTGGGCTTAATGAGAACAACATAGTTCAAACTCTCATCCAAGAGGCATCTGAAAGTGTAGCTCTTGAGGACTCTCCGGACATTAATGAAATCAAAGCACCACAAAATTTTCATGATCTAAATGTACAAACCGCACAACCACAAACAGAAAGTCGATTAGAATCGTGAATCCGCCCATTATATACTTGCTACCTTGGAGGAACTCGATAATATGGACATACAAGATAAGGACGATCCTAATACTTATTCAAGCAATATCATATATTATTCAAAGGAAGTGGCCCCAAGCCATGAAATCGAGATGGACTCGACGCATACACCAATCAAGTCCGAACTTGGTTGAGTTGCCTAAAGGGTTAGGGACCCATATTTTGCAAATAGATCTCCAAGCGTAAGACTGATGCAAATGGAAAAGTACAAACCTACAAAGCTAGGTTGGTGGCGAAGGGTTATAGTCAACGCAAGGCATTGACTATGATGAGACCTTCTCACCAGTTGCAAAGATCAAGTCCATTCAAATTTTATTTGCGATAGCAGCACACTATGATTAAGAGATTTGGTTGATGGATGTCAAAACAACTTTCCTCAATGGAAACATTAATAAGAAAGTGTTTATGCCTCAACCAGAAGGTTTTACATCTAAGTCAAATTCTAATCTAGTATGCAAGCTAAAGATATCCATTTATGGATCAAGTAAACTTCTAGAAGTTGGAATATCTGATTTGATGAAGCTATCAAATCCTTTTGAATTCATTAGAAATTTGAAGATCCTTGCGCTTATTGCAAAACGCAGGAATAATATTGTTTTCATAATCGCGTATGTCGATGACATAGTGATTTTTGGGAAACCCGTTAATGTAGTCCGTTAAAGATTTGTTGTTAAAGACCTTCATAATGAAGGGTCTTGGTGAAGCCTGCTACATCCTAGGGATTAAGATCCACAAGGATAGATCCAAGAGGATGTTGGGACTGTCACAGTCCACCTATGTAGACAAGGTGTTGAAGCTTTTTAAGATGGAGAACTCTAAGAGAGGATCTCTATCAACAAACCATGGGATAAAGCTATCAAAGAAGGATTGTCCTTCTATTGAAGATGATATCAAGCACATGAAAGATGTCCCATATGCATATGCAATTGGGTCAATCATGTACGCCATGACTTGCACTGGGCCGAACGTGGTCTACGCTATCAACATCACTGGTAGATACCAACAGAATTCGGGTGAGTCTCACTAGATTGTTGTTAAGACCATTCTGAAGTATCTTAGACAAACTAAAGAATGTTTCCTTGTTTCTATGGGGATAATGTAACTAGTAGTGACTCATTAACACAACAAAAGTTTAATTCGACCGATGATTAGAAATCACAATGTTACGCTTTCACTCATAATAAGGCGTCAATGGAATAGTTCCAAGCAAAAGGACCGCAGATTTAATAACCGAAGTTGAGTACATTGCTGTATCAAAAGCCTCAAGGAGGCTGTCTGGATTTTATAGTTCTTAAAAGAAATAGGGGTAGTTTCAAGTGCAAGTTGTCTAATATAGTTGTATTAAGACAAGGCTGGTGCGAATACGCAAGCAAAGGAAGCGAGATCAACAAACAGAAACAAGCATATACCTAGACTTATCATTTGATCCGAGAGATCATAAGGATAAGAGAAATGGAATTAAAATGTATTCCCACAAATTTAATTTGGAAGATCATTTCACCAAAACACTAAGTGTTCATGTACACACTAGACATTTGATGGTCTAGGGGTTAGACATGTAGGTGATTGACTCTAGTCCAAGTGGGAGATTGTTAGTGTTAGTGTCCTAGAGAAAATCTATTGTAAGGACATGATACTAAATGATATTCAGTTTGATTTAATATTATAGTTCATTTAATATTAATGTATGGAAATACACTTGTTTGAATATTATATTTGATTGTTTGCATTTATTCATACAAGTGTTCCCATGAGTCGTTGCTGTCATTGAGGTTGTGAGAACTCAGATGACTTAAGCATGATTTTCAAATAGCCCCTGCTATGATCATCAAGAATGAGATATTGATGATGCAATGGAGATTGGTGTGCGATCCGCATCATACTTTAGAGAACGAGTAAGATCTCACTTACTACAAGATACTAGTATCTCATGATGGATGCACAAATACCTTAGAGGGTATCTCAGATACCCATCCGAGAAACCGTTTGATATATTTCCACAATATGTGACTACGGGTGTCTCGATTAGTGGGAGCAATGCGATTCTCCTTTGACTTGAGGTCAATACGCACGACATGTGTGAGATGATGAACTTTGATCATGACCGACGCTTGCACTCTTCTATGGGTAGATATGGCTTGGATTGGGTTCATCGTTAAATGCATGTGCGTGGTAGTTGATCCAAGAATAGGATTCATTCCTCAAAGTGGATTTAGAGAGAATACTCATCTTCTCATCATAATTGGATCTAAGTCATCGACCGATGCACGTCAACTTAGACTTTGTGGCTAAGTGTGACATACATGGCCAATTAGTGATTAGAGATAAAATGATTAAGTTGTTTGAATAGACACTTAATCATGTTCAAGACTTAATCGAGTATTCGCGAATGAAAGGAGGAAACCGTAATAGCCCATGTTTTAGTTACAGGTAGTTGCACATTTCCTCGAAACGTATCTCATATATTGAGAATGTCCCGATTTTTTGTCTAGTGGTTCAATTAAGACCGTTAGTTTGACTAATCGCCTATATATATGAGGGCCTATGGGTCACACAACAAGTAGTTCTTTTTATTGATTATATTTGGTTGATTAAATGTTAAATTGGATTTAACATTTAATATATGAAAAATTAATTAATAGTAAATTAATTTGGAATTAATTATTATTAATATTTAATTAAATTGGATTTAATTAAATAGAATTCCCAATAATAATATGGAATCAAATCCGTAGAGATTTAATATACATGGGAATTAAATCCGTAGAGATTTTATATATGGGAAATAAATCTGAGATATTTATTTTATAAGATTAGGGATTTTATTTCCTAATCAGATTAGCTTAAGATTTAAGCTGAACATCTCCCTATATATATGAGCTCTTGGAAATTCACAAACAACGTTAATTCATTATTCTCTCCATAAGATCTAGAGTTAGAATTTTCCTTGCAAATTCATCTCGAGATTCAACGTTGGCAAATTCGGTCAAGTCCGTGAATGGGGATTACGTGGATACCGTAGTTGAGAAATCTGCTCTCGAGTTACTGTAAGATTTCTTGTTATGATTATTGTAATCATTTATGCAATTTGTTGGTCCCGGTGTAAACGAGTCTTACACGTGTATGGGGGGGGAATACACGTGTTCAGTGTTTTTAAAACTTTTTCTTACTGAGGTCTTTTGCAATGTAGTCTAGATTGACTAACTTTCTCTCCTCAGGAGTCAGTTGGTCATCAGACTTAGGAAATTCTCGCTTCTGATCAATTCTCTCATCTTCGCTCCTCCTGGATTCACCACAAGAACCGGAATGGTCCTTGAGAGACCACTCTCCACATACGCTCATGTTTGGAATACAGATGAGCCTGCATTCTCAGTCTCCATAGGTCATAGTTCTCCACTGAGAACATGGGAAGTTTTTTAGAAGACATTTTTCTGATCTTTTGAAAAGTAAAAAATTTTAGCAAATAAGATCAGTTCAGATAGACCACAAATATTTTTGAAAATAAAACTTTGGTCAACACAAAATAGGGTCAAGTTGAACCACCGCCTCCGATACCACTTGTTGGTCCCGTGTAAAATCCCAAGTCTTACACGTGTAAAATGGGGAATACACGTGTTCAATTTTTTTTTAAAACTTTTTCTTATCGAGGTCATAAAGCAAAGGGTTTATATAATCCTCAAGATTAGGTTACGAGAAGCTAACAGAGTTTTACGCTTCCGAACACCAAAGTCTCTCGAGATGTTGATCCCGAGTTCAGCTTTCACAGATACCTCGGATTTATAATCCCAAATTGAGTCCTAAGGTGTTTTGTTTTGGTCCAGAGATCCCCGAGTTGCTTGGATCGATAACTAACTTAATGAATCCTCGAAAGAGAGTTCGGAGAGTTTGATAACTATCTTTTTCAGCTTCTAAATCCATTATACTACTTTCGCCTTGGCCCTTAGATTATACTCATTTTAAGCTTTGTCAAAAAACCTTACCTTAATTGAAATAGTGATTAGGCTATCCCATTCACTTATGCAACTTCAAATTGATTGATTCCAACCGGTATGCAACGATTCAAATATCGCGAAAAAGTATGCTTTCAAAACAAGTTAATGCAACAAGATTAATATGCATATGATAAGAAAGCAATAAAGAACACAAAAATTATAGTGGTTCGTGAGACTCAAGCTCCTACGCCCACTCTCCATGACTCTTCGAGAAATTCACTATCAACTTCGAGCCGACTACCTCGAAGTTTACTTACTCAACTCGCCCGAAGTTTTCAACGACTACTCCGCCAGAGTTTACTTTACTCAACCCGACCTTTGAGTTTTCTCGACCACCTCTGTAGTTTACTTTACTCAATCACACACAAGCTTTCGACTACCCCCGTAGCTTACTAACTTTTCCTCTAGAGTTTTCCTCTCGAATTACTCCGCCAGTAGTTTACTAACTCTTTACAACTCTTTTCACCAACAAACACACTCCAACTACCTTCTCAAGGGTTTTGGGGTTTTCTCGGTTGGTTTCAACTAGGATGAGATATCCTTTACAATGAAGCACAATGCAAAGGGTTAGGATATCTCGACTAAGCTTTGGATAAATCTTATCAAGCTAGGCTTAGTATAGTGAGCTCTCTTCAATATCGGGCACTTAGGAAATTCTAAGTTTTTCGAGTGCTTTAACTTTTGTAAGAATAAGTTTGAGCTCTTGAGTTATGTGATAAATTTCCCGTAACCTTACAATGTAGAGGGTCACCAAGATTTATAGGCATACACAAAGGTCACTTTTGAAAAACTATCCGCTTGGAGAGATAGCTTCGTGAGTTCCTCTTTGTGGTGTGTGAAACGACTATATTTAGGGTTTGAAACTCCCTAATACGCTTTTAGGTAATAGCTTTTCATGTAGCCGATCTTCACTTTTCATATCCGAACTTTTGTACATCCGACATCTTTTTTCAAATGACCGGCCAACGCGATTGTCGGTAAAAGGTACGTCTCTTCTTTTTTTTGACTTTTGTCTCCGCTAAAGGTAGACACCTTCAACGCACTTTTGGTTACAAACTCTGAGTTTGATATAACCTTAACAACACTTCGACTTAGTTCCTTTTTATCCGCATTTCAATGTCTTGGCAATATCTAACTTCTTAAGGAATCGCGATCTTCTCGATTGCATCCTTTAGATAGATATTATCGCCAGCCTCTAACACTCGCCAGTTCATACCGAAAGCATTCAAAAGATATTACCGAAGTCTTCAATTATTGTGCCTTCAAGATTTTTGATCTTGATTCTTCAAACCGTCATGCCTTCGTGTCTTCGAGTCTTCTCGAGTCTTCGTGGTCTTCGAATCTTTGTAATTTATAATCGACCGATGTACTAAGTCTTCGTAGTCGAGTCTTCGCCATCAAGATTATATCGAAGTCTTCAAGATCTCGATTTCATCCTCGAAACTTCGGATATTTCAAAACATAATCGAGTTCTCCGTAGTCTTCGTAACCCTATCCTAAACTATATCTGGCGACTATACATTTTGCGATAACATCCTCGATTACTCTAAAAACCGAATCCTCGACTAACTATCAAGATCATTCTAACATGTCATACTTAGGGGTTTTGGGATCTTAATCAAAATCATATATCTTTATTAAATTCATCTCCCATCAATTTCCCCCATTTGATGATGCCAAAAACCTATCTTGTTACAAAACATATAACCTATACTCGTGTTTCAGCTTTTATCCTATTACAAGATTGGTTGTCTCCCAACAATTTCTTAAATCGAGAATCTCCCAACAATTTCGTAGTTTCTCGCCAGCTTTAATCATTCAAATAATTTCTTCAAAGAATGAATCTCTTTAAATAGTTCATTACCAAATACTTACATAATTTTTTTTCAAAATTGCATAATTTCCCCATATCATCATACATTCGGGCATATCAAAATAAAAGACATGTAAATAAGATAATGAGATATTATCTTTTGAGCATAATGATAAATCTTCATTGATGATGAGTATGCCATTTACAGATTACAATGAGTTTATCAACAAAATCAAAAAGACAAAAATTTAAAGATTACGTAATTTTTCTCGAGTCTTCGCCTTCGATTTGGTTTCTTCACTTTTTTTCAGTTTGTTTCATTCTCAACTTCATCACCAAGACCTCCAGATCGAACATTCCAAGAATCTCTTCTTCACTTCATTTTTTCCTTGATGATGTCTCAGACTATTTCCGTTAGGACCTAACCGACCAAAGATAATCGAAAGCAATCTCTTGAGTAATGGCCTTTTCATTCACCAAGCCATTATCAAGTCTTGGAGGAGGATAGGAATATGGACCGGGCTACTATCCAGATTTCTCCTTCATCCGCAAAGGTTAATCCAAATTTCTAGATACTTTGGATAGAAGGTAAGGAGATACTCAATGAATGCTTCATTCCGATCCGAGCCTTCCCTCTCCATTCCCTCGAACATCATAATTGAACCGTAGGTTCTCGACTTCTTCCCACATATCGCTGAAGTTTAATGGGCATCCATTTATCAACGCGGGGCTACTTTTAGCACTTTTTGATGTTCCTTTCCTCTTGCTCGCAAACTTCCTGAATTCACTCTTCGCTTCGCTTCTTCGCTTATCTTCTTTTCTCGATCACGATGCTCCTTTCGAGATCGAGGCGCAACTTTTCTTAGCTTGTCCCATTTGGAGTGTCTTGAGCATTTCTAGTATTGAAGACTTTCATCCGAGGTTGAGACTCGATTCTTCTTTTCTCTTCATCATCCGTAATCAGCTTTCTCTCGATTGGCTTAGAAGCCTTTGCACGCTTGTTTTCAAAGTTGAAAAACACCCGAGGCTTTCCTCTTCATAGCATTTCAAAGAAGAAACCGGCTTGTTCCAACCTTTGCTCTAGCACTCGCTTTTTCTTTTTTCGACACATCAAGCATGGTTTGCTTAGAAACTCGAGTGTAGACAAAGGCTTCTCCCACCGAGCAAACTTTAACTTCTCGTAAGCTTCGACTTCTTTTTAAGGCTTTGGCTAAATTATACATTTCAAAGATCTTTTTGAGCCTTCTTCTCCAAAGCACGCGCCATGAACTTTCTCGAGATCTTCGGGCTTCCTTTTCCCCTTCTTGGCACCGTAATTTGAAGAAGTCCGAGAGTGTCAGTGTCCATGTGATATTGCTCTTTTGCTCACACAGCGAATAATCTCTCCCGCTATCTCGATCTTGTTCGCCTTCCATCCTCCTTAGATGGTTCTTGCCACATAAAATTCTTTTTCAGATAAGTGGGCAACCGGCCAGATAGTGCTTTTTTGAACATCTCTCGCATCTTGGTCATGAGCATTGAGCTCATTTCCTCAACAATGACTTTATCAAGACTCTCATTCTTTTCTCGCCAGTTTCACCTCTAGGAAATCGAATCTTTCCCCGGTGTTTCGCTTCAAACCATCACTTAACTCAAATTTTGACTCCTCCAAATTTTCATTCAGCTTTTTTCTTCCATGGAGGTCATCCGGTGGTCGAGTGTTTTGAATTTGCACCAACTCCAAGAGTGACTAAGACTTTCCATCTTTTGAGCTTGATTGGCCAACGCCTCTTCCATCCGAAAGCAATTTTGATCATCATTGGCTCAACCTTCTCAAGTTTTTCCATCAAGGGGGTGAGATCAATCTCAGAATCTTTCAGACCTCCTCGCGTGGTCAGTCTTGATCATCCTGGGTGCTCGCCTTTGTCCCGAGCTCCAGCCTCCAATCGAGCCTCGATCATTATCGCACAATTCAGAGTTAAAGATAGGACTTTCAAGAACTTTGGCATAATTGTTAATAGTGCCAAAAATAGTGCCAAAAGGTACCAAGAGTTCTAGCTTCCGAGGTTGACCAATTTCAGTTGATCGCTGATGAAGTCTCCTTTTTCCATCTCGAGATCGCTTCAACATCTCCCCCTGGTCCCCATCTCTATCTTTTAGATTTGTCTCCGCCGCCGGGCACCAACTTCATTGCTTCTCCTTTCACCAACTTCTTCTAAACTAGCTCATCAAAATCGGAGTTTTTCATCCTCGAAGCTTTGTCCTCCCGAACCCCGAGAAGTCGGTCAGAAGGTTGCTCTCCTCATTCCACCCGTCTTTCCTCCGAATGCAGAAATATCAAGCATCTCTGAAAGAGTCCGATTGAGGATGAATACGCTTGTCCTTAATCAAGAAAACATCTTGCAGATCGTGGTATGAGCTGAGCTCAGAAGCGTCAAGAATGAACCGCTTCCCTTTGCTCCTCCACTCGCCTTCACTTCTCCCTTCTTCCATCTTGGGCTCTTCGTTCAGTTGAAACATCTCGCTAAGGGATCAAGAAGTAGATCACTCAGAGCTCATCAAGAATATTCTCGCCTCCCCGAGCCTTAGCAAAGATCCCCGAAGTTTAGCGACAAACCTCAACAGACATCCGAGAGGGTTCCCGAGGCCCGAGTCAAGGCATATCCTCGCTTTGAATCTGAGTTGGCCTGCTCGCTGCCCGAGCCCGCACATCTTCAGATCGACTCGAAAATCTCTTCAGTTCGAGCTCACATCCGGTAGGTATCTCTGAGGTCTCGAGCTCCTTTAAAAATTTCGAGAAATTTTATCCGAATCCCAGCGATGTCTCGAGCACCTCGTGAGAAGACTCCGCCCTCGGTCCGATCCCGTGTCCTTGAGATAACCCGAGCCAACACTTGTAATGGTGAACTCGAGTGGTTTGGCGCCCCTGTTGAATCTCGCCGAATCACTTTCATCTTCATCGGTGAGAACCACCAATCTTCCGCGCTTTTGGAGCAAGATCCTTTAGTTTCAACATCTTTTTGCTCCCCTCGCTTCCATCTTTGCCTCCAACAAAACCTTCCCCCTGGTTTGTTGAGTCTTTTTTCACCAAGAATCGGTGATTCAACCTTCTTTTCTCTTCCCCTCGATGGCTCGGGCTTTTGCAAAGAATGGGTTTAAAGAGAATTTTGATTTAGGGAATGGGGTCGAATTTGCGAAGATATCCTCCTCCTCGTCGCGACATCCCCAAAATGTAAGAAATTTTGGTGGCATGGTGGATCTTGCCTTTTATTGAGATCGCCTCCAACCTTCTTCAAAATTTTGATTCGCTTTCACTCACCGTCTCAATCGAAATTTCAGAAGTCCTTGAAGTGAGGCCTCTATCACGCGAGGCCTCTATCGACCGCCAAAACACCGAAGACTTCATGATGATTTACTAAAACTCCATCAATAAAAACTCCTCTTATGCAATGTTGCCTCAAACTTAACAGATTCTCAAAGAATCCTATCTAAGTATTCCTTCTCTCACCCGACATATACATCGTAGATCCTCTCCTCTATCATAGAGCTCAAAAACATCATTCTGATTTTTTCGGGGTTATGTACAAATCCCTTTCAAAATCGACGATTTGATGAATGCTCTAAGTGTGATACAAGAATCGAAGAATGCATACCCTCTTTCATCTACCTTCAAGTTATAGATGAATTTGATTACCTCTTTCGCAAACTCCCGGTCCGGCGGGTTATGATTAGTTGGGTGAGTTTAGCCACCGAATCATATGCAGAGCCTCCTTTACTCGCTTTGAGTTGGTTGTGCTTTCGAGTGAAACAATCAACTCGCACCACGGGCTTGTTGGTTTTTTGCTAATCTCATTTAACAAGGTTGGAGCCATTTTGAGATTGATTTGAGAAGTGAAGCTTTTTAGGGTTTAGAATTTCTCGGCAAGGGGATTTATTTTGGCAGAGGATTTGAGAACAAAGGGTTTAATAAAATTTTGGCTTGAAAGGATTCTTAGGTATATATAGCTTTGAGATCGTGGGGAATCGTGGTTGGTTAGGTGAAAAACAATCGGTTGAGATTAATCTCCGATTAATCAGGTATATGAACCGACGATCTCTGAAAAGTAAGCCGCCAACACATCCTCATTGGTCATTAATGTAGCAGAGCATTAAATGACTGTTGACCTTCTTCGGAATTTGAAACAATCCCGCCCAAAAACATTCCTCATGTGTTTTGTATTTATTGCGAATGATTTCTGAGCTTCACTTAAGCAATAAATGAGTTGCATGAGTCATTACTTCTTCAGACTAATTTTCCTCTATCGGTTTTAATGAAAATCGACCTTGATAAACTGTCAGTATAATACTGAGTACTGAAATGGTTCTGTTTGCTACTGAGTACTCACCTTCAGTAAATCTGAGTTTCCCGAGACTCAGTTCAGTATTTCCATTTTATCCTAAGCTTCTCAGTAGAGTCTGAGAAAACTTCATGCTTCTGAAAACCTTCAATTTTTCAGATTTTACTCTATACACCTGGTTCTAACATCCCTAATTCAACCGAAAGTTCCCGAATCTTGATTCAAATGAAAGGTTTAGTCAAGATATCAGCTCTCTGCTTATCAGTATGAATTTTCTCCATCCTTATGTCCTTCTTCTCGACATGATCTCTGATGAAGTGATGTCTGATATCCACATGCTTGCATCTGGTGTGCAATACCGGATTTTGTGAAATAGCAATGGCACTATTATTGTCACAAAATATTGGTACTTCATTGGCTACAACTTTATAATCCCTTAATTGTTGTCTCGAGCTAAAGAATTGAAAGCACAAGAACTTCCCCGCAGCCCATATATTCATTTTCAGGTAGTACTTGTTGCTATCGAGGTCCTGCTTCTTCAAAAACCAAGATATCACCTTACTTCCTAGAAATTGACAAGTTCCCGAGGTGGACTTCCTCCAATTTCAAGAACCTCCATAATCAGCATCCGAGTAACCACTTAACTCAAGGTTATCATCACCGATACCATAATCCTCTATTCATCGCGGCCTTTAAGATACTTCAAGATCTTTTTGGCGACTTCCATGTGACTAAATTTTTATGATTAGCTTGGTATCTTTGCACATATCCCAACAAAGAAATGTTATATCCTACCTACTTGCCGTGAGAGATAGAGCAATGATCCAATGATTCCTCTATAATCAAGATGGCTCACCGATTTGCCTTCGTAATCGAGATCCATCTTGTAGTTAGTATTCATGGGAATCCTAACTGTGTAGCAATTTCATACACCATATTTAGCAATCGATCTCTCGTGTATTTTGCCCGGTTGATGAATATTCCTTCCTTTGATTGTTTCACTTGAAGACCTAGAAAAGAAATTCATCTCTCCCATCATTAACATCTCAAATTTGCCTTTTCATCGTTGTTGAAAACTTTTCACACAAATGATGGTTTGAAATCCAAAAATGATGTCATCAACATATATCCGAACCAAAGAAGATATCTCCCCATCCTCTATCGTGAATGTAGAGTTCTATCAACAAATCTTTGACAAAACCATGGTCAAGAAGAAACCGAAAAGAGTATCATACCATGCTCGGGTGCTTGCTTAAGACCATACAAAGCTTTTTCTCGAGCTCAAACTTGGTCATTCTGCTTGAAACCGTGAGGTTGTTCCACATAAACCTCTTCTTTAAGCACACCGCTCGTAAAATGCACTTTTCACATCCATTTGATAGATCGTGAACTTCATGTGGGCGATATGCAAGAAACAACTGATGGCTTCTAGTCTTGCAACAGTAAAAGGTTTCATCATAATCCAAGTCTTCTTCTTGGGAATAACCTTGTGCAACTAGCCTTGCCTTTTTTTTTACAATGTTGTTGTTTTCATCTCTTTTATTCTTGAAAACCCACTTGGTTCCAATGACATTGTGCCTTTTCGTCTATCTACCAAATCCCATACTTCATTTCTTGAGAATTGATTCAAATTTCATCTTGCATAGCAAAAAGAATCCAATGAGAATCTTGTAGAGCTTCACCAATCTCAAAGAGGTTCTTTCTCCGATAGGAAGCAGTTAGAATAGTGCACTTTCACCATGGAACCTTCTTGTTTTAACACCTTCGCTTAGATCACCCACAACTGACTTTGTAGGGATGACTATATAACCATTTCCTTCTTGATGTTCCCTGTTTCAATAGTTTCCTCAACATTTGAAATGTTAGGTTCGCTTAAATCAAGAAATTCAGGAACAACAAAATGCGAGAAAGGGAATCATCTTCCTCGTGGACATTCTATTCGTAACATTGTCGAGACATTTGTTCCCCTTTGGTTGATAGATTCGTAATTTGCCTCACCGTGACCACATCTTCATTGGCATCACATACCGAGTCCGAATCGTGTCTGCTCGATTGGTCACCTTTGAGTGTTGGTTTTCCCGAGTCTCACCATCCCGATTTCCATTCTCAACTTTTTATTCGAAGTCCGAGTCACCCAATCATAGATAGTGACCGACTTCTTCTTTTCGTGTTCAAATGATGATTTATCTCTCTGCTTTCAGTTTAATCTGTGATCCTTTGGTCACCATTTGCATCATGTTCCCGCTTTTCCAACACAAGTAGATTCATCAAAAACAACATGAGGTGTTTCCTCCACAATAAAGAGTCCTACAGCTTGTAAACTCGAAAGTTTTTATCGACTTCGTAATATCCTAAGAATATTCCTTCATCGCCTTTACTATCAAATGTTTTCAACCGATCTTTACCATTATTGTGTATGAAACACTTGCAACCAAAACACACGAAAAGAAAGAAACAAGAGGCTTCCTTTCATTCCAAAGCTCATAGGGTGTTTTGCCTTGACTCTTGGTCAAGATGGATCTATTCTCGAGAGTAGCATGCAAAGTTGATGATTTCAAATTTCAAAAATCTTTTGTGAATATCGCCTTCAACTATCATTGTCCTTGGGTAGCCTTCTTTTTCGTAGTTCTGTTCCTTCTTTCAAAGAACACCATTTTGTTGAGGGTCCTTGCAAACCGATGTTTCATGTAAAATTCCATTCTCTCGCATAATAATCGATATGATATGATTTATAAACTCAGCCTTTGTCGATCCGATTTTGACCACACTCAAATTTTTCTCATTATCGAGCCTTTTCAAGAATTTCGCAAATTTTATCTCGAGTCTTTTTCATCGAGTAAGAATATGACCCAAGTATATCTTGAGTAGTCATCAACTACTACCAATGTGTATTTCCTACCATTAGTGCTCACAGTGTTATAGGACCAAAGAGATCCATATGCAATAATCAAGTATTCTTTCAAGAGAAACTTCAACTTTGCTTTTAAATGATGCTTTAACTTGTTTTCCTTTTCTCGCACGCATCAAAAATGTGTTCCTTATCAACACTTCATTAAAGAACCCTCTCACAAGAGCTAATCTTGCAAGCTTGTTCGTGGTTTTGAAGTTTAGGTGATTCATTCTTTTTATGCCATAACCAACGGGTATCTCGTGGAACTTTTAGCAACTAAACATGTATCTTTAGGAGTTGAACTCCAATCGCCAAGATACACATTCCTTTTCTTGTACCAATCAAGAATACTTTCTGATGATGTATCATCTTTCACAAAAATAAGTTCTTGAGAACTCAACATTGAAACCCTTATCACAGAATCGGCTAATTGACAAAGAAGTTATGCTTCAATCCGTATATACATATGAAAACACCATGGATATGAACTCGAGTCTATTTCCAAAGTTCCATATCCTTCATCCCGTCCCTTGAGTTATCTCCAAAAGTGATTCAGGGCCTCTTTGTTCAACATAGTCACCGAAAGCATCTTTTGAATCCTCGCCATATGTCTTGAGCATCCACCGTCAAGATACCATATATCGAGAGTTTTTTCTCTCGCTCATCATCATCGCCATGTGATCTTTCATCGCCTTAGTGCCCTTGTTTTCCTCCCCAAAAAATAGATCAATTCTTAGGTACCCAATTTGTGTAGGTCCCACGAGGTTAACAGACCTTTCGAATCCAAATCGCATGACAACTCTAATCACTTTAGAGTGGCTAATTTGTCTTCCATAAACATCAACATATACATCCACTACTCTGGGTGCCTTTAGCGCTTTCAGATATGTGTGCTAGCTTTTTAGCATGAACATGGGCTTTTGAATTCTTCTTTGGTTTAGGCCTTCTGCTCGGATGCTTAGGCTTTTGTGCAAATGGGTCTAAATCTTTGTTGACTTGGGTTCGTGATAACCTTTACCCTTAGGCAAGTGAGGTTCAGTTGTCTCAGACCGAACTGGTCTTTCAAACAGAATCGAGGACTTGGTCTCTTCAGTTGAGAATGTCTCCGCCAGTGTTTCTCATCCGAGGATTCCTCCCCGATGGTTCAACAGGAGCCTTTCAGTTTGCATTCTTAGCGTGAGGCTTTGAAGTACTTTGCTCGAATTTTCAATCGGGACAGTGTTTTCTAGCCTTCACCGAGGTTTGGGCTTTCTAACCCGATCATTCGGTTTTATCGAGACCATAGGTCCTTTTCCCTTGTCTACAACCTTGGGCATTACTCCACCTTTGAAGTGTAGGTGCCATTGTTTTTACAAAGATAGTCTTCTTGCTTACTAGATGCAAAGATTCGATGACCTTGTGAGGTTCCCCCGAATGTTTCCCAATCCAGATTTTATAGCGGCAGATCTCTCGATAACTCCTCAATTTCATCTATTACATTAGATGCTTTATTCAATAGAGTTAACTTCTTCTATGCACTATCCTCACAAATCAGAGAGTTTTATGCTTCTCGTAGAGAGGTCATTGAACTCGGCCTATTAGTATTAATCTCTTCAAAGGATTTCTCTAGCTTTTTCGCTTAGGGACATTATCATCTTCTCTTTCTCTCGAGAGTTGTACTTTCGTAACATCCACCATCAAGAGCTCCCATTAATTGAGAAGTGATTTCAATATCCATTTTAGATTTTAGATTTTCGGTTCATATTTATAACGCTTGAGTTCTATTTAGCAGCCCTTGCAAAACAAAGATAGTCCTTCATCGATTCTCAAAAGAATCCATCAGTCAAAATGACTGCTTTCAGCCGAACTTGAAAACTCTTGTGCTTAGTGTAGAGCAACAACAGAGAAAGAAGAGCTTACCTCCTCAATGGCCACGTAGATTGATGTCATCACTTTCACCGGCCTAAGAATATCTCATCTCAAGAGCTAGATCCTCCTCGTGAGTGTTCTTCTTCTCGCAACCATGGCCTTTTGCTAGAGAACTTCGATCTCTTTTAGCTTGCCTTTCTTCTCTCCTTAAAGACTCAAACCGACAATCATACCGGAAGTGACCTTTCTTCCGCAATTATAGCATATGTTGGCATCATCATCCCGATCATTTTCTTCTTTGGACTTGGAGTCCTTTCTCTTGATGAAGATCCTTCACTTTTCAGTTTTTTTTCTTCTTCTCGCTTGATCCGTCCTCGTGTTTCTTCTGCACCGTGGTTCCCCGTAATAGTTTTGTATTTTCCAAATCTATTATTAAGTCCGGCTAAACCTCCTGCCATCAGTCTTAGCTTTTCCTCAAGCTCATCCCCGATTTTGGCATGGGGGTTCTCGACTCTAGTTTTTTGCTGTGTTTTATCTTTTTGCTTTTAAAGCCACGTTTTACTTGATGAAGAATCATCTTGTCACAAATTTTTTGGTTTTCTTATCAATTACAAATTCATAGGCCTTCAAATTTCGAGAAGACTTGTTGGTAAGGCATTGAACTAATGTTCTTGGTGTTTTCAATCACCACTACATGAATATCCCATTTCTTAGACAGACCTCTAAGAATTTTCAATGCAACTTCTCTCTGTGAATATTTCTTTCCAAGTGCATTTAGATCATTCATGATGCTAGTGAATCTGACTTCCAATTTGTCTATTGATTCACCATTATCCATTTCAAAACTATCAAACTTTCCAATTGCCACTGAAAGTTTGTTTTCTTTTATATGATCTGTGCCTTGGCACATAACAGCTAATGTATCCCAAATCTCTTTTAGCAAGATTATGTTGAGAGATCATTCCCATCACACCATCATCAATTGTACCAGATAGTGTGTCTTTTGCAATGTAGTCTAGATTGACTAACTTTCTCTCCTCAGAGTCACTTGGTCATCGACTTAGGAAATTCTCGCTCTAGATCAATTCTCTCATCTTCGCTCCTCCTGATTCACCACAAGAACCGAATGGTCCTTGAGAGACCACTCTCCACATACGCCATGTTTGAATACGTATTGAGTCTCAAGATTCTCGCCTCCATAGGTCATAGTTCTCCACCGAGAACATGGGAAGTTTTTAGAAGACATTTTTCGATCTTTTGAAAAGTAAAAAATTTCAAAGAATAAGATCGGCCAGATAGACCACAAGTATTTTTTGAAAATAAAACTTTGTCAACACAAAGAGGGTCAAGTTGAACCACCGCCTCGATACCACTTGTTGGTCCCCGATGTAAACGAGTCTTACACGCAGATGGGGGAATACACGTGTTCGTGTTTTTAAACTTTTTCTTATCGAGGTCACTTTTGGTCGATAATCCTCAAGATTAGGTTCGAGAAGCACGTATCGCCTGAAGTCAAAGTCTCATCGAGACAAGATCCTCGAAATCGCTTTCAGATATACCTCGATAATCCCAAACCGAGTCCTCGAGTGTCGAGATCCCGAAGTTGCTTGGATCGATAACTAACTTCATCGAATCCTCGGAAGAGAGTTCAGTTTGATAACTATCTGCTCTAGCTACTTTACTGCAAGGTAATGGTTGGCCTTAGATTATACTCGCTTTTAAGCTTTGCTAAAACCTTCCTTAATTGAAATAGTGATTAGGCTATGATTCACTTATGCAACTTCAAATGATTGATTCCAACTCAATATCGCTGAAAAGTATGCTTTCAAAACAAGTTAATGCAACAAATTAAGTACGATAAGGAAAGCAATAAAGAACACAAAGAATTATAGTGGTTCGTGAGACTCAAGCTCCTACGCCCACTCTCCCCGACTCTTCAGAGAAATTCACTATCAACTTCGAGCTTCGACTACCTCGTAGTTTACTTACTCAACTCTACGAAGTTTTCTCGACTACTCCGCCTGTTTTACTTACTCAACCCGACCTTGAGTTTTCTCGACTACCTCCGTAGTTTACTTACTCAATCACACACAAGCTTTCAGACTACCCTCAGAGCTTACTAACTTTTCCTCTAGAGTTTTCTCGACTACTCCGCCAGAGTTTACTAACTCTTTACAACTCTTCTCACCAACAAACACACTCCAACTACCTTCTCAAGGTTTTTGGGGTTTCTCATTGGTTTCAACTAGATGAGATATCCTTTACAATGAAGCACAATGCAAATGGTTAGGATATCTCGACTAAGCTTTGGATAAATCTTATCAAGCTAGGCTTAGTATAGTGAGCTCTCTTCAATATCGGGGCTAATTTTAGAAATTCTAAGTTTTTCGAGTGCTTTAACTTTTGCAAGAATAAGTTTGAGCTTTTGAGTTATGATAAATTTCCGTAACCTTTCAATGTAGAGGGTCACCAAGATTTATAGGCATACACCAAGGTCACTTTTGAAACTATCCGTTGGAGAGATAGCTTCGGAGTTCCCTCTTGTGGTGTGTGTGAAACGACTATATTTAGGGTTTGAAACTCCCTAATATGTTTTAGGTAATAGCTTTTCATGTACCGATCTTCACTTTTTGCGATCGAACTTTTGTACATCCGACATCTTTTTTAATTGTCATCGCCGATGTCAAGAAGGTACAATGTCGCCTTCTTCTTTTGACTTTTTGTCTCCGGGCTAAAGGTAGACACCTTCAACTACTTTTGGTTACAAACTCGAAGTTTGATATAACCTTAACAACACTTCTCGACTTAGTTCCTTTTATTCGATTTGAATGTCTTGGCAATATCTAACTTCTTAAGGAATCGCGATCTTCTCAAGATTGCATCCTTTAGATAGATATTATCGCTGCCTTTAACACTCGTGTTCATATCGAAAGCATTCAAAGATATTCTGAAGTCTTCAAGATTATCGGTGGCCTCAAAGATTTTTGATCTTGATTCTTCATTTTCCGCCTTGGTCTTCGTAGTCTTCCCGAGTCTTCAGTCGTGGTCTTCCCAATCTTTGTAGTTTATATTGATCGATGTATCGAGTCTTCGTGGCGAAGTCTTCGCCATTACCAAAGATTATATCGAAGTTTTCAAGATCTCTCGCCTTCATCCCTCAAACTTCGGATATTTCGTAAACATACCGAGTTCTCCGAGTCTTCGTAACCTATCCTAAACTATATCCACGACTATATTTTTTGCGATAACATCCCGACATTCTAAAACCGAATCCTCGACTAACTATCAAGATCATTCTGAACATGTCATACTTAGGGTTTTGGGATCTTAATCAAAATCATATATCTTTATTAAATTCATCTTTCATATTTTATATTTGGTGAATCGCTTAATTCCCAAGCATGCATGTATTACGGTTTACGCGGCTCTAAATTCCAACAAAGAAACACGTAATACATGTGCAACTAAGTAAATAGTTCACCAACAACGAACATATAATTGCATAATTACATACGTAAACATAAAGAGAAACCTTATAGTAAATCGCATGACGATATTTCTCGCATTTATGGTATCCATGTAATCCCCAATCACTTTAGACTTGCACGATTTCCCAAAGGTCGAATCCCGAGATGAATTTGCTAGAAAAAATTCTAAATCTTATGAAGAGAATAATGAATTAACGCTTTTTACTTAATTCCCAAGAGCTTATATATATATAAGAAAGGCTCACTTAAATGTTAAGCTAACCTTCGATTAGGAAATAAAATCCTTAATCTTATAAAATAAATCTCCCAGATTTATTTCCCAAATATAAAATCTCTACTGATATAATTCACATGTATATCAAATCTCTACGATATGATTCCATATATATTAAATCCTATAATAATATTCCATATATTATTATCGGGAATCCTATTTAATTAAATCCAATTTAATTAAATATTAATAATAATTAATTCTAAATTAATCTATTATTAATTAATTCTCCATAAATTTTAATCAACTAACTATAATCCGTAAAGAGAACTACTTGTTGTGTGACTCATAGGTCCTCATATATCGAAACATTAGTTAAACTAATTCGGTCTTAATTGAACCCTAGACAATAAATCAAACATTCTCAATATATGAGGTACGCTATGCAGAAAAGTGCAACTACCGTGAATCAAAACATGGGTTATTACGATTTCCCCCTTTCATTCACGAATACTCACTCGATTAAGTCTTGAACATGATGAAGTGTCTATTCAAATAACTTAATTATATTATCTCTAATCACTAATTGATCATGTATGTCACACTTAGCCACATAGTCTAAGTTGATGTGCATCGAATCCATGACTTTTATCCAATTATGATGAGAAGATGAGTATTCTCTCTAAATCCATATTGAGGAATGAATCATATTCTTGGCTCAGCTACCACGCACATGCACTTCGTGACAAACCCAATCCAAGCCATATCTACCCATGGATTCGGTGCAAAATATTTGGTCAAGGTCAAAGTTCATCACTCCACACATGTCGCACAGATGACCTAAGTCAAAAGAGTATCGATGCTCCCACTAAACCGGCGAGACTCGTAGACACATATAGTGAAAATACATCAAATAGTTTTCTGGGACGGGTATACCAATACCCTCTAAGGTATTTGTGCATCCATCATGAGATACCTAGTATATCATAGTAAGTGAGATCTTACCACACTCTCTAAGAGTATGATGCAGATCGCACATCAATCTCCATTGCATCATCAATATCTCATTCTTATTGATCCTTGATCGGGGTTATATGTCACAAACACCCTCATTTAACCCCATTTAATATGAATATAATCACAACTTTGTCTATAAACCTACTATAAAAAATATTTCCGAATATTATAACCTCCACGCCATCTCACACTCAAAATAACTCACGCTGTTTTAGTCAAGATTTATTTTTGTCATATTTTATATTTTATCATTTTGGGATATTTACTATGTCAGTTATAAATTATAGTACATACTAGTGTGTTGCTCGATTTATTGGTGTTTTGTTATAACCCAATGTAAGCAAAATGATAAAATATAAAATAACATAAGCAAAATAAGTAAGTCACCAGACGCCCAATGTGTCACATCTATGTACACGGTCATTCAAAACTATTGACAATTTCGCCCAAAGAAGGCCACCATCACATCTCATCTCGACCCTACAATGCATAAACTATGTGAGATATATAAATCTCAAATAAGAGAAATTATGCATGATGCTGTGAACCTTTGAAAATTCTTCCAATACACTCTCTTTTGATATCATCAATTTATTTATGAAATACTCGCAAGGCCCCAGACTCACTGTTATACACCGACATAACTCAATCAATATATATATCAATAATCAAGTGGCCACATAAGTATGATCCCGACGGGGGCTCCATCCTCTTAGGGCCCATCGAGGGTCCCCCACCCCCATCATGCCCTCATGTCCACCAAAAAGTCATCATCCCCACCACCCATAATGGTGCAATCCAGAGATCTACCCTCCAGCGGCCTAGCGAGATCCATCACCAAACTTGATCCCCTATCCGCTCAAGAAGTCCCCCCACGGAAGCACCCACATAATCATATAAGACGGTGGCCTCGCCTGGTAGCCGCCAAAGGTTATCCCGTTCTACCGCTTCCTCAGACGCCCTTCAAGGGATCAAAAGATTTGACCCTATTGCCAAATACCGCCCCAGTTTATCCTCGTTACCCATGGCTCAGTGTCGCCTTCCGCCGGATTGTATAATCAGTGGCCAAACACATCATTTGATAAAAATAACTTTCATATTAATGCATGACATACATGATGCAATGCAATGCCACACATATTAACTCACAACTCACACACCCAATTCACATAAAATCTTGAGCTCACAAGCTCCTTTTCGGGATAATCATCAAATATCAATCAAAGCTCAAAATTCACGTAATATCCACGTATCATCAATTAAACACATTTAATTCACAAATAAATCACATAATATTATATTTATGCATTGTAATTGCAAATGAATTTCTACTTACCTCGAATCAGTAAAGCATCATTAACTCAGAACTCTTGAAACACATGGATAGTGTCGCTCAACATATTTTATTCTAGTGCCTCTAAAGAAAGTTCATCCCCATACAAATTACTGGAATTTAACAAACAAATTGATATGATTAGAATAAAGTGATACTTATTTGACAAATGAATCTTCTTAAAGGAATAGGGATTTACATTCTAATAATTCTTCTGTCTGGTTCTCATATATATTCCAAATTAACAGTAAACACATATGAATTATAGTTACAATGAAATATTCAAAACAAAACTCATTCGACCAAATTTACCAATTCCTTCAAATAATTGTTATGAATAAGACGGTAAACCAATAATTTAATTTTTTAATAGTTACAATAATTAATTTTAAACTACATCAATTTCATTCTAAATTAAATAATAATCGAACATATTGATTAACTTCTCAACTGTTATTTTTCTTGACTAATAGAAATAATTTTAATCTTAAAACTTGGTGATTAGCTGTAAACGATTATTGGCTCCTGCGTTCTTTCCTAAGGCAATTAGCTAAGTGAATTTCTTTGTTATCCTTTTCCACTCTCTTGATATAAGGCGCATAGGAAACCGTAACCACCGCCTTACTTCCTTAACTATTAAGTTGTTTGTTATTATTATTATTATAATTATTATTATTATTATTATTATTATTATTAATATTTAATGTTAATAATATTAGAGTTGTATACCGCCATACACGTAAATGGTGGTTATTCCCAACTACAATTCAATTTGGGAATAATATGTGCATCTAATCCCCAGAAAGTTACACGTGTATGTATATATATGAAATCAAATGTCCATTTTTATAGCTTTTTTCTTTTTTTTACTATGATAATTACTATTATTATTTAATTTCTTAATGTAATTGATCATACATGTACTCAAACACAACATATATATGCATGTCAACTTTTATAAATGGGAACAGATTGTCATCTTCTCCTTTTCCATATTTTTTTTAATGCTTATATTTTTATTTCCTTAAGCACAATTCAATTAATAATACTACTTTTATCTATTTTTTTTTTTTCTAAATTATTCACATGATTCAATCCAATCTACTAAAGTACAAAAATATTCAAATAGAGTTCCTCATGGCTAAGTCATCGAAAACATAACAACAATTCAATATCTAACAGTAAAATAATTTAAAATCACAAGTAATACACAAATAATATGAAGTTGCACATCTATTACTAATAATAAAGAGGCCTAACTTCAAAATGGGCCAGTTACCCTCAAGTTCCCGGTGTCCCAAAGCAGGTGCTGGACAAAGCCCAAAAAACAATGTAAATCCACGTTGCGGCACTTATTGACAGCTGCCTTTCTTTTTTTTTTCTTATTTTGTCGTGTCATTCCACAGCGTCCGAATTCCGTCTTCCATGCCAAGCAGCTCCTCCCACGCACGCGTCGTTTCCCCATCATTTGAAACCGAGATGTTCTCATGCTGGTAAGTATACGTGGCGCCCTGCCGCCTTATTTTGCCCTCCTCATTTATCGTCTTCTGCACAGTTCGTTTTTTTCCCATTTCTCGTTGTGCTCTGTTTTTTCGAATCCCCTCCATCCCGACTTCTGCTGAATCAACTGCGGTGTTGATATCTTCATCGTGCCCGTCTGGTACGTTACCTCCACTTCTAATATGTTTGTGTGTATACTCATTTGTTGATTTGGGGCTGTATATAGACGATGATGTTTGAAACTGTTGGGCAAATTTTGGAGATTGTTTGGAGGTAGTTCAATATTGTGTTCATCAGGTGTTTGATGAAATGTCTACAAGAACTTTTATAGTGAGATATCTATTGGGGTTTATTCAATTTCTTGTAATAACCCTAACATGTTCACACACATTCTCACTATTTCTAATTACTAAGACTATTGTGAATTTATGTTATTTGATTGGTGTTTCATAGTTCTAGAAAGTTGAGAAATTGAATTACCTATAGATTTTAATTGACTCTGTACTTTTAAACTTGGTTTCATATTTAAATACAGATTTTCATTTTGAGAGGCTCACTACCCAATTTTGTCTAATGCATTGAATAGAAGAAGATTAGTGGAGCTCCCTAAATAACTTACCCGAAATATGTTAATATTGAATTAAAGTTGATACGAAGGATTATTATCCCTGCATATTCTACAGATTAGGAGCCCAAGTTATTTTTTATTTCTTCATTTATGAAAGAATACATTCTTAGTGAAATTGTGAAGCACTTTATCTCAGCGTTTGATTTCCATTGCAATTTCTTCTTTGACATGATTCTTTCTTCTATGAATTATTCAAATAATGTCTGAATCCTTTAAGTTCATTTAGGGCTTTAGGGCTGGGGGTAAATTAGGGGAAGAGTAATTTAGTTTTGATTGTTTATGATTTCCTTTCATTTTGATTGTTGTAATTATAGAGATCATCTTCAACACTTAGGCTTCTTCTAATTGGGTCTTTGTCTAGATAGGGTTCATAAGCAATTTGGAACAAAAATAGTACTTACACTGGATTTTAACAAAGCCTTTATATTTTACGATAAAAATATCAAGTTACCAACGAAATATGATATTTAGGAAGATCCTTTGACTGTTGAATTCTGCTTAAAAGTCCTTATCAAAATCAGTCAAAAAAGGGTATGTCATGTTTGATCAGTATTGACTTAAGAATATACAAGCATTAGAGAATTAATTCTTCATATCTGCATTGTGATTATGCCTGTGTTGACTTATATATTCTTGAATTTCATTTAGCTTTAAACAAAACCCCGGTTAGTTTTGAAACCAAGAACATTGTATTTTGTGTTCAATATTTTTGATGTTTAAAAGTTCCATCCTCTCTCACTTTCTTTCCAATAACTCAACTCAAACTGCTTCCAACAAATCTTATGGAACATCATCAATGCTCGGCTGTTAAAAACCTCAGACACATGCCACACAAAAGCTGAGCTGCCGAAAATGGGCAAGTTTTTGTTCCTTTTTTCAGGTCACTTTTCCTGTCGTTAGATGCCTACATGCCACAGTAAGCACGCCTCATTTTTTGCAGAATATAAATATGTGTGCAACACTTGCTTACAACTGATGTATCTATCAACAAACCTTGTAATTACTTTTTTTTGGCTGTTGTATTACTGATCCATTTTGGAACGTTAGGTTGATGATTATAATGATTGTAGTTCTGTTTTTTCCATTGAACAAAAGAATCCTTAGATGCATTTGTACACTTATGTTGCAGAGAGATGTTTCTCAACACATACCACACTCTTTAATACTACTGTTTATACAACTAAATTACATAAAAAATCTGGGTCAACACCTCAAGAATTTTGAGGTGTTGCCCATACTAGTATTGTATAAACTATGTTGATAAAAAGAATAGTGAAATGCTCGGGTCTCACATTATATGAGAATCATGCTTTAGTCATCCGAGCCTCACAACCACAATGACATCAATGACTCATGGGAACACTTGTATGAATAAATGCAAATAATCAAACATAATATTCAAACAAGTGTATTGTCATACATTAATATTAAGTGAACTATAATATTAAATTAAATTGAATATCATCGAGTATTATGTCCTTACAATAGATTGTCACTAAGACACCAACACTATCACTTAACCCATATTATCGTAATATGGCCCTTGCTATTATTTTTCGTGTTTAAGATTATTTAGTCCATTAATTAATTCAAGCCACTGAAAAGCTTTATATTAGTTAATATCTTTTTACTTGGAGTAAAAACAACTCAACATAATTATCCATACCGGAAACTAATTCCACTTGCAAGATTTGGTATGATAAAACTTCTGAGCCCACCAAGGGGACAAATCACGCAAGAATCTTCCCAGCATAAGTCAAAGCAATAATCATTAATCACACACAATCCTTATTAAGTGACAGAGATTAAGAAATCAACAACCACTGAGGTCTAATTCTTCTATATTCAGTACAGAAGAATTTATCCTCCTCTAGGTCCTATTCAGCGCATCATAATGCACTAGTATAATCTCTTGGTCAAGACAAGTCAATTTGAGTCTTACACTTCAACCTTTCACGATGGATTGTTCGTTTCCATCTGGGTTGTGAATTTGTACTTGTTTACAAGAAATTGTTAACGTGATCTTCTGTGATCTAGTATCACCACATTAACTACAGTGTAACACATACTTATTTATGGAACAGTTATGTAGTAAATATATATAACATTCAATCATGTTTAAAGCAACAGTGATATATAATTTAATTTCAGTAAATTAGATAGAAATTCAGTTTGGTTATACAAAGTAAAAACATACTTTCCAATATAACCCCAACAATCTTCCACTTATACTCAAAGTTTGCTTTTAAATATACTACATCACGTCTCGTGTTCTACGTGACATCTAATGTCACCTACACGTAACCTAATAACATTTCTCCCACTTATACTCAAAAGCAGATTGGTAACGCCTTGACACTCATTCCTTCTACATGTCTCCGAATGTACATGGCACCACTTTGTGAATGGATCTCGCCAGTTGTCCTCTAATGCGATCTTTGCCACTTCTATGTCTCCTCGCTTAACGATTTTCTCGATAAGATGGTATTTTCTTTTTCGATAGATGGATTCCATGTCCGAAAAGGTACAAACCCTTTCGAATCCTTGCATATCAAACACTTCAAAACTATATCTATGTATGAAGCTCATGATAAGCCTATCATCCTTTTCTTGCCATCTCGAGTGGTCTTGATCCAAAGGATGTGTCCGCCTCCCCTAAGTCTTTCATATCAAATTGTTTTGATAGCCATACCTTACGCCCCGACAAAACCTTTACATCGCTTCCGATATGTAGAATATTTGTATATGTATAGTACTAAGAATACCAAGGCAGTTCCATCACACTTACTATACACACAACTCTCGAACTCATTTTGATCAAACCCATAAGATTTAATTACCTGATCAAAACATTGGTTCTAAGGGCGAGATGCTTACTTTAGTCCGTAAATGGACTTCTTGAGCTTGCAAACAAGGTGCTCTTGGCCTGTCCCCAATAAAACCTTCCGCTATCAGATATAGATTTCTCATCAAGACATTCATTCAGAAAAGCCTTGACATCCATTTATTGAGATCTCAAAATCTAGATGTGGAGCTATTGCCAAGAGAATACAGATGGACTTAAGACATAGCTATAAATTTAAAAAGGTTTCATAATCGATACCCTAGCTTCTCGAGTATATCCTTGCACTAACCTAGCTTTAAAGGTTTCAACCTTCCCTTCCGGTCCTCTTTTCCTCTTTGTAGACCCAATTGCATCCAATGGGTTTCACCCTATTGGGTGGTTCAACTAGCTCCCATACTCGATTATGATCCATTGAACCCATCCCGGCTTCCATTGCAGTTTGCCAGGATTCTGCATCCTTGTCTTGGACCGCCTCTTTGTAGGACCATGGGTCTGATTCACTATCCCCTGGACTAAATTCAAGATTCTCCTATCCCCATTAATCTCTCAGGTTGTCGGACAACCCTCCCAATACGATGAGGTTCCAGTTGTGTCGGTGTGACACATGGTATGTCAACTTGTACAACTGATATTGGAGTTTGCTCTCTTAATTCGTCTAAGGTAATCTCACTTTAAGGCTTTCTATTGTGCATATAGTCTTCCTCCAAAAATCTAAAGTGTGTACTAATTAGAACCTTTTTATCTTTGGGACCATAGAACATGCACCTTTTGTTCCTATGGGATACCCTATAAACAACCTTAACTTTAAACGCGTCATCCAACTTACATCGCTTCCTTGTTTCTAGCATACGATATGCCCCCGACTCCCCTAGATTCTCAAGTGTCTCGATCGGGTTGCGCCCGATCCACAATTCTCTCGGGGTTTTAGGAATCCGATTGGATGACACTAAGTTCGCAATATAAGTCGTTGTTTCCAAGTCATGACCCTAAAACGACTTGGGTAGATCCCAATAACTCATATTTGACCGACCATATCTAAAAGCTGTTATGTTTCTTCGCTCTACTATCCCATTTTGTTGAGGGTTTTCGGGTCGCGATCAATCGATATCGATTCCTCGTCGACACGTAGTTCAAAAACTCATCACGAGGTATTCGCCACGATCGATCATAGAAACTTGATACTTTTTTCCTGTGTTAACCGGCTCACCATTAACTCCTTTAATTTATCAAAGTTTTTTACGATTTATGCTTCATAAGGAAAATGTACTTTCGAATCTTGAGTAATCATCGATAAAAGTTCTGAAATACTATACCACCTCTAGCTTTGGTTGACATTGGACCACACACGCCGGTCGCGAATGATTTCTAACACTTACGTGGCTCTATTCACATGGCTCTAGATTCCCTGGTCATTTTTTTACCCTCTAAACATGATTCGCCAAGTTATGTAAATGGTTTACGGCAGTAGGTCCTCCAGTTGAACCATCTTGCACCAACTTTGAATCTATTCGATTTGTATGACCTAATCCGAAATGCCAAGGAAGTGTTTCGCTCATGTTTTCTCAATGTTTCTTTTATTTCTCGAACAATGATATATTATAAGCAATGGTGCGATATGTTTAAATCTAGAGGGCAAAATCATTTTTTTTTTATTTTTTAAATTGCAAAATAAATTAACATAAATCCACCTAAACTACTTAGCGTCACCTAAATCGCTTAGGTCAGCTTAGGCGCTATCACCAGCAGCCAAAAATGAATTTTCTCACGATTTTGACAAAAATCGAGATGCATGTCACCTAAATACTTTAGGCCGAAGTTCTCGAACCATGATTATAAGATTCATTATGTGAGTGGGCGTGCATAATCAATAAGATAAAGATTGTTCCACAAAGTTCCATGACGATAAACACATCGTTACGAAAAACATTAACTTGCTTATTAAAATGAAGAGAACATCAGAAAATAATTTAGAAACAGAAATAAGGTTTTTCCGAAAAACAGGAACATAAAGAACATCTCTCAAAACTAAAATATTATCTTCAAAAGATAGGTGCACTTCTCCCACTGCTTCAGCTGTCACTCTCGTATCATCGTCCAGTGTGATGAGGATCTCACTCCCACTAAGTTGTAGGGTCATCTTGAACTCCTGTAACGTGAAATAAACATGATCAGTGGATCCCATATCAACTATCCACGAATGGGGGAGCATACGCTAAAAAAGTTTCAAATAACTAGTGCATAAGAATTACCTTTCTTTTCGGCCTCTTGGGCTTGGAACAAAACAAACCTCCAATGTCATTTTTCATCGCAAATTAGCAATTCCCCTTGGATCTTTCTTGACACCTCCAACATCTTTCACCTTATCCTTACCCTTGGTAATACTCGAGTTCACTTGCTTCTGACTTTTAGCCTTTTTCTTCTTTTTACCATTCTTTGGCCTAGAAGAAGAGGATGGACCACTTGCCATCAAAGCTTGAGTTCGGTGCCCCATTAACGTCTCTGCCGAGACCAAAGCTTTGTAGTCATTAAGCGTGAACTTCGATTATTCATCCGGTAGTTCAACCGAAAATGCTCAAAACTTTTGGGCGAAGAGTGGAGTACTAAATCGTCCGGGTCTCCGGATCGTAATCGCACCGAGAACCTCAAGTTTTTTCATTTGAGCCATCATCTTGAGAACGATGCTCCCCTCACGGCGCGTGTCCTCCACCATTTTCTCGTGATAACATTTCTTGCATGGTGATCCGACGAGCCGTGTGGTTCTCGATGTTGAAACATCGTCTTAAGACTTTGTATAATTTCCGCAGCAGTTGCAAATTCTTGGTGTTGGTGTTGTAACACATCCGACATTGATGCCACGATCCAGTCATTATACTTCTTCTTATCCGCTTTTGTCGACTCTTCAGTTAGCTCATCAGGTTTTGGTGTGTCAAGAACCCACTTGTGCTTTTGTGCAGTCAGGACAATCATAAGTTTTCATTTTCAATCAACATAATTTTCACTAGATAGTTGATGATCTTTAAGTACAGCATATAGTGGATTAAAAAGGTTACGACATGCTAAACTGAAATAAATAACAATTGTATAAGCACAAAATATCACATAATTTTGATCACATTATTCATATTAAATCTCAAAACAATATAAATATGTATCAGTCGACATCTGAAAATAGTTTAAATAGGTCACGGGGGTGAACAGTCTATTTAAACACATTAAGGCAGGTTACAAATAAGAACAGTTACAAACCTTTAATACAAAATTAATAGCCGGATCCCACTTGACCATATAAAAATTGATAGGCACCCCGTGGAGTGCGTTAATATCAATTTTATACCTAAAATAATAACCATGATTAAATATACGATTACTAGTTTATTTTTAGCAAGCCACTAGCATTTGGGGTCAATAACGCCACTTGCCATAGTAATAATACACAATCATCCTTTTGGGAATTTATTCATGTGAAATCTATCTTTTGGCCTTTCCGAGGGGGAAATTTCTCCAAAAGAATTCATAAATAAATAAATCATGGAGGTCAAAATTGACTTAATTTTATTATTCCGAATAAGATTTTCAATTAATAAAACATACTCAATAATTTTCGAAAGCGAGATTTTCTTTAGACAATTCAAATAGCATGCAAAAACACATTAACAAATAATTATGTATGAAATTAAAACCAAGCAACAAGACAAATAAATCAAGTTGGACACATATATCCAATCATGGTTTAAATTTCAAGTTTCGATCTTGAAAATCGTCTTCTTTGTTGCCTTCATTGTTAGGGCTCATAAGGTTCCCACTCGTCCACAACAATTCTTAAAAAAAAACTCCGTCTTAGGTTGGGACGACGTCTAGCACTTGATGCCTTCGCTAGAAGGTTCCGGAGGCGAAGGCCTTTCGTCGCTTCGGAGAAATCTCTAGCAAGGTGGCAAAGAGGCGAGGCGGGGTTGACGCCATGCCAAGACACGCCTTTCGCCCACCGCTTGTCATGCATGGCCGTCGGCCCATGTTGCTCGGTGCCTTGCGTCGCAGCATGGGCTCGACCTCGCCCACCCTCACCCGAGCCGCCCCTAGCCCACATCCCCGATGTTATCCCGGACGCTGCATACATCGCCCCAACATGTGTCGACAGTTTTGTTGGTCCCGGTAAACGAAGTCTCACATGTGTATGGGGAATACACGCAGTATAGTGATTTTTAAACTTTTCAGTAAGCACTATAATCAGTGAGTAAGGATGTCCTGAAGATCAGTCCTGAGAAGCACAAAATGCCCCGAGTCAAAGTCTACTGAGAAAAAAAATCGAAAGCAAATTTTCGGAGACATCAAATTAAACTCAAACCGATTCTCGAAGTTTTAAAACAGAGTCCAAATAAGCTTGGAGTAGATAATGATCTTTTTGACTAATCAGGAGAGTTTGACAACTATCTATACTAGCTTATCTAGATTGCGGAATGTGTAGGCCCTAAGTTTATACTCGTTTTACCTTGCTGAAAATCTTGTTTTCTCAGTGAAATAGTGGTTAAAGATTTGGATCAACTTAATGCACTTTTCATTGGATTGATTCAATGAATATCGAAAATTGAGTATGCTTTCAAAGAAAATATGCAAAACAGATAAAATTGAAAATGAAAAGCAAACAACACAACAATTTATAGTGGTTCAGAGACTCAAGCTCCTACATCCACTCACTCTGAAACTCAGAGAAATTCCTTAACCCACTACTACTACTACCTTAAGCTTTCAGACTGAACTTAGCAGCTTACTAACTTTCCACTACGAGTTTTCAGGCTGAACTACTGCAGTTTACTAACTCAACACACACAAGCTTTCGGGATTGAACACAGCCTTTACTAACTTCTTCTCTAGGAACTTTTCAGTTTGAACAACAATCGACCTTACTAACTCTTTTTACAACTCTCACTTCTCAAATAACTACACTCAAACTACCTAATAGAAGGTTTGGGTTTTGGTTGGTTTCAACTACAAGAGAGATATCCTTTTTGCAATCAAACACAAGTAAAAGGCTAGAATATCTCTAACTAAGCTTTGAATATTCATGAATCTAGGCTTGGTAAATGAGCTCTCTTCTAGATGAAACACTTGGAAAATTCTAAGGGTTTCGAAAAGCTTCACAATGTAAACTTTGAATCTGAATGAGCTCGAGTTGCTTTGATTTCACGTAACCTTGGTTGTGAACAAGGCCTTGATATTTATAGACAACTCTCTAAGAGTCCACTCTCGAAAACTATCCGCTGGAGAGACAACTTGAGGTTTTTGATGAATCAGCTATATTAGGGGTTTGAACGCACCCAGCATGTTTTAGGTAATATCGCTACCACGTAGCCAATCACCAACTTCGTGAATCGAAGATATTAGTCATGACATTTCTTAAGAGATGTCGCTTTTCGATCGATCGAAAAAGTACTCTGTCGTCGCCTCTCATTGTCAAAAGTCTTCCTTTGAACAGAGACAAACAAAACGGACTCTATTTAGGTCAACCACACGATCCGATATGTTCCTTAATGTCCACGAATGTATAACATTTTCTTTGTTTGTACTAAGAATGAACAAAACATTATTCAAATAGAAATGGCTTGTTCAGGTCTTTTGAATCAAGATAAAACAATCTTCGGATCTTTGGTCTTGAGATTTTCCATCTTCAAGATCTTCAATCTTTAGGGTCTTGGGTCTTGAGATTCTTCCGGGTTCTCAGGGAACTACCGAAATATTCAGCAAAATCTTAACAAACCTATTTATCTCGATCTATGTATCTGCCGACTATCAGAAAGCTGAGATAATCCGTAGTCTTAGTATCTATTGAAACCGATCCTATACTACCAAGATGTCCCGATACATGTCATACTCGGGGTTTTGGGATCGAATCAAAATCTTTATTAAATTCATCTCCCAACACTTTTAATTCTTCGCTTTTCGCTCTTCGCTCTTCGATCCTAGGTTATAATTTATTACAAAATAAATAAAACTTATGATCTGAAGCTAATCGATTACATTCAATGAAACAAATAGCCTCATCTTCAAGTGTTGACTTTCCTTGATGGAGAACTATCATCCTGAGTTTCACCACGGCGAAAGTGTTACCATCCCGAGTTTTTTCTCTTTCTCTAAGTCGGTTTCACTCCATTCATAAGAGGTGATTCACTTTCTTTTCGTGCTCGGGATGATGGTTTTGTATTTTTCAGCTAGGCTAAGTCTAGTGATCCTCTTTGTTAAGTCTCCCGACGTGTTCATGTTTCTTATGAACACAAGTAGATTCATCGAAAACAACATGAGGTGTTTTTTTTCCATAATAAGGGTCCTACCGCTGTAAACTCTACATGTGCTTTTTACTAATTTCGTAATATCCTTCATCAACTTTGCTATCAAAAAGTTTTCAACCCGATCTTTACCATTATTTTGTATGAAACACTTACAACCAAACACACGAAAAAGAAAGACACAAGAGGTTTCCTTTCATTCCATAGTTAAGTAGGTCGAACGGAGTTTTTCGGGGGAAGTTGCAGAGGAGAGGAGTGAATAAACTTCAAACTTTTTATGTAGAATCGGCGTGATAAGCGAGATAAGCCCTGATTAGAGTACAAGTGATTGGTTTTGGATCGATATCCAACTCCATCAATGCCCGAAGGTAGATCAATTTAGGTGTCTATCGGGTTTAACCGATGTCTTGGAAGCGGAGTTCTAACCCGTGAAAAAACTCGGTTTAACTCAAACCGAGTTCGAAAGTGTCTTTTTTTGCACGAAATGACAAAAGTGTCAAGTCGACGATCAATCGGCTGGTGCAAGTCCGATCCAGATTCGTAATATGCATGAAGATAAATCAAGTAGTGTGTGCAAGAGTGTAAGGCAGATAAATCACACAAGATTTATAGTGGTTCGACAACTAAATCTACGCCCACTCTTCCCTATCGTTAGGGGCACCTACTTAACTAAACCGGACTTAGTTTAATGTGTTAGTCTAACACAATACAACAAATGTTTCAAGAGTTCTCACTCAACAATCCCAAAAATCAAAAAACTAGAAACCCTAGTCTCAAATCTTGCTTAACAAATTTAACCTAACTTTCCTGGTTTTCGGTATAAGATTTGATATTCAAACCGAATTCTATCCTAGTATATGAGTATAGCCTAAAGCCAAAGGATAAGAATTCAAAGCTAAGAACTATGGGATGAACACTTAGAAAATTAATCTTCGTTTTGAGTGTTGAGCTTTGAGCTTGATGATTTATTTAACCTTACTATGAAGTTTTGATCCCATATATATAAGATGCAATCGAACTAGCTGTTGGAGAGAAATTCGAATTTCTGTCTATCTAAGGTAGGTTTTTTAGACTTGGGTTGATGGGCACAAAAGGGCATGGCGAAAAGCATGTAAGTTTTGTCCTTTCTTGTCGTTTGACTCTGCACCTCGCCCCGCAATGTCGACTCCGTCATACGTGTCTTGCTCTCATTGGTTATCAAGTACACTTATTCAAAGGTTTGATTTACCACTTTCAGTTGACATTCTTCATGTCGATGAACATGTATATGTCTTGGTGATCTTCTTGTGGTCACTGATTTGGTTCCCCTTATCAGTCGGTGATCATTCTACCATTGAGTCTTTTTGACGCAGGTTGTCTTAAGCAAGAACTTCGATACACTTTCACACTTTTCCGATGTAGGTCTTACCGTCTTCTCGCCTTAGGATCTTCCTCGATCTTCTTATCTTCCATTCTTCCGATCTTGTGATCTTCTTCTTGACTAAAACCTATACATATTGAGTTCCTCAATATGTGACCTATCTGTTACATTAGTTGTCTATACATCTTAATCGTCATCCTAATCGATATCTAATTCATCGATCATAAATGTGTCCGACCGATCCTATTACAATCTATTTTGGAACTTCCATCAAAACTATAAATTTTCCAACCCGGTTAAATGGGTGATTTTCCTCGATTCTTTGTCGTGATGGATCTTTGCTCCGAGAATAACATGCGAGGTTGATCGCCACCCAAAATCTCTTAGGAATGTAAACCCGTAATCATGGTTCTTGAGCTTCCTTGAGTCTTATTTAACTTCTTCGGGAACACCATTCATTGTAGGGTCCTTGCAAATTGATGTTTCATGAGTTATCTGTTTTTTCGCTGTGTCGGATATATAATATTGTTGCTAAACTCGGTGCTTTTATCGATCCGATTTTGACCACACTCGATTCTTTTCATTATCGAGTCTTTTTCAAAGAATCTCGCGATTTTAATCCGAGTCTCTTTCTTCTTGAAAAGAAAAATAACCCATGTGTATCTGGAGAGTAGTCATCAACTACACCAAGTGTATATTTCTTGCCATTAGTGCTCACAGTGTTCTTGGACCAAATAGATCCATATGTAACAATTGTAGTATTCTATCGGTAAAAACTTCTACTTTGATTTTTTGAATGATGCTTTGATTTATTTGCCTTTTCAATCATCACAATACATGATCTTTTAATGAATACTTCATTTGGTAACCCCCTTTACAAGTCTTAATCTTTAGAGTTTATTTGGGGTTTTGAAGTTAGATGATTCATCTCTTATGCCATAACCAATTGGTGTCGATGGCAGCCGTTGCAACTAAACATGTTTCCATAGGGTCAATTCTCCAAGAAGCAAGATACACATTTACTTTTCTAGTACCAGTCAATAGTACTCTTTGTGAAATATTGTCTTTCACATAGCACAAGTTCTTGGAAAATTCAACATTGAATCCTTTATCACAGAATTGACTGATAGAAAGAAAGTTATGCTTTAAACCAAACACATAAGGTACACCATGGATATGAACAGTATCAACTTCAAGTGTTCCATATCCTTCAGTCCGTCCTTTGGAATTATCACCAAAAGTTATCCGAGGGGTCTTTCATTTCAACATAGTCATTTGCAAATGCTTATATCATGTCATGTGTGCCTTGAACATCCATTGTTAGTCCTTAAATGTCCTGTAGACAATCCTTTGTAAGGACATAATACTCAGATAATATTCAGTGTTCGTTTAATATTATTATTTGTTTAATATTAAATGTATGGCTTACACTAATTAGAATATTATGTTTGATTGTTTGCATCCATTCTTATCTGTGTTCCCTTGAATCACTGCTGTCATTTAGTGAGTGAGAACTCAGATGACTTAAGCATGATTCTCAAATAGCCCCGATCGAGGATCATCAGAATGGGATATTGATGATCTGATGGAGATTGGTGTGCGTCTGCGTCATACTCTTTAGAGGTGTAGTAAGATCTCACTTTTCACGAGATCTTAGTATCTCATGATGAATCCTTGAAATACCTTAGAAATTATTGGTATACCCGTCGAGCAACCGGATTTGATGTAGTTCACTATATGTGTCTCTTGTCTCGGTTGAGTTGGAAGCGATCGGTACTCCCTTTGACTTGAGGTCATCATACGACATGTATGGAATGATGAACTTTGACCATATGACAGCTTTTTTTTTTGCGTCTATGGGTAGATATAGCTTGGATTGGGTTCATCACGGAAGTCGTATGCGTGTTAGTTGAGCGAAAATGATTCATTCCTCAAAGTGGATTTATAGAAGTTACTCACCTTCTACCGTCGTGGTGGATCAAAGTCATTGGCGATGCACGTCGACTTGGACTTTGTGGCCAAGTGTGACATAAAGTGATCAATTAGTGATTGGAGATAAAATGATTAAGTTATTTGAATAGACATACTCATCATGTTCAAGATTAATCAGTATTAAATGAATGGAGGAAATCGTAATAGTCCATATTCACCGATTCTGGTAGTTGCACGCTTTCTGTAAAGTACCTTATATATTGAGAATTTTTGATTTATTATGCAAGGGTTCAATTAAGACCTGAGATTACTTTGACTAATCGCTCGATATTTGAGGGCCTATGGGTGACCTTTTATAACAAGTAATTCTCGTATACGGATTATGGTTGGTGATGATTTAATATTTAATTTATGGATAATTAATAATATATTAATTTAGAATTAATTATTATTCTTTGTTTAATTAAATTAGATTTAATTAAATAGAATTCCAAAATAATATTATGGAATATTATTGTAGGAAAAGAAAATATCCGTGGGAAATACATATCTTTGAGATTTGTTTTGCAAGATTAGGGATTATCTTTCTAATAAAGATTGCTTGAGATTTAAGCGATTGTTGTACCATGGAATAATCTACTCGGTGAGGAGATCGGGTAGAGCTTTTCCTGAGAATCGGGAGGTCAAGTGAGCGACTTCTCAAAGATAAGAAAGGTCACAAGCGAAAGAATAGGTCATAAAGTGACCTAGAATGAAACCTAAAGGTTACATTCGACTTTGGAAAGACCATGTCGGAGGGCCTCCGCATTTATTGTTTATAAGCAAGACACGGTGGCTGAAAAGGCGAATATCGGCGGGGTAAGCATGGCAAGTGTATCGAGACGCGAAATCAATGGATTGTCGAGGAAACCGCTCTGGAAATTTTGGGTGCTTGGAAGCCATTGAAGGCCGGAGGAAAGTGTACCTAGTTTCGCTCTATAAATACAACTTGTATCACTAATTTGTAAGGATCAAAATCTTAGTACTCTTAGGCGAAAATATAATAAAATACTCTGGTCTTTAGGCCCCGGTATAGCCTTCTTCAAAAGGCAAAACCGGTAAACCAAATCTGCGTATATTTCATATTTGTTCTTTGTTACTTAATTGATCCCATTCGATAATATCACGTTGCCCTAGACATAAAATCTTGGTCACAACATAGGCGCTGTCTATGGGAATCACAACACAATGGATTTGTTGAAAAATTTGCAAAAAAAGACCCAATCTTTACCAATGGCGTCAACCAAGGTAACCTTTACCAAAAGCAGGAGATGACCCACCCGCGATGGTGTTGGGCCTCAAGAGAGTCGCTCGATCTCACCCCATCATTCCAGAGGTCACCCCCATCGGTGGAATCTCGTCTGGAATTGGAGGATGCAAGGCCATGTTGGCCGTCCTCAAGAACGCCTGCGCCTTTGATGGCCGAGGCCGAGCAGTAGCACAAGAAAAGCCACCCAATCCAGAGAACTTCTAAGGGCGAGAATGCCTGGTCGAGAAAGGGCGCTCACAAGACAACTAGCGTACGTCCAGGCAAAACCTGCGTAGCGTGTCCGGGTGCGGGCTCTAGAAGGCGGTGGGTGAACGGCGTGTTCGGCAAACTTAGGAGACAAAGATGCGAAGGCCCAAGCGTACATCAAAGATGAAGGCACAATCGGCCACTTGCGTCGACCCGGATGGATCAAGATCTGACCATAATACAAACTTACATCATGATGAACGCCAAAGTCGTGATTCGCCGGGACAATCCCGCGAATGACCCTCTACAAAGACCATCGCGACATCAAAATTAATGGCCAAAACTTGTCCGACAACTTCCGGCAAAACCCGAAACGGCCGAAGCGAAGTGGGATATAACATATCATTCAGACTCTATAGGGACCCATAGTCACCTTGGCACCTACCCGTGAAAAATCAACACGGTGGCCCTGATAATTCTGATGGAAGCAGGACCCCGAAATATAACTCTACACTTTCTATGGGCGTGATGGATGCCATGAAGTGCCATTTATTTTCCCTAACTTTGACGACCGAGGCCATAATGGTTCACCTCGTTGCCGCTTTCTCCGATTGGAAACTTTGAACAGCTCGCCCGGTATTTACGACCCATTCCACGGCCTTAACGCGGCACAGCGACGGGCAATGACTTATGAAACCCAGCGGGCCGAATAGCGATGCAGTGGATCCTACGCCGAAAGGATAAATAATTTCATCCTGAGGATCGATCAAGGATGAAGACCAAAGTGCTTGGGGCCGTCTCTGGGTCTCCAAGAAGAACCAAGGTGGCGGCGTATGACCCACTTGAATACGTCGATTATAACGACTTTTCGGACTAGCGACCTCGTTAAATATCTTAGTATCTTTTTTGGCGACTTCCATGTGGTAGTCTTCGGATTAGCTTGGTATGCTTGCACATATCAACAACAAAAAAGTAATGTAAAGTCTCTTGGCACTTTGAGATAGAGCAATGATCAATGATCCTTCTATAATTAGTATGGTTGGCGGTTGCCCTTGAGGGACCGGGATCCATTTTGTAGTTAGTATTCATGGGAGTTCTAATCATTACAATTAGAATACCATACTTGATCGGATCTCTGGTACTTGGCTTGAATGATGAAAATTCCTTCTTTAGATTGTTCTAACTGAAGTCCTAGAAAGAAATTCATCTCCCCCGTCATTGATATCTCAAACTTACCTTTCATCAGGTGTAGAAAACTTCTCACACAACCCGATGATTTGGGGATCAAAAGGTAATGTCATCCACGTATATCTGAACAAGTGAGATATCTTTCCCATCTTCTATCCCGAACAAGGTTCTATCCCGCCGATCCCCTTTGGTAAAACATACAAAGGCTTTCTGAGCACCATAAGCTTGGTCATTCTTGCGGAAGCAGGGAGGTTGTTCACATAAACCTCTTCTTTAAGCAGCTTCGTGAAATGCACTTTTCACATCCATCCGATATACCTTAAATTTCATGTGAGGCAATATATCAATCCTACAATCTAATGACTTCTAGTCTTGCGAAAAGGTTTCTATTTCATCACAATCGAAGCATTCTTCTTGGGAATATCCTTGTAAACTAGCCTTGCCTTGTTTCTTAAAAATGACATTATTCTCATCTCTTTTATTTTTTTTTAACACCCCTTGGTTCCAATAACATTGTGCTCTTGGAATTACATCCACCCCAACTCAAGACTTCATTCCTAGCAAACAGTTTAGCTCTTCTTGCATAGCAATAATCGAATTTATATCTGTAGAGCTTCATCAATCTCGGTGCGGTTCTTTTTTGGATAGGAAATTAGAACAAAAGCAATTTTCTCCATGGAACCTTCTTGTTTTTAACTCGTTCGAGATAATTCTCCAACAATACGACTTGTTGGATGACTATCTAACCATGTTCTTCTGGATGTTCCCCCCGATTATTAAATGTTAGGTTTAGGTAATTCATTAAACTCGGGAACAACACAAAAGGAAGAGTAGATCGTCTTCGCCGGGGATGTTTCATTTTGAACATTGTGAAGGGACATTTGTTCCCCTTTGGTTGATAGATTGAGTTTGCCTCGGTTTGTGACCACATCTTCATTACATACATGATGCGAAAGGCGGTGTTTTGTTCAGTTAGTCGGCACCGATGTGTTGGCTTTCCTTGATGGTGAACTATCGTTCAGAACCACCCGATTACAATATTTTCATCACAGTCTCTTAGCTGTTACGATCGATTTCCTCCATTCATAGTAAGTGATTGACTCTTTCTTTTTCGAAATCGGATGTTTTAACTTTCTTTTGGACTAAGTATGATCCTCTTTGTCAAGTCTCCTAAATCAACTTTATTTCTTATGAACAGTAGATTCATCAAAAAGCAACATACAGTGTTTTATCCTTGTCCCAGTTTATAGTTTTAAACTACGAAGGCTTTGCTAATTTTAGAATATCTGAGAATATCCGCCATCGACTTTTGCTATCAAAGTTTTCAAGCTGATCTTTACCATTATTGTGTATAAATACATACAACCAAACACATGAAAAAGAAAGAAACAAGAAACTTCACTTTCATTCCAGCGGTTCATATGGAGTTTTCCTTGATTCTTGGTAAACATAGATGCATTACGAGAGTAGCGTTGTTGTTATTTAGCGACCCAAAATCTCTTAGGAATATAAACCCGGCAATCATTGTTCTTCACCCACTTTTTTAGGAGTCTGTTTCTCCTTCCGGCAACAACACCATTTTGTTGTGGTCCTTTAGGTGATGTTTAAGCGGGTTATTCCATTTCTTTGCGCAATAATGGGATATAATATAGTTGATAAATTCGGTGCCTTTATATGATCTTATTTGACCACTCATCGGGGCTATATTTGTCTTATGCCCGGCTTAGTGCCCTTATCGGCTTACCTAAAAATAAATTAGGCCTTAGGTACCCACGTTTGGTGTAGGGTCCTACCAGTTAGGCTGTACCTTTTGGAACCCAATCTTTGATAACTCTAATGACTTTAGAGTGGGTGATTTGTCTTCCATCGCTTTATCTACATAAACATTCACCACCTAGGTGCCTTGGAAGTATTATGTGTATGAGTGTCGACCTTAGCATGAACATGAGCCTTTGAGTTCTTCTTGGGTTGGGCCTTTTGTTCCATTGCTTTGGCTTTGGTCTTGGTGATCTCTGTCTCTGTGACTTGGGTTCAAAAGAAACCTTTACCATGACAAGTGGGGTTTAGGTTGCTGTCTCTTGAAATTGTGGTCTTCGATTATCTTTGAGGACTTGGTCTCCTCGTCCCCGAAATTTCTCTGCTGAGTGTTTCTCTTACGAGAATTCCTCGATGGTTAAAGGCGATTTCTTGAGTTAGTATTCTTAGCACGAAGGCTTTGAAATCTTGTGCGAGGATTTCCCTGATTATCTGAGGTTTTCTAGCCTTTTCTGGTCTGGACTTTCTTTCGCATGAACTCTCGGTTCTCTTAAACCATAGGTCCTTTACCCAAAAGCAAAGGGTTGTTCTTCAATAAGAAGATCAGTCATGAACCATGGGTTTAACAAAAACGATCTTAGTTAGCACTTGTAGAAATAAGCGTTCAAAAGATCATGTGAGGTTCCCCAGAATATATCTAATCAGTCTTTTTATAGTTGCGGGTCTTTGATAACTCTGAATTTCATCTATTGTGCTTTAGATGCATAATTGATAAGAGCCTTCAACATACTGCGCAAACTATCTCCATTTTCTTTAGAGTTTCATATTTCTCAAAGAGGTCATTGAACTTCGATTACGATAAACTAATTTTCTTCGATTGTAGTTCTCTTTTCCTTCGAGGCCTCTACCCTTTCTCTTTTTTTGAAAGTTGTACTTTGAAACATCAAGTTCGCCAGTCACTCCCGTCAATTGATAAGTGATCTCGTGACATTAGAGTTTTTCCACTTTAGATTCTCGTGATCGGCCCGTTACTTTTGAGGTTTTCATGAACAATTCTTGTAACCGAGAATAGTCCTTCATCGATTCTCAAAAAGAACCCGTGGTCAAAATTCTTTGATTCTGATAGAACTTGATAACTTCGAGTGCTTGTGTAGGAAGCGGCCAGCGAGGATAGAAGAATTTACTCCTCAATAGCAAAAGGCAGACATCATCGGGTTATCACTATCTCGAGAACATTTCTTACGAAAAGAGCTAGATCCTTCTTGAGAATGTTCTTCATCGACAACCATTGCCTTTCTTCAAGATACTTCTTGTCTCTGTTGGCTTCTTTTTGTCCTTTCTTTACTTGGAACTCAACTTCGGGGCGATCATCTTTGAAAATGACTTTTCTTCGATTGCGGTTAGCATCTGTTGGTATCATCGTCTACGATGATTTTCTTCTTTGGATTTGTAGTCCTTCTTCTTGGATGAAGATCCTTTAGCTTTAGTAGTATTTCTTGTCGGTAGACTTTTCTTGACTTCCGAGTTGTTCTGTTCTGTACAGTATTTTTTATAATACCTCTTATACTTTCCATCTGTGGTTCGTTTTCTCGAACATTTTTGCCATCGAGGCAATTGTCTGCATCTTTTTCATCTGCACTTTGTTAGATGAGATCTCGGAGTTCTTTAAATTACTGATTTTACCTTGTTATTTGAAAGCCACATTTTTTGTTAGATGAAGCATCATCTTTCTTTGTCGATTTTCTTAGTTTCTTTATCAATCACAAACTTCATATACTTTTTTAACTCGGAGAAAACTTTGTTAATATGACATAGAAAAGCAATATCTTTGGTGTTTCTCAATCACAACAACATGAATATCCATTTCTTAGATAGTCTCTAAGTATTTTTTAGGTGCAATTTCTCTTTTGGGATATCTTTTCCCAAAATTTTCCGGATCATTCATAATACTAGTGAATCGACTTCAAGTCTTTCAATAGATTCACCATCTTCCAAAAACCATCAAATTTGCTTATAGCCCGCAGTTTTGTTTTCTTTGACCACGTTATAGCAAGTGTGTCCCAAATGTCTTTAGCTTGATTTCACGATTGAAATCAATCGATAACACCATCATCCAATAGTTCTATAAAAAGTATCTTTAGCAATATAATCGGGTTAACCAATTTTTCTCTCTCCTCGGGAGTGAGTTGGTCATCGGTTTTGGGAAATTCATCCTTGGATCAACTTTTAGCATCGATGCGTCTAGGATTAACAACCTTTTATTCAAAAAAGGTCCTTGAGACCTAACTCTCCACATTCTCTCATGTTTTGAGTACAAGTGTACTGCATTCTCAATCTCCATAGATCATAGTTCTCAGCGAGAACATATGTAGTTTCTTAGAAGGCATGATGAAATTGCTTTTTTTAAGATATCGTGATAAGATCTATTAGGTGAACCACCACGATCTTTTAAACAAACAAGACTATGGCTACCAAAAGCAAGCTGATGGGTTAGAACCCTTTTTCTCGATACCACTTGTTGGTCGGTGTAAGCGAAATGTCCACGTGTGTATGGGGGATACTGCGTGTGTGATGATTTTTGAACTTTTAAAAATGTTCTTTGAAATCGGTGAGTCGAGGTTGTCGATTTTTGATCTTTGAAAACACAAGTTGCCTGAGTCGAAAGTCTCTTTGAGACAATGCTTATTTGGCGGCGTTCGGGGACTTGATTAGCTCATTTGATCTTTGATTTTTCTCGAGTCCAAATAAGCTTGGAGTAGATCTTAATCTTCTTGACTACTCGAGGAGGTTTATCGGTTTGACAACTATCATACTAAACGCTATTTGCAGTCTCTTGGAAAATGTCGCCCTAAATTTATACTCGTTTTACTATCTTTGAAAATCTTTCCTTAATGAAAGCGATGGTTGAGTTGTGATAGGAGTTAATCTACGAGTTCGATTAGATTGATTCCAAGCGAATATCGAAATCTTTTCAATGAAATATCGACAATGATAATCTGGCGAAACGGAAATAACATAGCAAGTTATAGTGGTTCCGCAGGCTCAAAGCTCCCTCGTCCACTCTCTACGAACGGAGAAATTCGCTTAACTATTACCTTACCTAAAGCTTTGGTGAACAATGACTTACTAACTTATCCTTAGAGCTTTTGAAAATACTGAACCTCTTACTAACTTCAACCTGCACAGAGTTCGGTGAACAATCGACACTAACTTCTCCACTAGAGTCTTGGTGAGCACATCGGTTTACTAACTCTTTACAACTCTCTCACTTCGAACTACTTACACACCCAAACTTCTAATCAAAGGGTTTGGGTTTGGTTGGTTTCGACTAAAAAAGGTGAGATATCGCTTCAATGAGAACTTCAAGTAAAAGGCTAGGGTATCTCGAACTAAGCTTTGGATAAAGATCTTAAATCTAGGCTTAGTAAATGAGCTCTCTTCAAAAGATGATACACTTGGGAAATTCTAAGGGTTTTAGGAATTCATAAGAATGCTTGAATCTGAATGAGCTCTGTGAGTTCTTTGATTTCAGGTAATCGTTGAAGTGTTGAAGGCCTCTCGATTTTTATAGGCAACTCTTCAAGAAGTCCTCCTTTGAAAAACTATCCATTGGAGAGATAGCATCTCGGATTTCTTCTTTGAGTATATGATGAATGTCTACATTAGGGTTTGAGCGAGCCCTTCGTATTTCAGGAAATATCCATACTGTGACGATCACCATTTCTATGACAAGATAAAATATCTACTGGCGATGTCGCTTTTCGGTGTATCGAGGAAAATGCTGTATTTGTTGTGCGCCTCACTCATTGGTGAACATCTTCGCTTTGAACAGACAACAAAAAGCGGTTCTTTTAGTCAACCAACGAGTTGATATTTTTTCCTTAGTGTTCCTGAGCACGTATAACATTCTCTTTGCATGTACCGAGTTAACAAACACTATTTAACTAGGAGTGACTTGTTTAGTTACGTGGATTCAGTACATTCACGGTCTTGGGATCTTCTAATCTTGATTTCTTCTGATTTTTCGAGGTTAACCCGTCTTGGTTCTTGATCTTGAGTTTTTGATCTTGAGTTCTTGATCTTGAGTTTTACTACGATTTTTAAGTTCTTGATCTTGAGTTTCGATCTCGAGTTCTTCACGATCTTGAGCTCTTGATCTTGAGGATATCTTGCAGTCCTTGGTATGACTTGAGTCTTCAGTATAGTTTGGTCTTGAGGATGCTTAACGATCTTGGGACAAAACATTTGAAACCTATTCTAACACAACTATATGTGACAATACATATGCGTCGTCGATAATCTGAAACTAATCTATTCTATCAAGATCTTCTGAAACATGTCATACTCGGGGTTTTGGTATCTAATCAAAATCTTTATTAAATTCATCTCCCGACAATTTTTCTCCAATCTTGATATCTTTCTTCTCTACATAGTCTCACGATGGAAATGATATGCGATGTCAACATGCTTACATCTGGTGTGCGATGCGGGATTTTGTGAAATAGCATTGCACTATTATTATCAAAAAATATGGGTACTTCATTGGCTATTATCTTATAATCCGTCAATTGTTATGCAGGCGAAATGTCTGAGCACAATGGCTTCCGGCTGACCATGTATTAGGGTTGATAATCTTGGTTCTTCTGCGAGGTCTGTTTCTTTGAAAACAATAATATCGATTTCTTCCAAGAAATAAACAAGTTCGCGGTGGACTTCTGTCATTTCTACACCACACCATAGTCGACATCTAAATAACGAGTTAATACAAGGTTATCATGTTTGGATACCATAACCTACATTACAATTTGGAATATGAGGCACGTAAACCGCGTAATCATGTGCGGCGGAATTAAGCAGTTTCACCAACAACAAACATATGATTATAGCGATTCTGAATAAACATAACAAAAAAATCTTCACCAAATTCAAGAAGCGATTTTTCAACTATGGTATCCGTAATCCCCACGTTCCACGAGACTTTACCATTTTGCCCCGGCGTTGAATCTAGAGATGAATTTGCTAGGAAAATTCTAACTCTAGATTTTATGGAAGAATTTGAACCAGCAGTATTATATGGATTCTCGGGGGAGCTCATATATATATAGGATATGCCCGGCTTAAATCTTAAAGCTAACTTGATTTGGAAAATAAAATCCTAATCTTTATTTAAATAAATCTCTTAGATTTATTTCCAACATATAAAATCTCTCTGATTTAATTCCCATATATGTCAATCTCTCACGATTTATTTTCATATATATTAAATCTACAATAATATTTCATATATTATTATTTGGGGAATCTATTTAATTAAATACAATTTAATTAAATATTAATAATAATTAATTCCAAAATTAATCCATTTGTTAATTAATTCTCCATAAATGAAATATTAAATCAATATAACATTTAATCAACCAATTATAATCTAGTAAAGGAATTACTTGTTGTGTGACCCGTAGGCCCCTCGTATATCGGCGATTAGTCGAACTAACGTCTTAATTGAACCCTAGACAATAAATCATACATTCTCGATATATGAAGTGCGTTCTTTGTGCATTTTTGCTACATGCGGAACATGGGCTATTCGCAATTTTCTCTCGCTTTCATTCCGCGAATACTCGATTATTCTTGAACATGATGAAATTAATACATTCAAATAACTTAATCAATTTTGTCTCCATCTGCAATGATCACTAGTGTCACACTTGGCCCGCAAAGTCGAGGATTGGCGTGGATTAACCCGATGACTATGATCAATTATGATGAGAAGATGAATATTCTCTCTAAATCAACTTTGAGAATGAATCCTTTCTTGGCTCGACTAAGCATGCACATCTTACCTTTCCGCGATGAACCCGATCCAAGCCATATCTACCCATGGAAGGGTGCAATGTCGGCCGTGGTCAAAGTTCATCCTCCCACACATGTCATCGCGTATTGACCTCAAAGTCGAGGATGCTCGCATCGCTCCCTTAACGAGACACCCGTGAACACAAGTAGTGGAACTACATCAAACAATTTATCGGATGGGTATGCAATACCACTCTGGGTATTTATTGCATCCATCATGAGATACCTAAAATCTCGTGGCAGTGAATCTTACTACACTCTCAAGAGTATGATCACGTCGCACACCATCTCCATTGCATCATAAATATCCCATTCTTGATGATCCTCGATTAAATTTATTTGTCATCTAAGTTCTCGCGTACTCGATGGCGGTAGTGACTGTGGAACACACATAAGAACAAATCAAACAATCAAACATAATATTCTAAATAAGTGCTGCGCCATATATGTAATATTAAATAAATAATAATATTAAACCACCTTTGAATATTATCGAGTATTATATCCTTCCTGATGGATTATCTCTAGGACACTAACAATTAACAATCTCCTACTTGAACTAGAGCGATCACCTACATGTATGCAACCACCAGACCATCAAAATGTCTAGTCGTACATGAACACTCAAAGCCTTGGTGAAAGGATCCGGCGGTTATCTTCCGTGGGTACGTTCTAACTCTCTCTCCTCTACTTGATTATCTCTCTTATCAAGTGATAAAGCCTCTATACATCTTTGTTTTACATTATTGGATCTCGATTCATTAACTTGCTTGCGCCGATGTTATCTGTCTGGCTTTATTGGGCCCTGCGGCACTCGGAACCTACCCTAGTTCATTTTAAAAGCTATTTTTAACCATCTGACTTCTTTGGTAATACCTTACAACAATGTACTCGGCTTCAATTGTTGAATCCCGTGGTAGTATCTTCTTTGGAACTATTCAGCTAACCAACCTTGCCCCACCATCTTTTTGCCATTTGCATCGATCTTATGCTTGAAGACCCATTTCAACCTTATGGGTCTAACCCTTTTCGAGAAACTCGACCAAGTCGAGACTTGATTGGTATACATCAAGTCCATCTCGATTCATGCTTCATGCCACTTCTTTGGTCGACATCTAATGTTGCCTCGATTGTAAGTTCTAGGTTACGTCTTTTTGTCAAAATTTTCACATCATCGTATTTATACACAATAAAACCATAATATCTTGTGGGTGGGATTATGAACTCTAGTGGACTTATGGAGTTGTGGTTGTTCGGTGACACATTACGATCATTAAAATTTTTTTTTGTGGTGATTTCTCGTCCCGTCGGGGGAGGCCAAGGCGACTTGCCGATGCCTCTGGGTGGGAGTTTGAACTATGTTGTTCTCATTGACTACTTGGAGTTGGTTAGTTTCTCGGGCGTGCAACTCGAATCAAAGCTTCCTTGGGTGAAGGATCATAGTAATAAAACTTCCACCATGTGAGATGTTGAATGCTCGCGGCACGATTCTTTTGTATCATGTTGTTTGACAAGACATCGGTCTCCTTTAATTTGTGGTTCTTGAATTTCTTCCAGTTCCATCGTCTTCTGACCTTGTTCCTTGAAGAGCGTGTCTTCTTCAAGAATTTGAGAACACCTTAGAAATAATCACTTTTTGTTTCTCGGGAGATAGAAATAATATCCTCTAGTTTTATTAGGATGTATCACAAAGTAACCCTTTTCACCTTTTGATTCCAACTTATCGTTGAGCATTTTTTCTTCAAAGCGAAAGCTGACCCATTCGTTCATGTGAGAAAAATTTGGCTTCCTTGCCATGCCGTACTCATATGGCGTATGCTCCGTGATTTGGATGGAATCATATTGAAATATAGATTGAGGTTTGGGGTGTATCCCCGTACAGAATGTTGGAAAGAAAAAAGGTCATCATGGACCTTACCATAACAAGGTTCGATTTCTCCTCTGGCTCCATTCATTTTAGGGTGTGTGCGGAGAGAGTCCATTGTGATTGGATTTCATGCAACTTGGATAATCGGTGATTCATGGCTTTGATATTTCTCCTCCTCGTCGATCGAAGAGTCTTAATACTCTTGCAAGATGCTTCTCTTTGACTTTATACTCTTTGAACTTCTCAAAAGATTTGGATTTGTGTTTCATCGGATACATATATGCAGAACCTAGAGAAATCATCGAATAGTTATAATGGCAAAGTGACCCCCAGCTAGAGTGGAAAATGGTCTGACAATTATCATTGTGGATCAACTCTGAACTTCTTTGTACCGAACCCTTTACTAGGAAAAGGTTTGTTGATCATTTTTGCCTTAAGACAAAATTCGCGATTTCCATAAGACTTCGAAAGTCGAATGGGGTTAAGTAGTCTAACTTTCTTAACCTTGCAATTCTTTTCGTTTACTTTTATTAATCTGTGATGCCCGCAAATAAGTCGGGTTTTATTGATTACTAAGTTTTAGTCTTTTATTTTGTATATTAATCAATGTTTTATGTCACAATCTGACAAATATAAACCATTAGATAAAGGAGCATTTCCATACACATCACCATTAAATGAAAAATAACAATTGTTGTTTTGCAAAATGGAAGGAAAAACTTTTAATATCAACATCGGGAATAAAAAATAATGTTTGGGGTAATAGAAGGAACAAAATAATAATTATTGAGTTCAAGTATAAAATCGAGAGGGTAAATCTAAAACATAAAACACCAACGTTCGTGACAACTCATCCTTTCCCCAACATGTAAAGGGACTTCACGGCCCTAACGCTTTTCTTATGCTTGAGACCACTTTTTTTATATAAATGTGTGAAACAACAGATTATCTAATACCCAGATAGTTAGTATCATTTTGTGAACATGTTTTATCTCGATAAAAACATACCTTTTCATTCATTTGAGACACCTTGTGTCTTCTTTTTTAAATTGCTAGAACCTTCTGTTCCTTCTTAATGCCATTCCTTTGCGGTGGGCGTATCACTAATCCGTCCTCTCGGCTTCTTTTGAAATCCACCTTGGGCTCAGGAAGCTTGGCTTGGAGCCTTTCTTTACCTTCTTCGGCCTTCTTTCCTTTGAATGAGGAAGAAATAGGGGCCTCACCATGAGCGCGAACTTTCTTGTAATGGAAGACTCAAAGGTCTTTAGCATATTATCTGGGCTATAGTCGATTCCATCTTATTCATATTAAATTTTACTCTGAAACTTCGAATATAGATGAAGTGGTGAAGAATGACGTAAAACAACAACATTAGTCTTGAGCTCAATGCCCGGACGACCAAGTTTCTTGATTAGCCCAATCATCTTTAACACGTGAGGAGAAATGTTCCTCCTCGATAATCAAAATCTAAGCAGATCTCTCATCACTTCATAAATCTAGGGGCGAGATTCGAGAATCAAAAATCTCTTTCGGATGCTTGATCATCTCGAAGGAAGACATCTTCTCATCTTTGCCTTTGCAATTAGTCATTAAATTCAGCATAGCATAACACGAACTTTAGGAGCGTCCTCTTCGTGCTATACATTTGTGGCGTCAAGCATATCAGCTTTATGCCAGTCTCGAGGGTAGCGGGGATTAGTATCGACATATACTCGATCTTTTCTTTGCACGAGCACTAAATGAACATTTTGGTGCCGGTAGAAAAAATTTAATGACCATTTGTTAGTTTCCAAAAGCTTTCTCAATAGCCAAGTTCTTCATTTCAGCAATCTGAAAATAAAATAAAATGGGTATTAAAACACATAATTCCTATGATCAATATTAAATAATCAAAATAAATATGGCCTTTAATTTATTTTGTTCCATTATTTTCACATCTTATGACCTGCATCCGGAAAATGCAATTTATATCTAATATAAATCATAATGGTAGGATCATTCTACTACTATCATAATCCCCGCCGAGGGGTGATCATTACAATAGCATAAATGGTAGGTCTCCAAACCAATTGTTGTGACCTAGATTTTCACGTCTGGGATAACTTAATGTTTATTATCGGGATCAATCAAACAGCGAGCAACAAATATGAAAGACTCAAATTTGGTTACCCGGTTCGTCTTTTTGAATAAGACTACATGCAGGGGGCGACCCAACCGGGGAGTATTTTATTATTCTTTTACGCCTAGAGTTCTAATGAATGATCAAAAGGTATTTATAGGCAGAAATTAGGGTTTTACCTCCTCGTGGGCTTGCCGATGGGCTTGTCAAAACACCAGTACCCCGGTAGGGTTTATTGAATCCCGATCCCTTGTTCGCGTCTGGATACCTTGCCTTGCTTTACCCGCGATATCACTCTCGATTTACCCGTATCTCGCGAAATAAGCGTAAAGTGCAGCCGAAATGGTCCTTTCCAGGTTGAATCGACCTAGCATTTCCAAGGTAAGCCGACATATACCGACTTTGAGGAAATCTGTTTCTGCGGCTTCCCGTTCTTGGAAATTAAGCTCTGCCCGATCGCCTCAGGGTTGGATTATTCCATGGTACGACAATTGCCCCTCAAGTCAGTCGGCGTGCATCGGGGACCTGGAAGCGATTTATATTTATGTCGACTGGGGAGAATCGACCTCGGGAAGCATTAAAGACGGCATTAGTTAATGGGAAGGTGGGTGATGCGTCGATTCGTCACGAGATTTGTGGTTCTTGCTATGATGATGTTCTTGGTGGATGAGGTCATCTTGAAAGTAAGCCTCTCGATCGGGGCAGCGGTGTAGATTCTGTAGCGACTTCGCGACTTTGTTTCTTCGAGAGGGTCCGTTATGTTTTATTGCGCTTTGACCCACAGTTCCGCCCATAAAAGCTAGGGTTGCATCTTTGTTGCCATTTCCTCTTGTGCTTGTCGGACGCCGGGCAGAGATCCCACCTCTCCGGCGAGACTCTGTGGCTTCGTGAGTGCTTTCTCTCCTTTTTCCACGCTCTTTCCATGGCCGATCCTTATGCATTGCCGCCGTGCTCAGCCTCTTACGTCCATGGGGAAGACCATGTGATAGCCCACTTGGCTAGCCACTTAGCGGCTCAGATTCTGCGGCCCGAGCCACGAGGCGGATCCTCATCTGCGGGTATCAGTGTTGTCCCAGGACAGGGGCATAGATGAGTGGTTTCTGCCTGCAGAGAGTTGGAGGGGCGTTACTTTCGTCTCGCCGGCTGGATATTGGCAAATTCTTCCTTGGCCCGTCGGAAGAGAACAACCGCGTGCCTTGGCTCGACCTGGATTATGGGAGACTGTGTTGTACGTATAGAATTAGGTTAGGAAGCCGAGTACGTAACCGACACGCGGCTTTCGTCGACTACTGTCGTGACGTGTCGTTCTTTCATTGGTTGTATAAAGGAAATGCAGAAAGTCGTTTTTATGGGGCGACCCAGCCGATGAGAGTCTTAGATCGACCACCTCCAGGATGATTCGCGGTCACTTGAACACCACCACGATGGAGGTAAGTTCTCTTTCCCTTCACCCGGCGATGCGCCACTTGCTAGCGGCTTGGAACCCAGTTTTACCAGTTACTCAGAATGGTGGGCTACATCTCGTGATAATGGTTCTTGGCTTCATTTGAAATTGCAGGATCTGAGCCCACTGGCGAGTCCTTATGTGGTCGTAATCTTTCAAGGCTGGCTATAATGCCATCGCGACCGCAAAGGGCAGGGAGCTCGTGAGTGGGATCGAATAAGGTGTGATTAGCGCCGAGAGAGTGGTGGTTCGTTGGGGAAATGACTTTGGGATCAACGGACCCGCCGAGCTCTGCTTGCCATTCGGGTTCCATGGACTACGCCAGCAAGGTTGAACATGGTAAACCTTTGTCTTTATCCCGAGGTTATCTTGATCTAATTCTCGCTTCTTTTGCGGTGTTTACAACGCCCTCGACCCATGAGCACATTACGGGACTTTAGAGGTGTTCAAGGCGTCATTGTGCTTGCCAGAGAGTCTTAGCGGCGTCGATGCCGCCTTTCTGTTCAATCGTTTAAAATTAAGACTTTACACTTGTCCCGCCATTTGAATATCATGAGTACTTGTTCTTTGCCGATTTTCTCCTGCTTAACTTTTTGGTTTTCGTCGGCATCTTTAGCGTCTGGTCAATATTCGTCCACCACACTTGACCTCGCGGCGATTATAGCCTCTAGGAAGAAATCGTCTTGGGCCAAATGAACATGTAAGCTGACCGCAAGCGATCCTCCAGGCTCGACTCATCAGTCCCCTCGGCCTCTGAGTAGCGAAGAGCCTTTCACGAGCCCACTCGGAAGAAGGCGATGGGCCAGACAGAGGAGGCCAAAGGGAGAATTCATGACCCGCCCCTCTATAACCCCTTATCCATTCCTCGAGGAGATTGGCTCCCGGGAGGGGCGACTCTGGTTTGGAGGCTGGGATGCCCGGTAGTGTCGTGAGTAAGTTCTCGTATGAATCTCTCTCTTGTTTTTTTTTATTGACCCCCATTTCTTTTTCTTATTTCGGAGCTCACCCACTTTCAAGTTTGTCCCAGGGCCTTGAGATTTCTAAGGTCGGGGTCATATCATCCTGACTGGGGTTCAGAAGGTTGGCCCGCTACCTCGGGAGAAGTGAAAACTGACCGAGGATGGATGCAATGGGACCCGCGATAATACTTTCAGACGTTATATACTCGGCCACTTGCCCCGTTCAATCGGTCTTCTTTCTGGAAGATCGGTCTTTCAATTTGGAGGTTAGGAGGCTAGAAGCGAGGCTAGGAGTCGCCCGTCGAATGAATGCTAGTCGCCATATGGTAGGTGCTCGAAAGAGAATCATCCTCCAACTCAGGCCCTCTTGCATGACTTTTTTTAGATACACGAGGCGTATGGGTGAGTTGATGTCGGTTAAAATGCCGAGTGACATTTGGAGGCGACTGGCTAAAGGCTAGGAAGGTCTTGTTGAAGGAGAGCTTTAGGAGGAGGGTGAGGAGCTTCTTGCCAACCCGGCGTATGTGATGGCTATGTCGAGGGCCGTCAAGATTAACTTCACAAAACCCAAATCATTGGCCCGACCCACTCTCGCTTTTGTGGCCAAGATTGTTGCTTGGATTATGTTCGCGTATCCTCCGCCCTACCGTCCTCACAGAATCAGGACACGGAGGACATGGGCGTCGACCTTTTCCTTCTTAGCTAATTGTCTGAGGTGGGATTATGCGCTGGTCTCCGTCCGAGGTCGCCCGGCCAGTCAGAGTCGGCCTGAAGTTCCTTAGTCGGAGGTCGTGGAGGAATGCGAGGAGGGTTGATCGATGGTTCTGCGGGGCTGAGTGGCGAAGTTCTGGAGGCTCACTTTTTTTTTTCTTTTGACATTTTTGATGTCGGTAATTGAGCTTCGCCTTTTGTATCGCCTTAGGCCCGCTTTTAAATTATTAATGAAGTTTATTCTCCTTTTTACGATGTGTTGACTTGATTTCCTTATGCTGCCGATATTTATTTGTCCATGTCGTCTTATCGTTAGTGCGACTTTATGTTTGGACTTCATTTTTATGGTCATCTTATAAAGAATGGAGAATTAGCCCCTCGTGGGGTGTCGATCATTCCCTCGGTATGTTGAAAGTGCGTACCTCGGGTGACTTATGTTTTCTTTACATAATCCCTTTGGGTTTTACTTGTAATTTTGAGATGAAGGAAAGACATTATTATTGATAGAAAGCGATTACTGAGAATTAAATTTATTGATAATATTTCCTAAATGTGTTGCGTTCCACGGTTATTGAGCCTTGGCCATTTTGGTTATTAGAGCTTTCGTGGCTCCATTAGATAAAATTCTTGAGACCTTGAATGGGCCCTCGATTTTTTGGTGAGGTTCCTTCAATTCGCCGAAATACCTTTTGAGCACCAAGTCTCCTTCGATGAAGCGTCAAAGTCAAACTTTGGTGTTTGTAATATTTCTCGAACCTTTATTTGTACCTTGCGTTTCTCATGTTGGCTTCTAGCGCGCCTTTCTTCGGCGATCGAGGTTTTAGTCGAGAAACTTCCTCGTTTTATTTGGCGACTAGGCTTGTCTTGAAGTGGGAAGTCGATCTCATGAGACCACGCCTCGGTCGCTAGTGAGTAGGGTTTCTCGGTTGAGTTTCGCAGTCGTCCTATAGGCCCTTGAAACATCCGAGGCTGGCTAGCCCATTCCTTGTCTCCTTGATCTTGCTTTGAGGGTGTGTTTAATGATCTTGTTCACGGCCTCGACTTTGGCCGGATTTATTTTGCAGGTGGTATAGAATTGGAAACAAGAGCTTTGCGATTTTCCATTTCTTGAAAAAGCGCCCGACCTTGGGCCTCAGTTATTTTTACCATTGTGCGATATGATTGCTTGTGGTAAATAGAATCTTCATATGATGTTTAGCCATATAAACTTGATGACTGGTTTTTGATCGATGGTTGCGATGCCTCGGCTTACTGAATTTTGTGAAGTAATCCGCCCTTTGTTTAATTTGACGAACACATTGTTGTTGGGGAGTGGGCCAATAATATATATCCCCATATGCAAATGGCCATGGTTTGAGGATACTTATTGAGCTCTTAAAGGTGCTTTTTGATGGAAGGAGCATAGACTTGGCACTTATAGCGCTTCGAAGATGATGTATCGGTACTTTGTGTGGGCGAAAAATATCATGTCTTGTGGTCTTATGGGCGTGATTCTCCCGGTATGGTTTTACGCATACAGCCCGTGTATTTAGCATAGGATCCTTGTCCTTGCTTGGGTGTAACACTTGCCGGGAGTAGGGGATCTTTGAAACCACGCTTATGCAGCTCATTTTGGATCATCGTGTATCTTTGCTTTGCTTTCGCAATTGTAGGCTGGCAGGCTTGGACCACTATCTCTGTTGGCGGGGAGGCTGTTGTCAAATATTGATGATGGGTGTCGTCGGTTCGATGTTAGGGCTTCTAGGTTTGCGACCATTCGTCTTGGTGGAGGGTGGGAGAATATGCATGATGGTGACATCTTTCATCTCTGGTGATCTTAAAGTGTTGTTTGGTCGTATTTGGCCTCATCATCTCGCAGTTTTTGTTCTCTTGGGATTAGCTTGACATGGATTTGGTCGAACTTTTGACATAGTATTTTCACCCCACCTCTTGGTAAGCTTCACCATCCGTCGTCTCTTTGCCTCGTATTCTCTAGAGATCTGGTAGGCTCACGAGTTGGGGAATCTGTGTGAACTTGTAATCTCTTGACACCATCATTGTTGACATTTCCGGAGGCGATGATGGCCTTCATATTGACCTCGTTATTAGTTGCGGGGAAGTTGAAAGTGATAGCGATGCGAAGCGAGGTTCCTTCGGGCTTATCACAACTATATCGATTTTGCAGAGCTTATGGGAAGTCATTATCCCGAATCCCGCGAATGAATATCTCCCAGTGGGCGTTTGAACTTTGCGACTTCCGATGGGAAGGTGGAGTTCTCTGATAAAATCGGTAAAGCACGGAGGGCTTTGATGGTGGTCGAGGTCGTAGGTTACCTGTGTTATCCGACCTCAATTGCCCGTTTTGAGGCGTTGTCCCAATGTCACGGTTGATCTGATATGTTCCACCGAGTGTGGAAGTAAGTACCTCGACTTGGTAATCGAAAAAGTCTGACCTTAACCATCGGCTCATAACTAGTCGTATGCCAATTTTCGGGGCCAGATGTTATTTATACGTTTTCGTTCAATGTATGGTGACGAAATGTAGATCGGGGTCCGTTCTTTATCCTCTACTCGAGCAGTCTTAGCTTTTCGAGTATTTTCCGAGCCCTTGAAATTATAGGAAAAGTTTTCCCACAGGCGGGTTTTGACCCGAGAATGCTTACGTGAAAGTAAGCCTTGATTTTTGTCTAAAGCTTCACACGGCTTCGTGTGTCCATTTGAACTTTTGAATTTTTCGGATGGTGTCGAACAACGGTTTGCATTTGTCTCCCCATTCGGGGAGATGAAGCAGTTCAAGTAGCTAGGCATCAAGTGAGTTTTGTACTTCCTTTACATTTAGCGCTCCCATCCCAATAGCTTTGACCTTGGTGAAGTTAGCCTCTATCCCACTGCTCACCAGTGCCCCGAATTTCCACTGACCTCGACCCCGAAGTTGCATTTTTGGGGTTAATCGCATGTTAATTTCCTCGGGATGTCGAAAGTTTTTGGCCAAATGTGTAATGTGGTCCTCAGGCCTCAAACTTTTGTGACTATGTCATCTACATAGACTTCCGACTTCCCAATGAGGTCGATAAGCATGTGGTTTGACCGGTATATTGCCCTGCATTTTTTTTTTAAGCCGAAGGGCATCCTCTTCGGCAATAGATGTTCTTTTTACGTAAAACGAGGTATGTTGTCGATCGGGGTTAGTACATAATTTTATCCCGGTGGTTTCACAAAGCATCTATGAAGACATTATCTAGGTGTCTGCCGTGTTGTCTGTCAATTAGTCGATGTTGGGCATTAGGAAAAAATCTTTTGAATGACGTCGTTGAGATCTATGAAGTCGATGCTGTGGCTATGTCATTGGTTTTTTTTTTCACTAACCGCGGTGTTGTCCACCCCTTTGGGGTTGATGGAAACTATAGTGATCAAGTCGTTATCTAGTATCTTTTTACCTCCTCGGCTTATCTTTGCGTGCTTTTTGGCCGAACTTTGCGCCTCTTACATTTATCGGTTTTTGGTGGATCTATGAACAACTTATGGCATCGACTTACATTGATCCGCCATATCCTTATGTGACCAGCGAAGGCGTCTAAGTTCTTTTTGAGAAAGTCGATGACTTCCCCCTTGGTCGTCCGGCATTCTTGAACCTATGATTACTTCAAATCTACGGTGGTGGTCTGCTGACTTTCTCGAGGTCTTATAGGATGGCCCTTGGGGTTATTTTGTAGAGTGGTGCGTCTATTTGCAGCCGGCGAAATTCTTAATTGGGGCCCGTCCTTTGATCGAGGTCGTCGTAACTTCTCTTCGCCTTTCCGTTTTGTTATTTAAAATTTCTGCTAGCTAAGCTATCTATTACAAGTATTTGTTTTCTAGATATTGGTGCGAATTTAAACAAGATGAATAAACCAAACAACCCCTTGCATCAACAATTGGTCACCTTTGAGGGTCTTGACCAGCCCCACTCTTGGTGGGAAACTTTACCTGAAAAAAAAATCAAGGGACCTCAAATTCATGTTCAAATGGCCTCCGAGAATCCGTTATAGGAGCTCGGGAAGTGCGACAACAAAAAATCTAAAAGCCTAGTGCTTCAACGCCATTGAGTGGAGACTAATTCTCTGGCCGTCGGATCATTCTATATTTCAGCATCGCGTCCACGAAGCCTTTCACGACATAGTGCGCGCGAATTGATGTATCGTCGTAATCTCCGGTTGGTCGGGGTCTTCTTGAAAAGTATATTTATGACCCCTCCATCCACTAACAAGCGGCATCACGGTGGTGCCCATGATATTGGCTCGTTGCAGTGGATGGACATTGGGGTAAACTACCCAGCCTTGTCCTTCTCACGGGAACTCAATTGCTAGTCCTATTCTCCTTTTTGTGAAGACGGGTAACACCATTTTTTCTGGTGTTTCTATTTCTCTTATCTCTGCTTCATCGCCTTTTGGATGGCCAGGTTGATGAAAACCCCCTCTTATCCCCAATGGGGACAAAAGGTATGTATCATGTGACCTCTGCTTCCACTGCGGCATGGGGCGGTCTTGGCCGTTCCTCTGGCGGCATCTCGGTCGATTCGCTGTGGAGTGCGCTTGTTGGCGACCTATCTGCTTGTTGATTCTAATTCTTACGTCGCTAAACAAACTAGATCGGATAATCCGTCCTCGTATTATAGCCTCGAAAATTTAAGGTAGATCTTACACTACATTTGGTATAGTGCCGGTTTGTTCGTTGAAATGGCGTTATTTATTGGGGTTTGCCTTCCTTGTTCTTGATCGGCGAGAGTGGGAGAAGTAGTTCTCGATCCCCGATCTAGTTGTATCGTGCGGGCGTCATGCAGCTTACTTCCATCAATTTCTTAATATTATTTTCTTCAAAAGGTTTGAAGTTGCTAGGTGCCTTATAATGATGCGGCTTTCTTAGAGCTTTTTTAGGTCGCGACCTCTTTTGCCCATCAGTGTCTCGATTCGGAAGCTTCGGAGGTGTGGATGGTCCGGCCTAGCTTGTCTCCGAAAAGTCATTGTAACTTATCGAGGGTATTGGTGGTCATCTGCCCACAGGCTTGGTTCCTTTTCTTGAGTCTGAGATGTACAGACACTTTGGCTTCATCCGTCGGATCCCATATATGAAGGCTTGTATATCCTTTCGATGTAGGATCGATCGGACTCATTAAACTGTTGGGTGTTCATAAATTATTGTCTAATCGCGGGTTGCGGTGCGAGGCAGTGAAATGGGTTCGAAATAGCTGGCAAGCTGTTAGAAGATTCCTTGAGAAAGGTGGCGGTAGTGTGAACCATTGGTGGGCCTTGGGTCCATGTTTCCACTATAGCGATCTAAAGGTCGCCCGTGTTGATTTTCGTTGGGGGGTGCCAAAGTGACTATGGTCAGAAGTCGGGGATGATAAGGTTATAGTACTGAAATCGAGAACACTTTGGTTCTCGGCTCGTTCTAGAAGTCATTTGGACCCGTCACGGCGGTAATGGATTTTTGATGTCGCGGTGGTCATGGGGAATAGGTCATTAAGTGGATTGTCTGGCGAGTTCCGACCCGCCGTGGTTCATCATGATGTAAGTTTAGAGCTATGGCGGTATCGCTCCATCGATTACACGCGGTGGGGCTGAGATTGCGCCTCGTCTTCGATGGCTATTGGGGTCTACAGGCATCTTGTCTCCCAGAGTCGTCGAACGTTGCTGCCTGGCCTTTCTGGAGCTGCGATTCCAAATGATTGCGTGTTTACGCCGGATCGTGCTCGGGTTGGCTTGTGGGCGCCACTACCGACAAGTGCATTCTTGCCCATAAAGTTCTTGGATTGGGTGTAGCTTTCTTGGAAGTTGTTCGTCCTTGTCGCCGAAGGCGAGGCATTTCTTGTGGAGACCAACCGACGACGCCCGCGTCCTCGGTCTTAATACGCAATTCCACCCGATCGGGGTGGCCTGCAGGATGATTGGGTGAGAGTTCTAAGGCTCACAGGCCTCGATACCAGCAGCGGTGAATTAAAATGCGTTTACGTTCACGTTACCTTGGTTGATCATGCCATTGATAAGGGATGGATTTTACGTGGATTTTTTAACCAAATCGTGAGCACTTTCCTGACGGCGTAATGTTGTGACACAGATTTTTTCCGTCTCTGGCAACTTAATGTTATTAATGGGATCAATCAAACAACGAGCAACAAATATGAAGACTCAAATTTGGTTACCGGTTGGACTTTTGAATAAGACTAAATGCAGGCCTGGCAAGCGGTATTTTATTATTCTTTTTACGCCTGGGGATTCTAAGATTTTTGTTTTTCTGATGAATGATACAAAAAGGTATTTATAGGCAAAAATTAGGGTGCACTCCTCATGGACTTCGCCCGATGGACTTGTCAAGCTTCGGCCCGCCCGAACTAGGGTTTTATTGGTCAATCCCGCGATTTTCAGTCTGGATACCTTGCTTTTTAGCGATATCTTGCACTCTCGGTTACCCGTATCTGCCCGAAATAGGTTAAAATTCGCTTCAACTTGTGGTTCTTTTCTGGTCGAATCGACCTTCTGTTTTCCCTTCTAATGGCCGACCTTCGACTTTTGGGAAGTAAACTGCGGCTTCCCGATTCTTATCAAAATCGCTCTGCCAAATCACCTCCGCTTAGGGTTGGATTATTCCATGGTACCTTTTAATGGCAAAGCTGCAATTCCTGGTTTAGCCGAATCTGGATTCGTGATGTCACTACCCTTTGTTCCCCATGAGAAATTCGTGAAACAAAGTTAAGTTTGTTTAAACCATCAAATGACGGCCTTCCACATGTCCCTAAAAGTCCCGTTAGATGTAGATCCCAGGAGCAAAAGAGGAGGTCTTTAAGTACTCATTGGAGCGAAATCTCTAGTTTACTTTTAACTTTGGTGGAAGACATCTTTTCAATTTAATGAAAAAGCCATTTTAGTGAGGATCATTTTTAAATGTGGGGTATCAATTGTAATCGAGATCAACATGATATCTAAGTCACATTTTGAGCAATTCGTGTACGCCTACCCAAACATGACATATCACGGACTAACAAATATTTGGGCGCCGTCTACTGACATTTCACGGTCCGACAAATATTTTGGCGCCTCTGCAAAAAACAATTATAATGCAGACATAAAAGCGTTAGCAATTTAAATAAATAAACAAATCAGCGAGTGGGATTTAATTAACCTTTTAAAAACAAATTTTAAAATATAATTTTCAACTTTATTTTAAGATTATTAAGCGGAAATAATTAATCCAATTAATTACCAAATAAAAATCGATTTAATTATTTTTGTTCAAAATAAATTGTTTATTGTTTAGAGGCTCGGGGTGCAAATAAAAAATTGCAGGAGAACTTTGTCTCAAAATCGAATTTGTAAGCGGCCCCCCAAACATCATCACCCATTCAAATCGGATCCAATCAACCAAACACCCAAACTTCAATTATCAAATTAATTAGTCTCGCCGTTAGCAAAATTAATCAAGCCAAATCCATATTCATCGGTTTAATCACAATTTGAAGAATCGGAGGCACAATTTGGTCAAGAAAATTAAGAATGTGAAGAATTGGGATGAAGCGAGACGACGACCTGCCAAAGTCGAAGAAATGCATCTGGAATTGAAAACCTCTGCGTCCATGCCCGCTCATCGCCGAGTGGGCAACTCGCATTATTTCCTTCTGATGCTTAGTAAAAAGCAGCAGAGCGCGACCCTACCGATCGAACGGTTCAAACTAGGATGACAAATTAGTTTCGATCGGCGGCGCCGCTTTATGGCTCGTCTTCGATTGCGGTGGCCGCCGCAGAAGACAAAATGAAGGAGCACCCAGGAAAAGATCACTGTAGACCGTGATGCTACATGACGATGGCGGCGGCGGTGTGACATTGAGCGCGTCGACAATGGCGAAAATAGCAAAACCATGGCTGTGACCTCCGCGGCATTGCGAACCCGCGGCGTCCGGTATTATTATCGATGACGTCCGCGTGGCATCGTAGGCCATGGTGAATGGCGAGCAAGCGGCCGTCCCAAAAGGAAAACCACAATAGTCGAAAAAAAGGGAAGGCAATGATGGACAAAAAAAGATGGGGGTGGGTGGAATTATCTAATAAAACCACTTCTTACCCAATCTGCTAGTGTGTTGTGCTCTAAACAAATAAACATGGTGCAATCAAAATTCAATTTTGATCTTGCAGGTAATGTATATTTAAATTTTTTTATAAAACACCAATCGATTCAATAAGCAATCAAGCAAGAGCTGAGCTCACGATACCATTGTTGGAATATAGAGCCGCGTAAACATATAATACATGTTGCCCGACATTAAGCAGGTCACCAACAAACGAACATATGATTCCATAGCGATTACGAATAAACATAAAAAGAAATCTTCTTTGTAATTCAAGCCCGATTTCTCAACTATGGTATCATGTAATCCCCATTCACCGGACTTACTGCAGTTGCCAGCGTTGAATCCCAAGATGAATTTGAACAACTTCGTATTATAGTTCGAGCTTTCGTATATATAGGAGAGCCCGTCTTAAATCTTAAAAATAACTTTGATTTAGGAAATCAAATCAATAATCTTTATTTAAATAAATCTCTTAGATTTATTTCCAGCATAAAATCTCTCTGCGGTTTAATTCTGTATATGTCAAATCTCTACAATTTATTTAAAATTGTATATTAAAATCCTACCAATAATATTCCATATATTATTGTTGGGAATTATATTAATTAAATCAATTTAATTAAGCATTAATTATAATTAATTCTAAATTAATTCATTATTAATTAATTCTCCATAAATTAAATATTAAATTCATTTAACATTTTAATCAACCAACTATATAAAGTAAAGGGACTTTCTTGTTTTGTGACCATAGGCCCTAAATATATCGGCGATTAGTCAAACTAACGGTCTTAATTGGACCCCTAGACAATAAATCGAACGTTCTCAAAATATGAGGTATGTTGTGAAACATGCAACTACATATGGCGAAACATGGGCTATTGCGTTTCCTCCTTTCATTCCGCGAATACTCGATTAGTCTTGAACATGATGAAGTGTCTGTTCAAATAACTTAATCGAATTTATCTCCGATCACTAATTGATCACTGCATGTCATAACACAAAAGTCCAAGTTGGCGTCGTTGTCGATGACTTTGATCAATTATGATGAAGATGAGTATTCTCTCTAAATCCACTTTGAGGAATGAATCGTTTCTTGGCTCCTTCTACGCTTTATGCAACCGTGATAGACCCAATCCAAACCATATCTACCCGAGAAGGGGTCAAAATTAATAAATCATGGTCAAGTTCATCACTCCACACATGTGTTACCTTATTGACCTCAAGTCGAAGGAGTATCGCGTCGCTCCGCTAGCAAGAGACATCGTGAACCCGTATAGTGGAACCTTCGTCAAATGGTTTCTCCGGATGGGTATACTGATACCCTCAAAAGGTATTTTGTGCATCCATCATGAGAGATACTATCTCTGTACCAATCAGATCTTACTACACTTTCTCCTAAGAGTATGATGCGGAATCTGCACAATCTCCAAATTCTTGTCGTCAATATCCCATTCTTGATGATCCCTCGATTAGGTATTTAGAAAATCATGTAGTAAATACGAGTTCTCACGTACTCAGCCACCACGGTGACTCGAAAAGGAACGAGATAAGAACAAATGCAAACAATCAAACATAATATTCTAATAAATTACAGCCGTATATTTAATATTAAATAAATAATAATATTAAACCAACACTGGAATATTATCGAGTATTATCCTTCTGATGGATTGTCTCAGGACACTATAACTAACATATTCACCTATGCCCTTAAGATATCTCCAGAATCGTTTTTAGGCTTCCGTGTAGTAGCCTTAGAATTAAGCAGTATCTTTGCCACGTATCAACAGCCAAAGGTAATATCGGGCACACTTCTTTGTGAGATAGAGCAATGATCAATGATGCCCTATATGCTCAGTGTGGTTAAGCGACTTGCCTTGAGGATCGGGGATCCATCTTTGTAGTTAGTATTCATGGAATTCTAAGCATTGCAATTGTATACCGTACTTAGCGATCGGATACTCAAAGGTATACTTTGCTGATTGATGAATATTCATTCCTTAGATTGCTTAACCTTAAATCATTGAAGAAATTCATCTCCCCATCGTTGACATCTCGAAAATTTTCTTTCATCGGTGAAAAACTTCTCATCGATGATTAGGAGATCGAATATGATGTAAATCCCATGTTAATGAACTAGTTGAGATATCCTTCCATCTTATCTGAAGAAGGTTCTATCAAGCTGTTCCTTTTGGTAAAACCGCTTGTCGATAAGGGAATTGATAAAGGATATCATACCATCATGCTCGGGGGCTTTATGGAACCATCTGAGGCTTTTTACGAGCGCTTTGTAAACTTCAATGCCATTCGACAAAAGCTAGGGAGGTTGTTCCTGAATACCCTCTTCCTTCGCACACCATTAGGAATGCTTTTTACATCCATTTTGGTAACAACAAATCTCATGTGAGGCATATAAAAAGAAACAATCAGATGGCTTCCTGGTTTTGCCCCAGGTCTGATGGTTTCATCATAGTCGAGCATTAACTAACTTTAGGAATAACCTTGTCTGACTAACTTTTGCCTTGTTTCTTATAAAGATATTTGTTCTCGTCTCTCTTGTTCTTAAACACCCATTTAGTTCCAATCCACATTGTCCTCCTTTGGTCTATCTTCTAGCTCCCCAAACTTCATTCCTTGTAAAGGCGGTTTAAGCTCATAACTTTGCATGCTTGATAATCTAGAATGAATCACGAAGGAAACTAACCCCGATCTCGGTGAGTTCTTTCTCGGATAGGAGCGGAAAAAAAAGCACTTTCACCATGAAACCTTCTTGTTTAATACCTTCGATGAATCACCCACAATTTATCTTGAAGGATGACTATCGACCATTTTCTCTGGATGTTTCCCCCGTTCGGTAGTGTCCTCTAACATTAGAAATGTTAAGTTCGTATATCGTTAAACTCGGGGATTAACGGGAAAGGAGAGAAATCATCTTCCTCGGGGAGTTTCATTTTAGACATTCTCGGGGACATTTGTTTCCCCCTTTGGTTGATAGATTCGAGTTTTCCTCATTTGTGACCCGTCTTCATCGGCATTACATATCGCGTCTGACTCACTCCCATTCATAGATTGTAATTGGCCTTGCTTTTTCGGGCTCGATGGATGGTTTATCGTGTTTTGTTCTTAGGGCTTGTCTGGTGATTCTCTTTGTCAAGTCTCTTGAGTCGTATTCTGTTTCTTATAAGCAAATTAGATTCATCAAAAAAACAACATGAGATGTTTCTTCGCGATAAAGAGTCCCTGATTGTAAACTCAGAGAAGGCTTCTTGACTTAGCGAGAATATCCTAAATATTATTATCGACTTTGCTATCAAAGGTTTTCAAAAAACGGTCTTTACCATTATTGTGTGAAACACCTAGCTAAAACAGAAAAGAAAAAGACAAAGAGGCTCCTTTCATTCCACAACTCATAACATGTTTTTCCTTGATTCTTGAGTCGTGGATCACATTATGAATAGCATCTTGTTGTTAAGCCTTGATTAAAACGCTTTTAGGTTTTGTCGAACTAACAATCCTTGTTCTTCGCGAACTTCTTTTGGGTCATATTTCTTCTTTCGACAACACCGTTACTGTTGTGGTCATACGGTGATGTTTCATGGGTTATTCCATTTCTTTGCCCTGATAATCAAATATAATATGGTTGATAAACTCAATGCCTTTATCGATTTGATTTTGACCACATTCGATTCTTTTTTTCATTCTTGAGTCTTTTCGATTAGTTAGGCGATTTAATAAAGGTTTTTCTTTCTCACCAAGTAAGAATATGACCCAAAATATATCTAAGTAGTCATCAACTATATATTTTTACGCCATTGGTGTTCACCAGTGTTCTTGGACCGTCGATCCATATCTAGCAGGTTGAAGTATTCTGTCATTAAATGACTTCAAACTTTGCATCGATTACATATGATCTTTACAAAATACTTCATTGGGTAACCCCGCCGCAGAAGTGCTAATCTTGCAAGTTTTATTTAGGGTTTTTTGAAGTTCGTGATTCAATCTTTTGTGCCATAACCAACCCGATTTTCGGTGGCTTTCTTAGCAGCTAAACATGTATCCGTGGGTTATCTCTCAATCAATGATACATTTCCTTTTCTATTACGATCGATGGTACTTGTTGTGAAACATTATCTTTCACATAACAAAGTTCTATGAAATTCAACCTTGAATCCTTTATCACCGAATTGGTAGATAGAAAACAAGTTATGCTTTAAACCGGACACATATGATACACCATGGATATGAAACAATATCAACTTTAAGTGTTCCGTATCGTGATCTCACTTTGGAATTATCTTCCAAAAGTTGTAGAATTAACTTTTCATTAGCGTAGTCGGTGAGCAAATGTTTATTTCTGTCATGTGCCTTAAGCATCCTTTGTCCAAAGTACCATGCGAGGAGGTGCAATTTCACTTCCACTCATCAAAGATATGTTGTCTTCATTAGATTAGAGTGCAAAATCTCGCTTACTTTTGAAACAAAATAAGGCCTTAGGTACCCATTTGGTGTAAGGTCCTACGGAGTTAAATTTGTACCTTTTGGAACCCAAATCTAGCTCCTAGCTCTAATCACTTTGAAGTGGTTAATTTGTCTTCCATAAACATCTACATACACTCACTACCCTAGGTGCCTTGGTATCACGTATCCTCAGAGCCGTACTATGAAACATGAGCCCCTAGAGTTCTTCTTGGGTTCAGGGCCTCTTGTTCCAATGCTGGCCTTGCACAGCTTGGTCTCTGTCTCTGGCCGGGATGGTTTTAGGAAACCTTGCCACTTAGGCTAGTGGGGTTTTAGGTTGCTGACTTTGAAATTGGGGCTCCTTTCAAGATATCGCAGAACTTGGTCTCTTCAAATGAGAATTTTCCGGTTTAGTGTTTCTCTTCCTCGTTCGGTCTTGATTTCTTGTCGTGGTATTCTTAGCCCGAGGCTTGATCTTGGCCCCAGGATTTCCTACTAAGTGTTGGTGTTTCTTAGCCTTTTCCTCGAGGTTTGGGGTTTTTTTCCTAACCTTCAGATTCTCTGAAACCATAGGTCCTTTACCACTTGTCCAAAACACATGGTGTTCTTCAATGAGA